>OZ023312.1:36748561-36858685 GCA_964007375.1 Ophion obscuratus | reverse complement strand
TGAATCGTAAATCGACTTATTTTGGGAAACGGTTCAATTTTCGAAGGGAATTATTCATTTTTAGTTGAGAGTCAGTATTTTTTTTTTTTTTGAGTTGTGAAAAACCATTATTTGGAGCCAATATGAAGATGGTGCCGGAAAATGGCTTGTAAGACGTTAAAATTAATCCGAAGGGCTCTAATTTCGAGAGATTCGAAAAATATTTTGCCCCTTACTGAAAATGGTCACTGTGGCTCGAAGGAAAATATCGTTTTTCTGGACTGTCCTAATATACAGGTTGACAATTATAAGGTGGCCATGTGTTTTTGATGAATCTCGCTCGGAGATTTTGTGACTGAGAAAAAAATTATTTTTAATGACTTTTCAAGTCCTCTGCAAAAAAAATATGGCGTATTCGCCAGAAATCTGAGAATTCGGAAGAAAAAAAAAACAAAATTCCGTTCCGCATACAGCAGAAGATAATTAAATTAAGAATACAAAATATTGCTGAAAAACATTTTTTGTGCACTCCGTTGTCGAGAAAAAATCATTAAGATGCATTTCAAAGTGGAGAAATGGAATTCCATTTAAAAAAATATTTTTAAGGAGTGTTTCGTATTCGCAATTCAAATATCTTCATTCCCCTGGACTCAAAATAGAATATTGATTTTTTCTTCCCGAAATGCCGAACTTTTCTGACAACTAATACTGATCCTAAAAAACTGCAACATTTTTTTTTCGCAGAGTATTTGAAAAACCATTTAGTATGATATTTTTCCCCCACGCGAAATACCCGCGCCGGATGACATCGAAGTTTGCACCGTTGGGATGCAACGATATTTTTGTTTTTCTTCTTTTTTAATTTCTTCATTTGTATCATTATCCAAAGCCTTTTAAATTAAGTAAATTAAAATTAAAGTTTTTAAATTATGTAAAATTAAAAAAAATAACCTTTTAAATTAAGTAAAATAAATTTAAACTCGTGAAAATTTAAAAACAATAGGTATAAACGTTTGAGCGATTTTTGCAGCCCACATTGGCGGAAAAAAATTTGAGTAATAAAAAAAAGAATCAATGTTCGTTGCGTTCCAACGATGCAAACTTCAACGTCATTGCGCCAGACCTTTCGAAGAACAAATGCCCGTAAGAGTTTCGTAAAACGGGGCTTTTAACAAAGTAAAAGTTAGCCTCTGGACGCACACACATGCACTCACACACACAATTGCGATCTCACTTCGCATTTGCTGATTGAAATCGCTTATATTAGTTTTTCTTATCTCGATTCCCTCTTCACCTCTAACGAGATCGGTGCGGTAAAGTTACGAGTCCCTCATGCCTATTTCCCCTATTTTCTGAATGCGTGCGGGGAAATATATAGATATATGTATACGGAGATCGTGGCACCGCGAAAGAGTTCTGAGTTCCGTGCAAATTGCGAATTGCTCTCTCTCGCTCCCTCTGCCATTCCGCTTGTCCATGGCGCGAAATAGTCTTCGCGCGCGATTCACCTTACCAACAACGGTTTGTGTACCGTTCGGCCTCGGTCAGTCGAGTTCAGGAGCCTCCGTATTCTCCTGCGTACTTTCACGTAAAAACTCGCGATCGCGTATTGTTTTTATCTCCGTTTTTTTGTATACTCGGTTATTCATCACAACGAGCGGCGAACAGTATGCATTTGCGGTGTTTTTGTTCAATGGGTTTGCGTAAGCTTGGGGCTCGAAAAAACAAGTCGATTTTCGGTGCCATTTTTTTAATGGGAGTATTGTGATGCCGAAATCGGGATTTTACAGGCGATAAATACATAGTCTTATCGAGGCTGAGTTAAGGCCTTAAATACGCGATTTCGCCGATTTTCGAAGGTACATTGCTATTGCGCATTAACGAGCGTGCACGCGAGTACGGTGGAGAAAATGCAAAGAATGTGAAAACTTGTGTTAACATTTGTACGGGAAGATTGAGTGCGCGCACAACTACTTTCGCTCGTTATATGCGCTAAAAATGCGTATTCCTGCAAAAATTTAATTCCACGAGAGAATACGACGCTAGTGTGTGAAATTAACATTAACATTTCTCAAACGCGCTGCGTAAATATGTGCTCTTGTTTGAAGAATAATTCGGCAATAAAATTACTCTATTGCTACGTGCTCTGCACGGAATAAAATAATAGATTCGTATCTTGTATTGAGACATCGAAACATAAAGGAACATCTGCATTGAGACATCGAGGCAACTCGAAAACAAAGAAGGGAAACAAAAATTGCTAAAATGCGTATTGAATGAATTCGAAAGGCGAGGAAAATGGCATGATTTAAAAAAAAAGGTCGATTGTTTCTAAATAGAAGCTTATATTTTTTATGACCAAATCATATTTTACGTACCGTAAAACGGGGTTAAATTGACATTAAGCGTAACTTTGACAGTTTTTGAGGCTACTTTAACCGATCGCCAAAATACGGTTTAAATGCGTGGGCATTTAAATATGTTAAAATTTGTTGTTCAAGTTTATTATAATGTTACCAAAGTTGATTGTAATGTTGCTTAAGTTGATTTTGATGTCAATGATAATTATAAGACTGATCAAGTGCCTATAATAGTACCCTAGGTACTTGATATTTTTATGTAAAATGTTTCCCTATTAAAGATGATAATTTGATTGTAAAGAATCGTTGTTTTTCATTTAATTCCTTGTCTAATACATAAAATATTACATTTTTTTTATCAAAACGATGTCAAAGTAACCCTTAATCTTTGACGTAAGTTGCATTTCAATCTCTGCCAAAGAAACCCCATACTCGAGGTTACTTTAACACTTTTGTTAAAATACAAAATTGTGGAGGGGGGGCTTGGCTTTCTTAGACATTTGATAGCCAAAGGGCACATTGTCCAATTGGAGCAAAAAAGTTAGAATTTAGGATGTAAAAAGAAGTTACCTACAATAAACTTCTAAAACCTGATCTAAGTAACCCCATTTTACGGTAATTAACCGTGTGCTTGATATGTATATTTTTTATTTGGCCATGACTTCCGAATTTGTACGAAGTTACGCCAATTTTATTTTCCAATATACATATATACTGAGTGAAACAACGACTATTAACAGTAGAAAGATTTTCTAACCTATATATAACTTTTCCTACAAAAGTTGCATAGTTCGAAGAGGGTTATTGAGTGGTGGCTGCGAGATTCATCCAGGTGGAGGTGCTTCGGAGATTTCGAGGTCATCTCCATATTTTTTCACAATTGTATCAAGGAACTAAAAAAAGTTCACACACCAAATTTCAAGATGCTTGATCAAGATTGAGTATAAAAAAATCTATACAGGCGATGTTTCAGTGTTTGTAGCCAAGAATCGAGTCTAGAATGGATTGAGGGTGGGCGTCGTGTGGTTTGGCCAGCTCCTTCAGCAGACTTGACACCACTGGACTTTTTTCATAGCGAACTTTGAAAGACATTATGTATAAAGAGCCAAGGACTGCGCAAAATGTGCATAGAAGAATAATTAGAGACTGTTCTTTAATACATACTGACGGGATTAATAAAACAACGCAATCAACGCGAATGAGATTGCAAGCGTATATTGAAAGTGGCGGCCATCACGTTGAGCACCTTTTATAAGAGCAACCGTTTGCACCGTTCGAAGCGCCTCCTCCTGGATGTACCCTGTAGTCACTCCTCGACGACTTCATTCGAACTATGCCACATTGGTAGGAAAAGTTTTCTCCCAAGTCTGATAGGTTAACAAATATTTCTACAGCTAATAGTTGTTGCCTCACCCGGTTTATGTCCCATATATGTGGCATATTAGTGAGCGAGGTGTTGGATTTCATCGTTGCTTCATCACGTAAATTGCATCCTACATAATCCACCCCCTGATCTTAGTGAGATACGTTTCTTTGGATGGCGGCGGAGGGGTGACTTGGATGGGGCGGCGACGACTGTTACACGATGTAATTTCGTGTTCGTTCTTACCGTTACTTAAAGGTTGGAACAACGAGACCGGAATAATTCGCAAGAGGGTGAGAAGGGTCGAGTAGGACAGAATAGATGAATAAGGAAGGGGAGAGAAAGAAATGAACCGATCGAAAGACTAATGACACGTTGCTCAACAGTCGCAAGAGTTCACGGGGATATCTGACCTCTCGGTGGCTCCTCCTGCAGGAGAAGGAGGCAAGAACGTAACGGAAATAATGTTCCTTAGCATTCGGCAATCTAAGACGAAACAGAGGGTGAAATATCCCAGAAGGTATACCCGACACGTTATAACAACCCGAGTCCGATTTCTTCGACTGTAAGGGATGAAACAAGAGAAAAAGATCGCGTCGGAAAAAAGTAAACCGAGAAAGAAGAGGGGTATTATTTGTCTTCGCAATTGTTGCGCAATGTTCCGCACACTTTGACAGGCGAAGATAAGAAAGGGGATTGAAAGATCGAGGCACTGTGTGATGGAACGGATATGAATCGGAGCAAACGTCGATCGTTTCGGAAATGTCGATTGCGGAAATAATGGTCTCTCGTACGCCGTACGGGCTCAAGACAAATATGAAGATAAAACAGTTTCGAGTGGGAAAAAATAAACGGCAGAGACGGAATTGTAATGTTTGTGCGAGGGGGTGAGGGAGGAAGAAGGGAGAAAAATCGTAATGCAGGAAGAAAGGCAGTGTGAAGAATAGCGTGCCAGCTCCGAGTGTGCGGGTGGAGAAAAATGGGCTGTAGAGAGAAATGAGGTAAAAGCGTGTACGAGAGAGGACGAGAGAGAGAGAGAGAGAGAGAGAGAGAGAGAGAGAGAGAGAGAGAGAGAGAGAGAGAGAGAGAGAGAGGGAGGGAGAGAGGGAAAGGGAGAGGGAGAGGGAGAGAGAGGGAAAGGGAGAGAGAGAGAGAGAGAGAGAGAGAGAGAGAGAGAGAGAGAGAGAGAGAGAGAGAGAGAGAGAGGGTGTTTTCAAACCAGTGAGAAAGAGAGGAGGGGGTGTTTTCAAGCGGCGAGAGTGTGTGTTTTGAAGGTAGAGAGAGAGACACACAGAGAGAGAGAGAGAGAGAGAGAGAGAAAGAGAGAGAGAGAGAGAGAGGAGTGGGAAAGCGTACGCAAAAGAAAGTGCGAGAGAACGTACGAAAGAGAGAGAGCCGGAGGCAGGAGAGAGAGCGAGAGCGCAAGCCAGATAGAGAGAGAGAGAGAGAGAAAGAGAGCCCGGCGAGAGAGAAGGAAAATCCGGTTGCCTGGCGACCAGCCAGCCATCTAGTTCGATCCCAGCCGGCTGAGAGCAGCATCCAGCACGCAGCGGCAGTAGCGGCATCAAGAACACACACGGACACGAACACACGCACACCCGGGCACACAGAGCCACCCTCGCGCCCAAGAAGACCCAAAGCTCGCCACCAGTCGTCTCCTGTTCGTTGCGGGAGGATAGAGAGTGCATATACCAACGGTTTTCGAGTTTTAGCGCCCGACAGCGAGCGTGCGCGCGCGCATTTATTTCTTCCCTTACTCTGTGCCGCGACGCGAAAAAGAAAACCGCTCGACACCCCGCCACCCTCGTCGCTCGATCCGACAAATGCGCACTTGCATACACACATACGCAACACAGAGCTCGTGTCATTCTCCGCCGCGCGTGTGTCCGTGACGTCGCGTACGCGCTGCATTTCCCGCAGCCTGCATCGGGCTGACAGGCCCAAAGGTGCAAATCGAAATCAGCGAACGGCGAGAAAGCACCCTCCGTGCGATACGCGAAACCGCACGCGCTCCTTGCCGCCGAGATAGCAACAGCATCGTCGTACCGCTAAACTCCGTTCGCGAAAGGACCATTCGAGTCGCGACTCTCGGAACGCGAGAGGAAAGGAAAATGAGCATTCGCGAAAAATCCAGGAACAAAGTACGAAGCGCCTGCCTTGAAGAGTCCACCGAGTTTCCGAGATGGGAATGAGAACGCGCGATACCGGACGGCACGGACGTTGCTTTCACGCGGAGATAAAGGATTCGGGAGAACGCGGAGTTTTGGGACTTATCGCAATTCGAGGCGTCTCGAGCAGGCAAGAGTAAAAGAAGAAAAAAATTGGTAAAGTTGCGCGAGAACCGGAAGTTGCGTGAGAACCGGAAGTTGACTCATCCGCGAAACTTCGAAGTTTGTCGATCTACTTGTTTTTGTTTTTATATATATTTTTTTTCACGTTCAACAATCGTAGATTTTGGCATTGGGCTCGCGCTCCCCAAGGCCACAAAAATCGCGACGCGATTTCGTTGCCGCTCTTTTTTTTTTTTTAATACTCGTCGCATTGCGTCTCGGTGGGCGAGGGGAAAAAAACAATTTACAAAACGGCGTAGAGCGTCGGCATCCTCGCGAGCCTGGACCGCGGGATCGGAATCTCGCGAAGGGCGAGTCCGCGCGGCGAACGAGGATAAGAAAGGGCAGGGGAGGCGGAGATACAGCCCGAGGATAAGAGCGAGAAGGTAAAGTGCGAGAAGAGACGAAGGGGAAGGAGGGCTAAGAGTGTGCATGCGCTCTTCGGAGGCTGCGCTGCAATCCGCGTTGCATCGAGGCAACAAACGGGCGAATAAAAGGACGCGGACCGCGAACTCCTCCCGAGGAGCGAACGTGTACCGACTCGAGCCGGAGGAGAGAAGAGCCTGGAATTTCTCTCTCGCGAATCGGGGGACCGAGGGACGAGCCCCGATAATAATGAGATTCGCCGAGCAGCCGGGCAATCGTGGCACTCCGTGAGAACGCTGCCAAGATAATACTGAGCAGGCTCGGAGAAGCGAAACGAGAAGGCGAACAAAACAAATCGGCAAGGGCAAGGCAGAGGACGAAAAGCCTCGACGAAAAACATTTTTTCGTCATTTTTAAAACGTGAGAGATTTAGACGATTTTTTCGGCATTTTTAAAGCAACGGGATAAATAGG
This sequence comes from Ophion obscuratus, assembly GCA_964007375.1. Taxonomy (NCBI): domain Eukaryota; kingdom Metazoa; phylum Arthropoda; class Insecta; order Hymenoptera; family Ichneumonidae; genus Ophion; species Ophion obscuratus. Next base: position 36,851,814 of record OZ023312.1, on the reverse strand, counting down.
AGTTTGCTATTGAAAAATTGAAGAGTACGGGGAGACGGCAAAGAAAAAACGTGAAAGTCCCTTAGCACTGTGCCCTCCTGGTCTTCTTCCACGCGTCGCAGAATCCGTGAACTCGATTCGCCGGGGTTATCGGCGTGAACTGGAGTGTGAAAAATAACGAAAAATAAAAGAGGAAGCGACGACCGAGTCAGTGGGAATAAGTGATAAGATCGAGCCTCGACGTGTAGATATGACTCCTCGTGAGAATCATCGTCGCAGTCACGTTATTCGCGCGAACGAACACACCGACGTGACGAATATTTTGGGCCTGAATCTTGCCACTCGACGCTCACAATCGGGCCTCAGTCTCGACTCGTCCTGGCTGTCCTTGACGAACAAACTACACTCGTAGACAAAGCTCACGAAAGAAACGAAGTTCGCGACTCTATACGGCATTACGTTATCGCGCCTCCGCGTTAAACTTCATTTATCTACGTATTTACGTTTCCGCATAGTAAGTCTGGTGTATGTGCGTACAGGGTGTCCTGTTACGAATGGATAATCCTGCAACTGTCGATTGGTCGGATCGTGTCCTACTGTATGCTGGAATTTTGGTGTAGTAAAAGTCTCACGGTTTTCGAGATTTTGGGCTTTGTGTTGTTTTTTTTTTTTCGAAAAAACAACACAAAGACAACATGACATTGTTCATATCACTATGCATGTTTGAGTGAAATTTCAGAACAGTCGATTATTTAGATTGGGAGATAATGGGTTTTAAAATTGCAACTTTTAAGGGAAGGTACCTGAGTAAACGGTGAGAAAAACAGGCAATCTTCGGGAATTTTTATCTCAAAAACTAATGTTCGGTTGGATCCGGGTTTTTTTTTTATTGGAAAATGTGTACATTGAGGTATGTTTAGGAATTTTTTAAAATAAATTTGTTGACTGGAAGCGATTCAAACGCGATTATCTCGAAACATAGTTTTCAAAGTCGGTGCCAGATGTATCTCGAAAACGGCTTGTCCGATTTTGTCCAAATTTGGTTACAATATTCTTCGATAGTTTTTCTCGTTCGCCACGTAGGATTTTTTTGAAATTTTCATTTTTGACGGAATTGCGACCGTTTTAATTTAACATTCGTTTTTCGTTCGCAATTTCCGACGATTTTGGATTGCATACACATTGCATAAAAAAATAATAATTCAATCAAATGAAAAACCCCTACGTAGCGAATGAGAAAAACTGTCGAAGAATATTGTATCCAAATTAGGACAAAGTCGGACAAGCCGTTTTCGAGATACATCTGGCACCGACTTTGAAAACTATGTTTCGAGATAATCGCGTTTAAATCGCTTCCGGTCAACGAATTTATTTTAAAAAATTCCTAAACATACCTCAATGTACATATTTTCCAATAAAAACAACCCGGATCCAATCGAAACATTAGTGTTTGAGATAAAAATTCCAGAAGTTTATCTGTTTTTCTCGCCGTTTACTCAGGTACCTCCCCTTAACACTGCGGGGTCTGTATTGACCGAAAGTCAGGTCACATAATTCGTCGTACCATTCTATCGTGTTTATAAATGTTGATTAAAAAATATTTGTAGATAACAAACTCGTTAGGGAAAGAGTGAAAAAAGTTTGGATTGCCTTTACTATTCAGTTTCGCTAAAAACGTTCAGTACAGACAGAATAATTCTCGGTGAAAAATATTTGTCCCCTATAATAAGAAGACATATGGCAACACCGCAGAACAGTATTGTTCAGTATTTCGAGAAAAACAAAATTATCGTGTTCCTAAAGGTAAAAACTTTTGTCATAAAAAAATATTTGCGTTATAAATATCAATATTTTATATTGTTTATGTTATCTTCATTAACAAATAAAAGTCTTGGTTAATTCATAACTAATTAAAAACTTTGTTCAATAAAAAATTACATCCAAATAAAAATTTGTGTTGCAGTATTATTTTGAATATGCCGCGCAAACTTACGTCATTGGATACGTGGAGAGATGCGGTATTGCCATATGTATTCTTGTTATAGGGGACAGATCTTTTTTACGGAAAATTATTCTGTCTAAATTTCAATGCAGAGCCTGCAGTGTTAAAAGTTGCGAAAACCCATTATCTCCCAATCTAGATAGTCGACTGTTCTGAAATTTCACTCAAACATGCATAATGATATGAACAATGTCTGGTTAAAATTTGAACAAAATGTATAAAATTCAAGAGCGCGCGCTCGATCTACCTTAAAAAGAAGACTTTTCTGGAATTTAAAAAGAAGTATAGTATAGTTTTATTCCATATGTCTTGCATTTGCTGTGACATGGCCCAACTTACAGACTTGCATTTTGCGTTACAAGTTTTCCATTTTTGTATACATTTTGCCTTACATAAATAATCATAATACATAACATTAATAATAATCATAAGCTAACTCCTATTGCGTTTCCTTAGGGATACTCGGTCGTTTTTTGGCGTGCTTACAGCTACTAGTTTAGAGTCTTTTAATAAACTAATTTCGCGTAGTCCTCAGCCCGCTCCGTCGAGGTCCCTGAATGCCAGAGTATATTCCGCCAGTTCCTTAACTATTTTTCCCTTTAACGTTTCTATCCACCATCGTCTTAGACATTCCCCCACTTTGTCCCCTCTCCATTTGTCTACCCCTGCTACCCACTTATCGTTAATTTGTCTCCTCGCCTCTCCACACCTCCAGATGTGTTCCAGAGTCTCCTCTTCCTTTCCACATACTCTGCACTTCCAGTTGTTATAACCTTTCTTTCCTGCCCTCTCCAGGTTTCCGCATCGCAATCTTTCCCATTCCTCTTTAATGACCCCCCTAATATCTTTGTCCTCCCAAAAATCCTCTCTCCCCAGTTTCTCTTTGATCCCCTTGAAATAGCTGCAGAATGTGGATCTATCAATGCCCCCCCAATCCTTTTGTATGTCCTGGTCCCTTTTTATGTTTATTCCTTCCATTAACATATCCTTAATCGCTCTTTTATTCCCATTATTTCTTATTAACTCCAGGACCCTCCCATCTCCAACTTCCTCCATCGCTGTTCTGAGCTCATTTCCCCATTTTGACGCGTTTCCATTCAGGATGTTCCTGAGCTCTTCCCTTAGGCAAATTTTCGGCCATCTGTCTTCTTCCATTTCCACAATTTTTAGCAGGTAGCTACTTGCCCTCCTCCTTGCTTCAATCTCGATACTTCTCTTGTCCGCTTCCATTTTCCAGAGATAGCTCGGTGTATTCCTCGCTAAGCCTAATGTCATTTTTACAAATCTCCCTTGCATTTTCTCCACCTCCTCCCTTCTCCTCCATCCCCACACTTCCACTCCATATAGCGCCCCTGCCTTTACCAAAGAGTCCATCAGCTGTAACCTGTACTTCAGATCGTCCACTCTCGCTCGCTTCATCAACCCCCAGACCGTATTTGCTGCCTTCCTAGCCTTCGCTGTCACTATTTGCAGATGCCGTTTCATTGCATTATTCGCCGAGAACCAGAACCCCAAGTATTTAAATTCCCTCACGACCTCCAGTGTTTTCCCCCTAAATTCCCATTTTTCTCCCTTCTTCGGTCTTCCCCCTCTTTTAAAAATAATAACCTTAGTTTTCTCCGTGTTTATCTCCATTTTCATCCTCGCCTCAAATTTTTCCAGCCGCCTCAACATATCCCTTAACGCTTCGGCATTGTCTGCTACTAGAGCAATATCATCCGCATATTTGAGGGCGTAGAATTTTTTCCCACCCATCACCGTTCCTCCTATACCATTATTTTCCCATTCCTCATCAATATCGTCTAGGACCAACCCGAAGAGGGTCGGGCTGAGGGGACATCCCTGTCTCACCCCCTTTTTTGTTTCGAATTTACCCGTTCTTCCATTACTTGTGATGATTTCGTTTGTAGTACGTTCGTAGATTCCTCGTATCAACTTAAGCATCCTTCCGGTAATACCTTTCTCCCAGAGTTTCCCAAACATGATGTTCCTATCAATTTTATCAAATGCTGCTTTAAAATCGACGAACGCAACATACAGTTTCCCACCCTTTCTCCTAAGGCTATTATTTACTAGCGCGTTCAGTACAAAGACGTGATCCCGCGTACCCCTTTTTTCCCTAAAGCCCGCCTGACTCTCCCTTACGATCTTATTATCCTCTACCCATCTATTGATTCTCCTAATCATTAGGCTTGTCAGGATTTTGTAGCCAACATTTAGTAATGATATGCCCCTATAATTGGTTACATCCTCCTCGTCCCCCGCCTTATGTATCGGAAAAATTCTCGCTACTTCCCACCCCCCTGGTAACTTTCCTTCTCTCCAGATTCCGTTTAATATGTTCTTTAACTCTTCCTTTGCCTCTGTCGATAGACCCCTTATGAATTCCCCTGTGATCCCATCTTCCCCTGCCGCTTTCCTTCTCTTCAATTTCCTCAGCACTTTCCATAGTTCCTCCCTACTGAATTCCCTGTTCCAAGGCCCAGCCTCTCCACCTTCCTCTTCTACGAACTCGCATTCCCAAGGACCAGTCCTGGCCTGTGTTGGATCCCCTGCCCCCATAAGTTTTGTGAAGTGTGCCTCCCAATCTTCCTTGTTAATATTTTCTCCTGCGGCACTTTTCCTCCCTCTGAACTTCTTTATTGCCCTCCACCATTCAGTCATTGTTTTACTGTCCTGAATCTCCCCCCATCTTTCTTCCAACCATTCTTTCTTTTTCCTCCCCTTTAGATCCCTCCACTTTTTCCTTTCTTCATTAAGCTTCCTCTTCGTTTCCGGATTTCTTGTTTTAAGAAATTTTTTGAGTGCTCGTTGAACGTTCCTCTTTTGTTGCACCCCTTCTTGCCCTAGCCAGCTCCTGTCCCCACCCCGTTTATTCCTCTTTTTTACCATTCCTGTGGCCTCCGCTCCCTTCCAGATCGCCTGCCTCAATTTCTCCCACCTCTGATTGGTCGAGTCATCCCTAATGCCCCCCACTCTTACTTTGTCGACTTCCTCTACATACTCCTCAGATGCTTCATCAATCCAGGTTAACCTGTCTTCCGTTTTCTCCCCCTTTCCTTTTTGCGCGCCCCCTTTATCTCTTTTCTTTATCACATTTGACCCCATAATCGTGAACCCAACCGGAAAATGGTCCGACTCAGCTCTTGGTATCACTTTCAGCTCTCTTACCAGGTCCTCTTCCTCATCTTCCACCCAGATGACTAGGTCAAGGACCGATCCCGTCCCTACCCCCCCATTCCCAACAAAGGTGACCTCCCCCATCTCATCACCTCTCTTCCTCCCATTCAGGATCGTCAGGCCTAAGCCTTCGCACAGCCTCAGCAAGCTTCTCCCCTCCGCATTCAGTATCTCGTCTCTTGAATTCCTCTCCCACGATGGCCCCCCTGATTTCTCGCATACCGTGATTCCCCCCTCCCGCCCTATTCTGGCATTCAGGTCTCCCGCGATGATGATTCCAGCTCCCTTCTCGATCCCCTCCTCAACCTTCGTCCTTAGCGGTCCCTCGAGATTTTTTACCCCTACATTATTATATACCTCAATAATCCACGACCATTTCTTTTCCTTTTCTCGCCATATTTGCACTATTCCCCCATACTCCCATTCGACTACTTTACAAGACGTACTTATTTCTTTCTTTATGCCTATCAGGTGTCCACCACTAGCTCGACCTTTTCTTTTTCCCCTCTCCGCCTTTTTGAACCACCACACATACCCCCTCGCGGTTTTGTTCAGACATTTTCCACTCGGCATTTTCTCTAACCACGTTTCTTGTAGCATAATTACGTCATGCCTTTCCAAAAGATTTCTTGCCTCCGCTATATTCCCCATTCCGCAGACATTCCACGTTAGCAGCTTGTATGTGCCACGAGTATCACCAGACTCCCCTACCTCGAAAAAAATTGTTTTCATCCACCAGACGCCCTTCCGGGTCTACCCAATACCACCATTCACCATCCACGCACATCTTACTGTACCCTTCTCTGGCTTCCCTCCCCTCCCTTCTCTTTCTGCTCACCTCCCCCCTCAGCCAGTTTTTCACCTCCTTCTCTCTTATCGTTAGGTCGTCCTCTAAAAAAATTCTCGTACCCCTGAGCTCGCGCTTACGTTTCATTAGCTGGACTTTCTCGTCCATAGATTCCAAGACTAACACTGGCCCGCCCAACGTTTTAATCACCCGTCTTATTACCGGTTTTGCCCCCAGTTTTTCCCACAAGAAATCGCCCACTTCCCTGATGATTTCACCCTCGCTTCCTTTTGCCTTCATTCCACCTATCTTAACGTTTTTCTTCCTGGCCCTTCTTTCCAGACGCTCCTGCTCCCATTCCCCTCTTTCCATTGGTCGCGGCCGATGTGTATGCCGCTGCACTCGATGGTCGTCAGCCAACGTCCTGTCGTCACGCCACGCAGCTGCGCGGCCGTGGCCCGAATTTTCGAACCCCCTATTATCCGTCTTCCTTCCTCGATCTGCGTTCCCTCTGCTTCCGCCAGGCAGATTCCAGCATCTCTTGTCCTTTTCCATTTCCGATGGCCTGCTAGGTCGCGCTGTCCTCCCCCTCTTTCCTCTTGCCACCTCCGTCCAATCGTGGTCAGCTGTAGCAGGTCTTTCCTCCTCTACCCACGCTTCGTTGTTGTTTTTGTCGCTTTCCAGGGTGAATGTTGCGACTTCCGGTCCCATCGGTTCCTCCTCCCATGCAGCGGCTTCGCGCTCGCACACATCCATTTTCTCATGCGCTTTTCTCTTCCAGAAATTTGTCTCTTTCACCAAGGCTTCCCTCTCCTCTCTCCACACGATAGTATCCCTGTCGAGCTTGTACTTCCATGAATTTGCTTCTCCCAACAACTCCTTTATAATTCTGTCCATATCCACGCAACGACAGGGCAGCGGTGACTTTTCCTTTTCAGCTTTCAACTCTTCTTTTATTTTGTCCAGACCGCTCTTTAACACTTTTTCTAGAATTCCCACAGTTTTTTCCAGTTTTTCCTCCCAATTCTTACCTTCTTCCTTACTCACATTGTCACAACCATTGGCCGCATTAATTTCCTTATGACATTCTACTGTGCCGACGTCATTTCGCTCGTCATATCCCTCCTCGTCTCGTTGTTTGTCCTCCAGTCTCTTCTCAAGACCTGTTACGACAGTTTTCTCCTGCCTCTTTATTCCCCCCTCCTTGCATGGCGTTCTCCTCATCTTCGTGTTCTTTCCAAAAGCGGTTTTTTCCTGTGCCTGCTCTTGCACGAAGTATCTGTCAATGCTGTTTGGCCTTATTGTCGTCTCTCCTCCCGCTAGTTTCTTCGGCCTCCCCCTGCCCCTCTTGTTGCTCTGCCTGTCATCGTCGCGTTCTGTCTCGACCGCCGCGATTTCCAAATCTGCCGTGGCGGCGCTTCCATCGGCCGTTTCAAGCCGTCCGCCTTCAGCTCCATCCTCGCCAGCTCGTGCCCCTGGCCATGTGGACGCGCCTTCATCGCCACACATCCGTTCCTGGTCCTCGCGATCCTCGAAGCCGTGGCCCGTCCCGTTCCGTCGTTCCTCCGCCATGACACTTTTCCCCTGTCACTGGCTTAACCTGCCCAGCACGCGACGATCCTTTTTTCGCCCTAATGGGTTTACTTCGTCCTCCTACGCCTTCCCCACACGTCCACAGATTCCTCACTTAGTACTCTACCTTCCTACTGCACTTTTTTCGCGGCGCATGAGATTATTACTACTTAGATTACGCAAAATTGTAGCACACTACGCGGAGCCTTACCACCCGTGGCGAGAGTCCAACCGGAAGTCATTTAAAAAGAAGTATTTTCTGGATAAATCAAGTAACCAAGATTTTTTTTTTAAATCCCGGATAAACAAAGTTATCATTTGTAGACATGGCATGCGAAAAACCAAAAGCAGATGATATTTATCTCGAAAACCGCGGGACTTTTACTAAAATAAAATTCCAGCATATAGTAGGGCATGATCTGACCTATCGACAGTTGCAGGATTATCCAGTCATAACAGGACACCCTGTATATGTCGCTGGACAAAATAAAGTACCCAAAGGACAATGCTAATAATGAGCAAATGCCGAGGTGCGTGCGTTACTTTGTCCAGGGCAGATGAATATATATATATATTGGTGCGTGTGCATGTGTACGTAGGCATAACTCGTGAGGTTTTGCGTTACCTCATCTCGCGGGACGCGACCTTCGGGACCGTTGACCGCGACGCTCGGAAAGAGAGAAAGAGAGAGCGAGACGAAGAAGAAGGATAAAGACGGAGGAACGGAAGAGAATCTATTCGGAGTTACCCGTGCGTTCTGTTTGCCCGAGAAACATACGGTAACCATGTTTCAGTGCATCATACAACAGAGAAACGGATGGATTCATCCTTCTAGCCCCGATACCAAGGACGTTTTTCCAGGTATTTACGAAAAAAAAGCAATTGACTTTTTTTTTTCATTTTGTGATAAAAAATAATTGATTAAAAAAATATCTTTTGGGAATCGAGGGTTATCTGTGGTTATATGGTAACTTGGATGGTTTGGTATGTTGGCGGATGAATTTTTACGATACGGGGAGTCGAATGATTGGATTATTTTTATTCTATTGGAATGATGGGGAAGTCGTAATATCGTAATTTTTAATCAAAAGAGAATGCTGACTATATGATGTTGAAACTTGTATCGGTGGAATGCAATGAAAGTCAAGGGACACCACTGTGACGCGCCGAAAAAAGTCGTTTTTGCCGAATTTTTTTTCGTCTAGTAGATTATTTTATCGATATTTGGAAAAAAGGTATGGTATCAAAGATACATTGAACTTATATCGGAGAAATTTTTATTTAAAAAAAAAATTAAAAATTAGGGTAGAGCCTCTGTATCAAAAATGCGGTCTTGACCACATTTGACAGGGGTTGGTGTGAAAAATAAAATAATTTTTAAATCTATGTAAATGTAGTTCTCATTGTAGGCAGGCGTTTTATCGAAAAAAAAAAACAATACAAAATGGCGGGTGTTAAAAACAGTGTCATGTTGGCGAAGGTTTTACTTCTATTAGGGGTGCCTAAAAAATACTACATCGAAAACAAAATGGCTACGTACAACGATAGTTACGGCAATAACGGAAATTTCGATTTTGTAAAATTGAAAATCGGACACTTATAGCTACGCTTATGATTCCGGTCAGGTCGAAAAAGTCGTTTTGAGAAAAACGCGATTGAAAGTTTTTACATACATTAATCGTTGCACTATGTGCTCTGACTAAAGCTTCTGTAACTTGGTCAATTTTCGATATATTAACTAGAAATTTTTCTCGCATATTCTCGAATATGTATACTTTGAGAAAATACAAAAAAAAAATCGATTTTTTTTACCCGTCACAGTGTGTCTTGCCTTAGTTTTTCTTCTACTATTTATTTCGTTGATTTAGGGTACGAAACTCACCCAAATAGTTTTTTTTTATTTTCAGATATCTACGACCTTAATTTGTAAAGAAAATTATAGATCATAATAAAAATGAAGAAATTTCGTTCATATTTGCATGGTTAAAATGCAACGATTTATTTGTGCATTTTTAATTTCTTTGTTTTTATCATTTTCCAATCCTTTTTTGTTTGCAAATTAAGGTCGTAAATGTCTAATAAAAATACGTGAAAATTTTAGAATAATTTTGACAGGCTAAATCGGCAAAAAATGTTAACAATTGAAAAGAATAGATTTTCGTTGCATTCCAACGATGCAAACTCCAACGACAATTAAAAATATTTATTATATGCGATCCAAAATATATCATTTCGAAATAACAATTTTCTACGAGCCGTTTTTTTTTTAATTATTTTTATCTATGTTACGGAACAAACGTTCCGTGCACGGAGCGATGCAAATATTTTTCAATAATTTATAGGCGTGCGAAAAGAGAAACGAGCGTATAATTGAAAAAAAAAATTACGGATAAAGTAAAAATTATTCCGAGATGTTATCATAATGTTATATGATAAGCTGTTCTTCCAATGTATATTATTATGTTACGAGAAAAAGAGAAAACGGATCGAATATGCGTACAAAGTACAGTCATTGTATAATTCCGCATTTAAAATAATTCCGATCCGTCTACAGTTTGTGAATTATGAGCCGTAATAACTGGCGTTATTTCGAAAAAAAAGAAGCGCAACTTGTCATTGACTTCTTTTTGGATCGGAATATTCGATATCCTGCCGGAAATTACAATAATTGTAGCCGTTACGAAACCGTGCCGGCAGACCTGATGATTTTTCTCTCAACGTTCCCATAATTTCCTCCGATTATGTTATGCTGCGTTTCTTTTTTCTCGTCCAATTGCACTTAGGCTTGGATACATTCGTTTCCCCCGTTTTCCTCGCTAAAAGTCTACACAGAAACGAACGCACGAGCTGCCTGTAATAAACCCAGCGTTAGCCAGACTGGTATGTGCTCGAAAGTAATACATGCAGTAGGATACAATTCGAGGGGGAAAAAAATAGGAAAAAAGGAGACCTGAGTGCGCTGGCATAGTACATGGAACTGCAGCGGAGTTGAAAAAAAAACAAAGTAAACGGGAAATGAAGCAGTCTGCTCTGTCTCGTGTAAAGTCGACTTGGAACGACTGGATCTATGCGTCCGGAACGTGTACGATGTACACATGTAACACGTGCATGAGCGCGTTCGTACGTACACGTTGTATACGACGTTGTATGTCGACCCCCACACATGTACGCTTACATGTGTCATAGAAAAATATACTTAGGTAAACCGGGTGTCGGAAAAGCCCCGCCCGACTTTCATCGTATAGAAAGATTGTGAAATTTCGATGAGAAAAGTCCTCAACGATTTTTCTCTGAGACCCGCCGTTGATGAGATACAAACGAAACAATGAAACGTGTGCTGGACGGCTACCCGCAGCGCTGGGGCCCCCCAGTGTGCCATTGGCTCGTCCAATCACGCTGCGCCTTCCGCCGCTCGGCGCTTGGCCCCGCCTACTTGCCGCGGCTGTCTCTTAACCGGCGCATCGCATTGGCTATCGCTAATAAACGAATATCTCATCAACGATAAGCCGGAGAGAAAAACGCCAAGGGACTTATCGTTTCAGAATTGCGCGATCTATCTCCCCTGTAAAACTTGAGCCTGACTTTCGGGACACCTGGTATACACATACGAAACGATTCAATATAGTTGGCGGGAGAGCGAAACGCGGGCGCGCGTGTACTATAACCAGAGCTAGTGAAACTCTACGGTCTCTCGATGCACGGTAAACGCCGGAAGCCGTGAATTGACGCTTCCGATGTGTGACGCGCGTGGGTGTACCGCTTCGTTCCTCTCTCATCCGTTCACCACTACCAACTTCCTTGTCGTTGCACACGCATACTACTTTGATGCTCGCCGATATGATGTATATTTACTTGGCGGACGCATATGTTTATACATTTTTAATAAGCCCCCCCCCCCCCCCCCCCAACGGGGCCCAGTCGTTCACTTTCATTTATTGAAATATTGACTGTTCACTCATTTCCCAACGCTTCGTGGACGCAAAAGTGTAATGACCTTTCTATATTTACATCTAGATGTATATATATTCAAAATATCATCTACTTTTTTTCCAAACGATTTATAATTATGTTTTATTCAGTAGTTACGCCGCCGTTTGATTACGCCATTTTTTTGCAACATCAATGTGTTTCAATTGTTTTGCAAATATTAAAAAAACAAATATTAACCAATATAAGAGATGCATACTCGGCGTTGAGCACAATATTGCCGCAACGATTCTTCTGAAAAAAAAAAAAAAAAAGAAATTTTGCTAGCAGATGACAATGCGGAGATCGTAAACAAAGGATTTTCCATTTTAACCCTTGTCAGTCGCACCTCCAGATTGTGATGTAATAGTCATTGGGGGGTGTAATCAACCCCACTCAGTTTGGAGAAGAATAAATAATTGAAAAAAAGTACCTCAATGCTTTTTCTACCCTTGTGCGTAAGACCATGCCGATTATTTTCAAGTGGTGTAATTTTTAATATAAAAAAAAATATGGAAAAAAAATTCTTGAATATATCGCAGCTCGAAAACGGCTGGGGTTGATTCAACCCCCGATGACTGTTAAGGGTTAATGAAAGCATTCAATAAAGCAAAAACAAAAATCTTTTGCGTTGTAAAACGTGCTTAGATTAGCCGCTGCCATTTTGTTTAAAATTGGAATTTGAAATAATCCGCCAATCACGAACTCCGTATTGCCATTTGTTAACCACATTTCTTTTGTTTTTAATTTCCGATGAATCGTTCCACGGATATCGTGCTGGGTGCCAGACAAGTCGAAAAAAGCATTTCCGGATATCAGCTGCACCTATATTTATTAAATATTTGAGAATGAAAAAGTTCGTAAAATAAATCAAATACATGGACTTTTGATTAATCTTTTATTAGTAATGAAAAAAAAAAAATTAATGACGTAAAAAAATAATTGAATTTCAGCTTTCTCCCCCTGAGCCAAGTGTAGCCCCTTAATCATTCGGAATGACATAATTATGAATCGTATAGAGAAGAAAAAAAAAGGCATTTCCAAAAACTGGCATTACTTCGCAATCTTCAATTGCAAATTACGTATAATTCTTGTAAATTATTTTCTTTACGTTTTAATGGACTATAAAGTTTCCGTGTTTTGCCATTGTCAAATTGCCATGACATTTGTGACATGCTCACTAATGAAGAGCGAAATATATGTATATATTTCTCTCTTCATTAGTCCTGTACACGTGGAGGCAGTCCATCAATGTTGGTATCCACGGTATGAGTTCGTGCGTGACGCGTATTGTAATACATACTCTCTTATGTATTTTGAGCCCATTCGTTACGTACTTTTTCTCAATTCGTTTGATACGGATAATGCGAGAACGTGAATACATATTTATCTCCATGCGCAAACATATAGATATAATTGTCGACGTGTCAACAGCGCATATAGATATGAGCGAAGCACTTTGACCACAATATCAAAAAGAATGCAAATATTTTACGTCACGATAGTTTTATTACGATCGAAATAAAGAAATAGCCCCAGAAATAACTGTTTGCACGTAAGATCCCGTACGCACTATAAATAGAGGCAGGGCAAGTCGCCTCGAGTCAACGTATAAATCGTCGTTTGGTCGAGAAATCGAATTCGTAAATTCGTTTACCGCATACGATATATATATATATATACAAAGACACAATCATCTGGAGTAGCACAAAATTATTACAATTTAAACAATATTACAACAAAAATTCTGAAATATTCTTGGCACGAATAAAATGTCCTGTTCCTCATTAAGGGGTTAGACTACTGTGACGACCCGAAAAATGAGAGTTATGGGAAAAAATAAATTTTGAAGAATTAAGTAAGATGATTGAAAAATTATTTGGACATTTATTTGTATGTACATCAACAAGGTTGTTTTCCCACTTGGCATTAAAAATGTTATTAATAAAAAAAAGTTATAAACAATCTCATGAAGGCCCTTTGAACGTGAGGGGATCAATGGTGTACTTGATTTTGGCCACCCGGTTAAGGGCGGGGTAAAGTATTCAAAAATTTTTTTTCATTTAAATTTTTTTTTTAAATGAATGCATAATATATCAAGAATATTGTGTTAAAATTCCAAGTCGATCGGAGTAAAATTGAGGAAGTTATGAGTATTTGAGCGTCTATTGCTCCATGCCGTTCTCTTCTCTTCTGCGTTTTTCAAACCGTTTTTCTGAGACTTGTCATATTTGAAGTCCGTGTGCACGATAACTCAAAATCTACTGGACCAATCGCTTTGAAATTTTGCACAGTACTTCTTCACATAATTCACCAGGTATTGTCGAGAGCTTTTTTGTTTTTTTTTAATAATTACTAATTTTTCAACAACAAATTAGCCGATTTTTTAGCGAAAATCGGGTTTTTGGCTCCCCAGTGCTACGAAAAATCGAAAAAAAAAAATCCTCCCGTCATTACCTCGAGAAACATCTCTTTTAACAAATGCGTTTTGATTTTTTTGTTTCAAATGATTCTGTTGCGAGTTATGGTGCACACCGCAAACCAACTTTTTTTCGAGGCGCCTCCGGGGTTTAATTTTCACTCGCTCAATTTTGAATATTTTGCAATGCAAATTTAGGAGAATGTTGTTCAAATGTTACTTTATTATATGTAAATTTTTCAATAAACGAACACTATTCGTTACGCAAAAAAAAATCTTAAAAACATGTCTTTTTTTCGCCGAATTAACTTTACCCCGCCGTTAATCTGAAACAAAAAAACGAGTTTTTTTTTCTCTTAAAAACGATAATATTGACTAAGACTTGACCGAGCTTTTTTTTGTTATCGTGTTTCAATGATCAGCAAAAAAGTTTTGATTTTTTATCGTTTTTTTTTTTCAAGGAAAAATAACATCATTATTGTTAATAACCGATGAAATTAAAAAAAAATGATAACGTTGTTCAAGACCAAACTACTATTACACTGAATAAGTGTACCAAATTTCAAGTCAATCCGTTCATTAGATGTCGAGAAATCGTGAACACCGTTTTGAAAAACACAGTTTCAGAAAAACACGTTTAAAGTTTTACGGCCAGTTCTATCATTGCAATCACAACTTTACTTTCGATCTGCGATACCTGCACTAAACGTTGGACCTTCCTCTTCAATTCGAGTTCCCTTAAGGCCTTAGGCCACAGTAACGGGTATAAAGTCATGTGCGAATTTAACAATTTTTTTTCGTATGCGAAAATGATTCACTCATAAAATTAATTACACATCTATTTAGTATGAACATGAAGATGTTAGAAAATATATATATATTTTTTTCCGATGTACAAAATGGCCTCTTACTAATATATTTTTTTTTTTCTCTTTTTTTTTAGGCGCTCCGCTGCGTGACATTTAGCATCCACAATATTTGACCTAGAACAAAAAACAAAAATTCTCATCAATCTACATTAGAATACCTAGAGAAGTACGTACGGAATTTAAAAAATATTGCTTTATTCGAAAGTTGTAGGTATTTGAACTTAAGAAATTAATTTTCAGTGAAAAATTTCGTTATAACTGCTCATAAAATGAAAAGTTTTCGATTAATCAGAAATTGCGTACGTACTTCTCTGCGAAATGCAATTGGGAACATAACTTTTAAATTTGAAGTGAATCGAGTGAAAATTGTTGAAGTTATTTGTCACGCCAATTGGCAAAAAGCTGTTTCGAAAAGTTTCGAGTAGTCGGCCATTTTGTACATCGAAAAAAAAAATATATTTTTTCTAACAGCTTGATATTCATACTAAATAGATGTGTAATTAATTTTATAAGTGAATCCCTTTTATATGCGAAAAAAATGGTTAAATTCGCACATGATTTTATACCCGTTACTGTGGGCTAAGGTCTTAATATAATTTTGAGTTACCTCGCGATAATTTCGAAATGTTCACAATTAGCCCAACATCTCAACTCATTTACATATAAACATTCGTTTGCATGTGTGTGCGAGTTCTCGATTATCTTAATTCCCGATTCCATGGGATGACTTCCGCGATAAAGTTGGTCTTCATCTCGATGAATGATGTGCCAGTGACCGATAATACGCGATGTCGGAAGCATCACGGGGCTTTCACGCCCGTATATGAAAGACTAGCGACATCCGAGTGATTCCCACTCTCTCGCATTTTCTGCGTTCTCGTTTTCTCGTTTAAGAAATCCGTACTTGGCCTGCGGCAACGACTATACCTCCATTAATCCGCCGTACCGTGTGCGCGAATCGGTTTCTCGCACATACGCCAGACTCAAATGCTCATACATGCGTCTACTGTCGTACTGACATTCGCACACAGATGTACAACCCAAACAAACACGCAAACAGTTCGGATTCATTAGCCATGCACTACGAAGGCTTTGCGACTAAAAAAAAAGAAGGTAATTTCGCAAATGTGTTTTTTCACAATGCGGAGAATAATAATAATGTCGTACATAGAGTAAAAGGAAATGGCCATATATGCGTTGCGGTTCAGTTATATGGGCGCATTCGAATATATATATACATTTTTTTATGTGTCCACACATTCCTAAATATCACATATATGTAGTCTGGATTAATTATGTACGTGTTCGAAGAGAGAACGCACACGCTCTTGGATGAAAAAAAAATTAAGGGGTCTTCTCACTTTAGACGCTAAAAAAGGCTATTTTAATGATTTTTTTTGATAGGTTTATATCATAGATATTGATATAAAAGTTGTTACACTGAAGGCCTCAGGCTACTCTAGAGACCGAAAAAATAGGCTTTTTGGGGATTTTTTTTTTTCAGAAAAACTAGAAAATAAATTGAGATTACAAATAAGGGTGTTTATCATACATATCAGTGACTGTACACAATAATTGTTGACGATTATCTGATGATTTTTTAGGCAAATTTTTGGAAAGTGAAAAATTTGCCTAAACAATCGTCAGGTAATTGTTAATAACAAATGAACTATGCAATATAAAAAAAATCCTACGTACCTCCATAGACAATGTATTTTTCAAGATATATTCGACATTTCACGTGAATCGGTTGAAAATTGTCTGAGTTATGTTTTGGGCCAACTTAAAAAATGCAGTTTTGAGATAAACGCTGCAAAACCGCCATTTTGAAATTAATCTCGATTTATTTTGTACTTTTTCCGAAAAAAATCCCCAAAAAGCCTATTTTTTCGGCCTCTAGAGTGGCCTAAACCCTTAATAAATACACTTTCGAAATACATTTAAAAAAAAATTGAATGCATTTATGTAACCCAAACCAACTTTAAACGCGTTTTTCTCGCGACAACGTTTTTCGACGGCTTGTTGATAAAATCTCCGAAACTACCGAATCGATCCCTACGAAATGTTAACCCCATATTCTTTACAACTATAGCTATAGCGACCTCCATAAAGCTAGCAGAGCAATCTCCCGAAAATGGATTTAATTGATATCAAAATTTTGTGCTTTTTATGTGCTAATTTTGTGCTCCATTAAAAATTTTTGTGCTCTTATCGTTTAGCGGGAAATTAGAAATCAAAAGTGCTCTGCTGGCTTGCCATCAAGCTAGCAGAGCACTTAACGATATTTGGCTTATCTAAGAACGAAACTACGTGATATTTATGTGCTTTTTATGTGCTTTGCGAATATCGAACAGCCAAACCCCTATTTTTTTTTCGCCTGATTTAGACCCTTAAAAAACCCCCAAATAAGGGAATTTACCATTTTTTGGACATACTGACATGAAAATACATTATATTTATGTGTTTTTTATGTGCTCTACAAATATTCAAGAGCCAAACCGCTAAAACGCAAATTTCTCCCAAAACCACCCCCACAAGACCCAAATTAACCGCCACTACGAGTAATAGTTATTTTTTCGATATCGCAAAATCAAAGTAGTCCACATTTATGTGCTTTTTATGTGCTCGATGAATATCCAAGAGCCAAACCGCTAAAACGCAAATTTCTCCCAAAACCACCCCCACAAGACCCAAATTACCCGCCAATAGGAGTAATGGTTATTTTTTCGATATCGCAAAATCAAAGAAGTTCACATTTATGTGCTTTTTATGTGCTCTATGAATATCCAAGAGCCAATCCGCTAAAACGCAAATTTCTCCCAAAACCACCCCTACAAGACCCAAGCTACCCGCCAATACGAGTACTGGTTATTTTTTCGATATCGCTAGATCAAAGTAGTCCACATTTATGTGCTTTTTATGTGCTGTACGAGTATCTAAGAGCCAAACTTCTAAAACGAAAATTTCTCCGAAAACCACCCCTACGAGACCCAAGCTACCCGCCAATGGGAGTAATGGTTATTTTTTCGATATCGCAAAATCAAAGTAGTCCACATTTATGTGCTTTTTATGTGCTCTATGAATATCCAAGAGCCAAACCGCTTAAACGCAAATTTCTCTCAAAACCACCCCTACAAGACCCAAGCTACCGGCAAATACGAGAATTGGCTATTTTTTCGATATCGCGAAATCAAAGTAGTCCACATTTATGTGCTTTTTGTGTGCTAATTTTGTGCTCCATTAAAAATGTTTGTGCTCTTACCGTTTAGCGGGAAATTAGAAATCAAAAGTGCTCTGCTGGCTTGCCATCAAGCTAGCAGATCACTTAATGATATTTGGCTTATTTAAGAATGAAACTACGTGATATTCATGTGCTTTTTATCTGCTTTGCGAATATCGAACAGCCAAACACCTATTTTTTTTTCGCCCGATTTACACCCTTTAAAAACCCCCAAATAAGGGAATTTACCATTTTTTGGATATACTGACATGAAAATACATAATATTCATGTGCTTTTTATGTGCTCTACGAATATTGAAGAGCTAAACCGCTAAAACGCAAATTTCTCCCAAAACCACCCCCACAAGACCCAAATTAACCGCCAATACGAGTACTGGTTATTTTTTCGATATCGCTAGATCAAAGTAGTCCATATTTATGTGCTTTTTATGTGCTCTACGAGTATCTAAAAGCCAAACCGCTTAAACGCAAATTTCTCTCAAAACCACCCCTACAAGACCCAAACTACCGGCAAATACGAGAATTGGCTATTTTTTCGATATCGCGAAATCAAAGGAGTCCACATTTATGTGCTTTTTATGTGCTGTACGAGTATCTAAGAGCCAAACTTCTAAAACGAAAATTTCTCCGAAAACCACCCCTACGAGACCCAAGCTACCCGCCAATGGGAGTAATGGTAATTTTTTCGATATCGCAAAATCAAAGTAGTCCACATTTATGTGCTTTTTATGTGCTCTATGAATATCCAAGAGCCAAACCGCTTAAACGCAAATTTCTCTCAAAACCACCCCTACAAGACCCAAGCTACCGGCAAATACGAGAATTGGCTATTTTTTCGATATCGCGAAATCAAAGTAGTCCACATTTATGTGCTTTTTGTGTGCTAATTTTGTGCTCCATTAAAAATGTTTGTGCTCTTACCGTTTAGCGGGAAATTAGAAATCAAAAGTGCTCTGCTGGCTTGCCATCAAGCTAGCAGATCACTTAATGATATTTGGCTTATTTAAGAATGAAACTACGTGATATTCATGTGCTTTTTATGTGCTTTGCGAATATCGAACAGCCAAACACCTATTTTTTTTTCGCCCGATTTAGACCTTTTAAAAACCCCCAAATAAGGGAATTTACCATTTTTTTTATATACTGACATGAAAATACATAATATTCATGTGCTTTTTATGTGCTCTACGAATATTGAAGAGCTAAACCGCTAAAACGCAAATTTCTCCCAAAACCACCCCCACAAGACCCAAATTAACCGCCAATACGAGTACTGGTTATTTTTTCGATATCGCTAGATCAAAGTAGTCCACATTTATGTGCTTTTTATGTGCTCTACGAGTATCTAAGAGCCAAACCGCTTAAACGCAAATTTCTCTCAAAACCACCCCTACAAGACCCAAGCTACCCGCCAATACGAGTACTGGTTATTTTTTCGATATTGCTAGATCAAAGGAGTCCACATTTATGTGCTTTTTATGTGCTCTACGAGTATCTAAGAGCCAAACTTCTAAAACGAAAATTTCTCCGAAAACCACCCCTACGAGTCCCAAGCTACCCGCCAATGGGAGTAATGGTTATTTTTTCGATATCGCTAGATCAAAGTAGTCCACATTTATGTGCTTTTTATGTGCTCTACGAGTATCTAAGAGCCAAACCGCTTAAACGCAAACTTCTCTCAAAACCACCCTTACAAGACCCAAGCTACCGGCAAATACGAGAATTGGCTATTTCTTCGATATCGCGAAATCAAAGTAGTCCACATTTATGTGCTTTTTATGTGCTCTACGAGTATCTAAGAGCCAAACTTCTAAAACGAAAATTTCTCCGAAAACCACCCCTACGAGACCCAAGCTACCCGCCAATGGGAGTAATGGTTATTTTTTCGATATCGCAAAATCAAAGAAGTCCACATTTATGTGCTTTTTATGTGCTATATGAATATCCAAGAGCCAAACCGCTAAAACGCCAATTTCTCCCAAAACCACCCCTACAAGACCCAAGCAACCCGCCAATACGAGTACTGGTTATTTTTTCGATATCGCTAGATCAAAGTAGTCCACATTTATGTGCTTTTTATGTGCTCTACGAGTATCTAAAAGCCAAAATTCTAAAACGAAAATTTCTCCGAAAACCACCCCTACGAGACCCAAGCTACCCGCCAGTGGGAGTAATGGTTATTTTTTCGATATCGCTAGATCAAAGTAGTCCACATTTATGTGCTTTTTATGTGCTCTACGAGTATCTAAGAGCCAAACCTCTAAAACGAAAATTTCTCCGAAAATCACCCCTACGAGACCCAAGCTACCCGCCAATGGGAGTAATGGTTATTTTTTCGATATCGCAAAATCAAAGTAGTCCACATTTATGTGCTTTTTATGTGCTCTATGAATATCCAAGAGCCAAACCGCTAAAACGCAAATTTCTCCCAAAACCACCCCCACAAGACCCAAATTACCCGCCAATAGGAGTAATGGTTATTTTTTCGATATCGCAAAATCAAAGAAGTCCACATTTATGTGCTTTTTATGTGCTCTATGAATATCCAAGAGCCAAACCGCTGAAACGCAAATTTCTCCCGAAACCACCCCTACAAGACCCAAGCTACCCGCCCATATGAGTACTGGTTATTTTTTCGATATCGCTAGATCAAAGTAGTCCACATTTATGTGCTTTTTATGTGCTCTACGAGTATCTAAGAGCCAAACCTCTAAAACGAAAATTTCTCCGAAAACCACCCCTACGAGACCCAAGCTACCCGCCAATGGGAGTAATGGTTATTTTTTCGATATCGCAAAATCAAAGTAGTCCACATTTATGTGCTTTTTATGTGCTCTATGAATATCCAAGAGCCAAACCGCTTAAACGCAAATTTCTCTCAAAACCACCCCTACAAGACCCAAGCTACCGGCACATACGAGTATTGGCTATTTTTTCGATATCACGAAATCAAAGTAGTCCACATTTATGTGCTTTTTGTGTGCTAATTTTGTGTTCCATTAAAAAATGTTGTGCTCTTACCGTTCAGCGGGAAATTAGAAATCAAAAGTGCTCTGCTGGCTTGCCATCAAGCTAGCAGTGCACTTAATGATATTTGGCTTATCTAAGAACGAAACTACGTGATATTTATGTGCTTTTTATGTGCTTTGCGAATATCGAACAGCCAAACCCCTATTTTTTTCGCCCGATTTCCACCCTTAAAAAACCCCCAAATAAGAGAATTTACCACTTTTTGGATATACTGACATGAAAATACATAATATTTATGTGCTTTTTATGTGCTCTACGAATATTCAAGAGCCAAACTGCTAAAACGCAAATTTCTCCCAAACCCACCCCCACAAGACCCAAATTACCCGCCAATACGAGTAATGGTTATTTTTTCGATATCGCAAAATCAAAGTAGTTCACATTTATGTGCTTTTTATGTGCTAATTTTGTGTTCCATTTAAAATTTTTGTGCTCTTACCGTTTAGAGGGAAATTAGAAATCAAAAGTGCTCTGCTGGCTTGCCATCAAGCTAGCAGAGCACTTAATGATATTTGGCTTATCTAAGAACGAAACTACGTGATATTTATGTGCTTTTTATGTGCTTTGCGAATATCGAACAGCCAAACCCCTATTTTTTTTCGCCCGATTTACACCCTTAAAAAACCCCCAAATAAGAGAATTTACCATTTTTTGGATATACTGACATGAAAATACATAATATTTATGTGCTTTTTATGTGCTCTACGAATATTCAAAAGCCAAACCGCTAAAACGCAAATTTCTCCCAAATCCACCCCCACAAGACCCAAATTACCCGCCAATACGAGTAATGGTTATTTTTTCGATATCGCAAAATCAAAGATGTCCACATTAATGTGCTTTTTATGTGCTCTATGAATATCCAAGAGCCAAACCGCTAAAACGCAAATTTCTCCCAAAACCACCCCTACAAGACCCAAGCTACCCGCCAATACGAGTACTGGTTATTTTTTCGATATCGCTAGATCAAAGTAGTCCACATTTATGTGCTTTTTATGTGCTCTACAAGTATCTAAGAGCCAAACCTCTAAAACGAAAATTTCTCCGAAAACCACCCTTACGAGACCCAAGCTACCCGCCAATGGGAGTAATGGTTATTTTTTCGATATCGCAAAATCAAAGTAGTCCACATTTATGTTCTTTTTATGTGCTATTTTTGTGTTCCATTAAAAAATTTTGTGCTCTTACCGTTTAGCTTACTCGTATTGGCGGGTAATTTGGGTCTTGTGGGGGTGGTTTTGGGAGAAATTTGCGTTTTAGCGGTTTGGCTCTTAAATATTCGTAGAGCACATAAAAAGCACGTAAATATTATGTATTTTCATGTCAGTATATCCAAAAAATGGTAAATTCTCTTATTTGGGGGTTTTTAAGGGTGTAAATCGGGCGAAAAAAATAGGGGTTTGGCTGTTCGATATTCGCAAAGCACATAAAAAGCACATAAATATCACGTAGTTTCGTTCTTAGATAAGCCAAATATCATTAAGTGCTCTGCTAGCTTGATGGCAAGCCAGCAGAGCACTTTTGATTTCTAATTTCCCGCTAAACGGTAAGAGCACAACAATTTTAAATGGAACACAAAATTAGCACATAAAAGGCACATAAATGTGGACTACTTTGATTTTGCGATATCGAAAAAATAACCATTACTCCCATTGGCGGGTAGCTTGGGTCTCGTAGGGGTGGTTTTCGGAGAAATTTTCGTTTTAGAGGTTTGGCTCTTAGATACTCGTAGAGCACATAAAAAGCACATAAATGTGGACTACTTTGATCTAGCGATATCGAAAAAATAACCAGTACTCGTATTGGCGGGTAGCTTGGGTCTTGTAGGGGTGGTTTTGGGAGAAATTTGCGTTTTAGCGGTTTGGTTCTTGGATATTCCTAGAGCACATAAAAAGCACATAAATGTGGTCTTCTTTGATTTTGCGATATCGAAAAAATAACCATTACTCCTATTGGCGGGTAATTTGGGTCTTGTGGGGGTTCTTTTGGGAGAAATTTTCGTTTTAGCGGTTTGGCTCTTGGATATTCATAGAGCACATAAAAAGCACATAAATGTGGACTACTTTGATTTTGCGATATCGAAAAGTAACCATTACTCGTATTGGCGGGTAATTTGGGTGTTATTGTGGGGGTGGTTTTGGGAGAAATTTGCGTTTTAGCGGTTTGGCTCTTGAATATTCGTAGAGCACATAAAAAGCACATAAACATTATGTATTTTCACGTCAGTATATCCAAAAAGTGGTAAATTCTCTTATTTGGGGGTTTTTTAAAGGTGTAAATCGGGCGAAAAAAAATAGGGGTTTGGCTGTTCGATATTCGCAAAGCACATAAAAAGCACATAAATATCACGTAATTTCGTTCTTAGATAAGCCAAATATCATTAAGTGCTCTGCTAGCTTGATGGCAAGCCAGCAGAGCACTCTTGATTTCTAATTTCCCGCTAAACGGTAAGAGCACAAAAATTTTAAATGGAACACAAAATTTGCACATAAAAAGCACATAAATGTGGACTACTTTGATTTTGCGATATCGAAAAAATAACCATTACTCGTATTGGCGGGTAATTTGGGTCTTGTGGGGGTGGTTTTGGGAGAAATTTGCGTTTTAGCGGTTTGGCTCTTGAATATTCGTAGAGCACATAAAAAGCACATAAATATTATGTATTTTCATGTCAGTATATCCAAAAAATGGTAAATTCTCTTATTTGGGGGTTTTTTAAGGGTGTAAATCGGGCGAAAAAAAAATAGGGGTTTGGCTGTTCGATATTCGCAAAGCACATAAAAAGCACATAAATATCACCTAGTTTCGTTCTTAGATAAGCCACATATCATTAAGTGCTCTGCTAGCTTGATGGCAAGCCAGCAGAGCACTTTTGATTTCTAATTTCCCGCTAAACGGTAAGAGCACAACAATTTTAAATGGAACACAAAATTAGCACATAAAAAGCACATAAATGTGGACTACTTTGATTTTGCGATATCGAAAAAATAACCATTTCACGTATTGGCGGGTAATTTGGGTCTTGTGGGGGTGGTTTTGGGAGAAATTTGCGTTTTAGCGGTTTGGGTCTTGAATATTCATAGAGCACATAAAAAGCACATAAATATTATGTATTTTCATGTCAGTATATCCAAAAAATGGTAAATTCTCTTATTTGGGGTTTTTTTAAGGGTCTAAATCGGGCGAAAAAAAATAGGGGTTTGGCTGTTCGATATTTGCAAAGCACATAAATATCACGTAGTTTCGTTCTTAGATAAGCCAAATATCATTAAGTGCTCTGCCAGCTTGATGGCAAGCCAGCAGAGCACTTTTGATTTATAATTTCCCGCTAAACGGTAAGAGCACAAAAATGTTTAATGGAACACAAAATTAGCACACAAAACGCACATAAATGTGGACTACTTTGATTTCGCGATATCGAAAAAATAGCCAAAACTCGTCTTTGCCGGTAGCTTGGGTCTTGTAGGGGTGGTTTTGAAAGAAATTTGCGTTTAAGCGGTTTGGCTCTTGGATATTCATAGAGCACATAAAAAGCACATAAATGTGGACTACTTTGATTTTGCGATATCGAAAAAATAACCATTACTCCCATTGGCGGGTAGCTTGGGTCTCGTAGGGGTGGTTTTCGGAGTAATTTTCGTTTTAGAGGTTTGGCTCTTAGATACTCTTAGAGCACATAAAAAGCACATAAATGTGGACTACTTTGATCTAGCGATATCGATAAAAATGACCAGTACTCGTATTGGCGGGTAGCTTGGGTCTTGTAGGGGTGGTTTTGGGAGAAATTTGCGTTTTAGCGGTTTGGCTCTTGGATATTCATAGAGCACATAAAAAGCACATAAATGTGGACTTCTTTGATTTTGCGATATTGAAAAAATAACCATTACTCCTGTTGGCGGGTAATTTGGGTCTTGTGGGGGTGGTTTTGGGAGAAATTTGCGTTTTAGCGGTTTGGCTCTTGGATATTCATAGAGCACATAAAAAGCACATAAATGTGGACTACTTTGATTGTGTGATATCGAAAAAATAACCGTTACTCGTATTGGCGGTTAATTTGGGTCTTGTGGGGGTGGTTTTGGGAGAAATTTGCGTTTTAGCGGTTTGGCTTTTGAATATTCGTAGCGCACATAAAAAGCACATAAATATTATGTATTTTCATGTCAGTATATCCAAAAAATGGTAAATTCCCTTATTTGGGGGTTTTTTAAGGGTCTAAATCGGGCGAAAAAAAAAATAGGGGTTTGGCTGTTCGATATTCGGAAAGCACGTAAAAAGCACATAAATATCACGTAGTGTCGTTCTTAGATAAGCCAAATATCAATAAGTGCTCTGCTAGCTTGATGGCAAGCCAGCAGAGCACTTTTGATTTCTAATTTCCCGCTAAACGGTAAGAGCACAAAAATTTTAAATGAAGCACAAAATTAGCACATAAAAAGCACAAAATTTTGATATCAATTAAATCCATTTTCGGGAGATTGCTCTGCTAGCTTTATGGAGGTGCTATAGCGCATATCAAAGATTTTTTCAAACTTTGATATTTACAATTTTTTTCCCAAAAAACGGTGAAGAAAAAACACGTTTTTTTTTCGAAAAATTACGGTCATTTTGTTATTTTTGCATATATCGAAAATCGTATTATATGCGCTATATACCATTAACATACTGAATCTAAAACCATTTGATTTTTTCGTTTCGGATGATCCATCTCCGAGATTTCATCAACAGCGCAATCCTATATTTTTTTGGGACATTTTTTTACTACCATTTTTGTCTATAAATAGTGACTTGAATGAATAATTTTAAAAAAATGTATTTCGAAAGTGTAATCATTAAGGGGAGATATAAATCTAGGAGCCGGAAAAAAGGTCATTTTTGTGAATTTTTTCAAGGAAAATCTAAAAGTATATACATTCAAAAATATGTTTAATTTTCTTTATTTAAAAATATCAAAAATATACAAGGATAATGTATGATCCTTGAAGCGCCGTAAAAAAATCTGCGTATACGGTACCCACTGGCGTTTCTTCAAAAATCATCTGAAAAAAAAAACCACAAAGATTATTAAATTAGATACTATAATCTAGTACTTGTCATAGCCGATTTTGAAAATATCGATTTCTTACAAAATGGCGGCCGTTTGAACATAAATAGTGATTTTTGGGCAAAAAATTAGTTATTACTTTGCCTATAAAACAAAAACTAAGTAAGGGAAAAAAACCTATGACAAGTACTAGATAATGGTGTACAGAATAACCACAAAAAACCTCGAGGCAATCGGTTAATTGGTTTTCGAGAAATTTTGGGTACCGATTTGAAAAACGTGGTTTTGAGAAAAACGCGTTTGAAAATTTGGGAATGAATAAATCATAAAATTTGTCAACTTACATGGAATCTAAATTCTAAATTCTTAAGGTCGAGGATTCTAAATCGTCGACCTCGACCATCTAAGTGTATACCTCCCGTTAAGTGTAACAAATTTTATATCAATATCCATAACATAAACCTATCACACAAATTCATGAAAATAGCCTTTTTTAACGTCCAAAGTGAGAAGACCCCTTAAATTTCACAACCGACTGACAATGAACGGAACAATCTTGAAAATAATAGTAACAACGATGACAATAATAGTAAGAATCATAATAATAGTAACATTTTTTCTCGAATAACTAATGATATATTTCAGCCATCGTTATTCAACGAAGATTTCTTTGTGAGAACGATTATGTCTACGTGAGTACTTAGTTGAGCAATCGTTTTGAATTTTCATACAAATGAGAGCCGTCGCTTTCCATATATATATGCATATAGATGCTGTACCGCGAGAGTGAGAAATGGTGGCAGCGCAATTTCTCCACGTCAATGAAGAGCGTGCCCATCCATCGGTCGTGTGAGAAGGACCCTCACGTTCCTCTCACTGTGCACTCACAATCGCGATACGGCTTTTTTTTCTTCCATTCCGTCCGTATGAGTGCCGGCAAATTGCTTATTGACTGAACTCTCTCGATTAATGGTGTGCTGCAAGCCATCAATTGCTCGCTTTGCTTAAACGCGTTTCACGTTGGATATGAAGTCATACAAAAACTAGTTTAGATATATATGTTACATTTTTTATTTTCATTTTCTAAGTTTCGTATACCCTTGCAGGTTTTTACGTTTTACCTTTCCCAATTGAACCCTTTCCTATCACTCTTTGCCCGCACTTTGCTAATTTTACCTAACTTCCGTTACGTCCGCAGCCCCCTTAAACCACAATGTACCGCATTTGCCGAGGGTACGGGGAAACTGTGGGAAACCCGTACTGGTATAGACGGCTCCATATTCTTCTGATTCAATGGTGCACAGACGTTCTACTCAAGTATCTACACGAAGGTAGATACTTGACTTGGCAACAACTTTTGGCAGTAGAAAAATTTTCTAACCTATCAGAGATGGGGGGAAAACATTTCCCACAAAAATGGCATAGTACGGAGGGGGTGATTGAATGGTGGCGAGGAGGTTCATCCAGGTAGAGGCGTGCCGGAGATTATAAGAACACCTGCATTTTTTAAAAATAGGACCACTATTTCTTTCCGAATGTTATTGGGACATTAAATAAGTTCTCGCGGTTTTCCAACAGATGGCGTTACCAAAACTGTATGCATATAGTTCATCTTTATGCATCTATAAAGAAGTACTATAAGGAAGCTTGAAATTCAGTGTATGGCATTTCGTCGAAGTGTAAACAAATTTTTTTTTCCATAGTTTTAAATATGTCAAATTTCATGCCAAAAAGAGTATTTGCGGGGATCATGCTCTGTCGGGAACAACATGCAGCGATGTATTTAGACGCTTCAAAAATAGTATTTTCAAGTGTCGAACTGAAGGCATTACTTCGTGAAGACTCGTGTCAGACGCTAGCTGAACTTGCAGAATTATTAGGAGTTGAACAGCTGTTTCAAGACGTTTGAAAGCGTTATGATTTTAAAAAAATGAAGAGCGTTATAAAAAAATGAAGCGTTATGATTTAAAAAAAATGAATTTATCACGAAAAAAAACTGCCAGAACCTATTCAACGTCCCAATATTAAAGGGTTATATACAGTTAGGAGGCTCAAAAAGATCGATTTTTCAAGAATTTTTCTTTAGAAGACCTTTAAATCTATCAACGTAAAAATTTGTACACATATTATGATAACTTTTAACTGTATTTTAATATTTTTTCTTTGTAAAAATAATTATTTTGAAAGCTGCTATAGCTGATCTCCGGGAGCACCTCTAAAAAAAGGCGTCTTGTGGTGAGCACGATATCTCTGGACTGGATCATCTGAAATGAAAAAACTAAAAATATTTCGTTGATATAATGGATTGTCTTGTAATTGATCGAAGGAATAAGCAAAATAATCAATTTTGACAAAATGGTGGCTTCTTAAAAAAATCGATATTTGACAAAAATTTAGGCCTTAAATTGTTTATAAAATGGAAAATATTTATCAGTGAGAAAAGACCTTCGATTAATAACTAAAAAATATACTCGAAAAGATTGTGTCAAAATTTGAGACTGTTCGGTTCAGCCGTTTCCGAGAATTCTTGCTCACCGCCTTTAAAAACACAGTTTTGAAAAAAAAACACGTTTAAAGTTTCAAAAGTACTTTCGAACGGTCTGACACGTTGTTACAAATATGCGTGTAACTTCGAGAATATTCGCCGCATTGACAAGACATTTTCTGTGTGTGTGTGCGTACTTAAATATATGTACGTTAAGATAAAAAAAATGGAATCGATTTTTCGAAAATTTGAATTGTATATAAACCCTTAAAGAATTACGAGAAAGTTTCCACCCCAAATTTCTAGATGATTCATCAAGATTAATCATGAAAAGTCGATAAAACGGAAATTTCAATGTTTCATGTAAACTTGCAGAATATCCATTTCTCGGCGACAGAAAATCCATATTGGCTGCGGCAGGTCCGACACCAGAGACAGCGTGAATTATATGGTGAATGTATGGTTGATGTATGAGTTGAATGTATGGTGCAACGACAGTTGAACGTAGGGTGCGGTATGATTGGCAATCAAACTATTCGTCCTGATTTCATTGATGGACATTCGAATGGAAACTCTCACGTCAATTTCCTAGAACATCAATTGGGACCTTTGGTGGAAGATCTGCCATTGAACATACGACGCACGATCTGGTTCCAGCATGACATTGAAGTTTGCATCGGTGGAACGCAACAAAAATAATTTCTCTCTAATTGCCAATTTTTTTTGGCTAAACGAACCTTCCCCAACTCCGTTTAAGATCCTCATCAGAGACCTACAACCTAAATCTATCGAAAATAATTTTGGATAACAATAAAAATGGAAGAAAAAGAGAAATTTCGTTACATTCCAGCGATGCAAACTTCAACAACGTGTTCCAGTATGATGGATGCCCGGCTAATTTTTCTTTGGTTGCAAGAAAAAAGCTCAGTGAAAAGTTTGCCAATGGTTGGATTGGGTGTGGGGGTCATGTGGTTTGGCCAGCTCGTTCGCCAGACTTGACTTTCTTTAATGGGGAACTTTGAAAGAAATCGTGTACAAAAAAGTTCCCATGACTGCGCAAGATATTTGCAAGGAAGAATTATTAAAGTCTTTTTGTTAATAGAGACTGAGGTGATTAATAACACAATACAATCAATGCGAATCAGATTGCAAGCGTGCATTGAAAGTGGTGGCTATTACGTTGAACACCTTTTATAGCAGTAGGGTCAGGGTGGGATCAGTGGATCATTTTTTTCAGAGGTCTATAGCTGCCTTAACGTTCACACAATCCCAATGAAACCTTGACTAAATGTGAGGTGTGTTCAGTGGCTTCATTTTGTTAAAAGACACTGAACGCCGTAACCCAATAGATATTGAGATAATAATCATTGTTAAATCATGGGATTTGATCCACTGTGTACTTCGGAGTGTACACAGTCAGTGTCTAATGGTACACATTAGACAGACATTAGAAGTGGTACACATTAGAAGTGGTACACTCATGTCTAATTTCACAGTCAAACAAAATTTCAAAATAAAGCAAAATTTGAAGAAAATTACCCTGATTCACTGTACACTTGTAGGTAATGGAGTGCTTTTCTCTATACAATGGGGAGTATTGTACAGTAAACTATTGAAAAATTAATTAAAAAAAAGAGTATATTCTGAGATCAATCACAATCATTTATTGAATATTAATCAACAATGAGTACCTGCCTAATGGGGTAGCACCAGTACCTATCTAAACCACAACACGAAAATATTCATATTATGACTTACCTCTGTGTACCTCAAAAAATTGAGCCACTGTGTACCGACCCTCTCTTTTTCTAAAGCGGGCTCTGACAAGTTTCTATTTTTGTTAGGTTAACAAACACAATGCTCAAATACCGCAACATAGCTGTATATTGCGGGAGAACAATGACTTCGAACATAACTGCGATAGGTAAAGAAGCAAAAAACATACAAACTCAGCTGGTTTTTCAACTTTTGACACCAAAAATAATATAAAATCACCTCTCACAATCGAATTGCGCGGGAGCGACTCACAGACAGGTTCAAACCTATTGGCATCCGAGGGCGGTTCTAATGTGAAAAAGATGCACGTATATACATGTCCACTTCTGATAAACAGAAAAGGTTCAGTGTACCCACTGTTGCCACTGTTCCCACTTTGACCCTAAGCGTTGGCACTGTTTTTTTTAATCCATTTTTTTTTTGGCAGAACACAACAACGGCGCACTTTGTTCACGACCCTCATTGGAGACCTACAACCTACATTTATCGAGAATTATTTTGCATAGCACAAAAAAATGAAGAAACAAGGAAAATATAACACTTTTTCTTGCATTCCAACAATGCGAACTTCAATAACATGAACCTCGTAACCGGCACTCGATGGCCCCTTTAAACTTTTGTGGGAAAAGTTTTTTTTTCCTCAGTCTGATAGCTTTGAGAATATTTCTACTGCTAATAGTTGTTGCCTCACCCGGCATACGTATGTGTGTGTGTCGTTTGGTGAAGTTGCAGAATTGCATTGGGTCCGCGGGCACCGGCAATTTTATGTTTAATTTACTTCGCGATTGCCTCGCGCACGGGCGCGCACACACACATTCACACATAGATGAGCATGTGACTCCTCGATCGTGAGAATGATTCGAGCTGACTCGAGTCAAAGTCGACGCCTCGTTTATCGTGCCTCGGCATACGTATATACCACATATTAACGTGTAACGGTCAATCAAACATAGAAACGACGCGCATTCGCTTTTTCCCCGTGTTCTCCCTTGGCCTTGGAGCCCTCGCAAAGGGCCAGGAGATACAGGCACGAGCTTACCTTTTTTTGACGAACTAAAGGGCGTAAGTCGCGGTAATTATGTTTTACGTCGCGTACGCGTTACGGTTATGTTTGTTTTTTATAACAGTATTCGCATATACAGGGTGTCCTGTTGTGAATGGATAATCGTGGAACTGTCGATAGGTCAGATCATGTCCTAATATATGCTGGAATTTCAGTTGAACGACACAAGAACCCACAGAAAACGGAAACGAAGAAAAAACTAAAGACGTATCTAATCGAAACAGACCAGTCGTTTAAACCCGAACATTCAACCTGTTCACAATGCAAACACACAACGAATAACAGATAACATAGTTTATGTCGGTATTCACGCTGACACGAGCACACACTGACAACAACTTATCTTGCTGTCAGTAAAATTAAAATATAAATATAAATAATTTTGAAAATATAAATATAAATATAAATTTTTAAATATATAAATACATATATAGGAGTATAGAAAATATATATAAACAATTTGTAAAATATAAGTATAAAAATATTTTTTTTAAAAGTCAGCTGTTGACAGTAAAATAAACCCATTCAAATAAGAACCTAAATATTCATCATACGTAGCGCATCAGGTTTCTTTAATCTCCTCAGCGTGGTTTTTATTCTTTTCCCATTTAGCATACCACACCCGTCTTTTTCCACGCCCAAATCAAAAACATTTTATTAGGTTGGTCAAGGGATCATCACAGTGTGACCGCCCGAAAAATAGCCGATTTTCGCGATTTTTTATAGATGGATCGGATAAGCTAAACGGCCTAATTTTTTTTTTTTTACAAATTGAAGCACCGATAAAGAATACAAAATGATTTTAAAAAAAACTATTTATTGTTTAACATTGTTTTTATTTGCGGAAAATTGCGTTAAAAAAATGGTGTCCCATGGTGGCCAGGATTACGGCCGAAAATTTTATCTGAAACAAAAATTCCAAAATGATTATTAATCTGTAGGAAACCCGCTATGTTCCTATGTAGTTTTTTTTAGTGAAATTTGAAAAAATGGCAACGGTTTGAAGAAAAAGTATCAAATTTAGCCTTTTTTTCGACAGTTTTTCGTAAAAAAAACAGAATAGGAAGATTAAAAAAAGCTTCCATAGCAACATAAAGAATGACATGAAGAATGTTCTGTTACAATTTCAAACGGATAGCTTTAAAGCTCTTTCTTTGAGAGAGGCCACCGTTTTGAAAAACACCATTCAGAGAAAAACGCGTTTAAAGTTCTAAGAAAGGATTAACTTTTTCTAAGAAAGGCTGTAGCGACCGAAATAATTCGAATTTCGATCTAAAAATTGGACAGAACGTAATAATAATAATAATCGAGTTTTATTTGCACAACTTGCTTTACAAGTTTTTTTTACAAAAAGTGTTCGCTTTGTCCATACACATTTTTCTTACGTCTACCTTAATTCTATGTTCTACCCTGCATCTCTTTGCTCTCTTTTTGTCACTTTACTCCTCATCTCCCTCGCTTTCAACTCCCTCTTCCTCCCCGCGCACTTTTTTTACATACTTCCTCTATTTCTCGGAAATACTGACATATCCCTGTATTTATCTTTCCAAATTGGACGGAACGTTTATAACCGTGTATACTATCGGATAATGCAAAAAAATCGATTTTTTGAACATTTTAAACTGTGATGATCCCTTAACCTTGTTACAAACTCAAATTATATATTGTTATGTTAGACGCTACATATAGTCTGCCATAAAAAAAATGTCGAGAGGCTGAAGAAAAACAGCCCAAAGTTTTATCCAACCCTCTCATTATGATGCGTGGTTAGTTATAAGTTTAATTTGTACGCAACTTATCCAAATATGTATAGCTAACTAAACCAAAGACAATAAACTTCATTAAAAAAGTTTAAAAAAAAAAGAATTTCAGTTTAGTCCCACGGTTTTCGAGATTCTGAGCTTTATGTTATTAAAAAAAAAATAATCTGCTTTTAGTTTTTCGCATGTCATTTCTACAAACGATATGAATCGACAATAACTAAGCAACTTTTTAAAGTAATTTGCACGATATGCGTAGTACATTTTTTTTTACACCGCAGGCTATCAAAGTCACGTTCGAATTGGTTTGTATGAAAATTCTGCATAAGATCTTTTTTTATAAAGTTTCCTTAACATTTAAGGTTAAAAAGAAGACAATTCTCTAGATAAAACAAATAACCAAGAGTGTTTTTAAAAAACGGGTCCAAAAACGTATCATATGTAGAAATGGCATGCGAAAAACCAAAAACAGATGATTTTTATGTCACAAAACGTGAGACTTTTACTAAACTGAAATTCCAGCATACAGTAGGAGATGATCTGACCTATCGACAGGATTATCCATTCATAACAGGACACCGTGTACACGTGGGCGTAAACTGGTTGGCTGACTTGGATCATAAAAGAGTCGTTCGTCCGCCAAAGCGAGGATATTTTGGGGCGAATAACGTGCAAATTAAAAGCTCGCGTTCGCGAACGATGATTCGACGACGCACCGATGAGTTCACGTGTGTAGACGCTGGGTCATTGGAACCATGATTAAGCCCCTTGTTGTCGAGCAACGCGCGCTCATCGGCAAACACGAGGTCAGAGTCATCGAGACCGAAAGTCGAGAGCGTGAGATGGATTTTTTTTCACCTACGTATTGTTATAATACTTTCTATTAGTATTGTAGTCTCGTAATTGGCTTCTTTTTCTAATTCCCGTCATTTTTATTATTATTATGGTTACGTCCATTTATCTTTTTATTATGGGACATCGAAGCGATCAACTACTCGTAATTTAGTGCAAACTCAAAAAACAGATCGATTTTTAAAGTATTTTTTTTTTTGTAATGAGAGTATTGGGATCACGAGGTCAGGATCTTGCATGCAATAAGTACATATTCTAGCCAAGTTTGATTTTTTTTTAATGGAACATATTGATAAGCAATGTAGTTATTGCTAGTTGGGTGATGTCGTTGCTGCATGGCCAATCAGTGTAGGTGATTCTGGCAACTAAGTTGATCCGAAGTGGAAAATAAACGTATTTACTTTTAAGATAATAATAGAAGTTGCGTATGACCGGATAATCTCTTAAAAAATTTTAAATTACGGAAATGACAAGCTGTAGATGAAATTGAAGTTTGCATAGTTGAAAGGCAACGAGAATTATGTTTTTGTGATTCCTCAAATTTCCGGTAGATCTGAGCTAAGAAAATTCCTCAACTATTTCTTATGTTGCTTATTTCGAGATCCAAAATCTAAATCCACAAAAAAAAATTTCATAAAATAGAAATAAGGAATTCAAAGCATAAAAAGGAATTTTTCGTTCCATATCAACGATGCAAGTTCAACACCACACAAAACGAAGTTCAATTCTCGACAGAATAGAAACAATTTCCATAATTTGTGCCAATATTCGGAAGTGTCACATCCGCTAAAAAAGGGCCGTAATTTTTTTTTATCAGCTCTTTATGATTATAAAACCTTATATTAAGTTATATTTTAATGGTGCAAAATGTTTGGGTTTGTTTGGGTCTTTAAAATCTTGAATGTTGAAAAAAAGTTCGAAAGATCGACGAATAAAAATCTTTAAAAAAAATAATTACTGACATTGTTTTTGTTGATGCGCTGCCATAATAATATTAAATATGATTTTTTTTAACTGTAAGAAACCACACAAAAAAAGTCGGCTCGATTCTGACAGAAATGACACGAATATTTACCATAATTTGTTATTAACAAATGGATCGACATTAGATACAAAGCGTGAATATGTTCTGGCCGAATTTGAAGTAAATCGGACGAATAGATTATCGAGATACGCCTCACATCGTTTCGTGAAACATAGTTTCGAGCAAACTGCAACGGAAATAAGGATAAATTGTAGCGGGGGCGGTTTGCCATAGCTCACAAGGAACATCACTTAAGTGTCCGCCTTTGATTTTGTTGAAACTCGTATATGTGATAAAGCATTGAAAACTATTGGATACATATTTTTTTTGTATCGGCGAAAAAACGGTTTTAACTCTTCGAGTGCACACCTCCGCCGCCAACCTATAACCTTTTTGAAGTTTTTTAAATCGTTGTATTCCGGTAAATATGCATTTCTTGTTTTTTTTTGTAGATCCGTTTTTTGTAGTAAATTATCCATATTTTATGGCCCGAAATTTATTTTTTGACGAAAACGAAAATTAAATGCCAAAACATTTGTTCAAAGTGGGGCATACGTTGAAAAATACGTATTTACACGAAAAAAAATCACTGGATCAAAACGACGCAGTGTGCACTCGAAGGGTTAAGGAGGAAACTACCCCTCTAAGAAAGTCGCGTCGAGGGGTGATTTTGCAGTTGGACCCACCAATGAAACAACCCCAAAATCGAACGAAACAAAAGAACCAAAATTGGTTAATGGAAAAATCCACTAAAGAAGTATTGAAAAAAATGAATTTAAGGGGGACACGCCTTTCTCTAGTGGGTGGTTTCCGTCCTTGAAACCGTTTTTCCGCCGATAAAAAAAATACATGTCGAATAGTTTTTAATGCTTCATCGCATATATGAGTTTCAACAAAATCGATGGCGAACACTTAAGTGATGTTTCTTGTCAATGAGCGACCGGCCCATCATAAAAGTCGTCATAGATCGGTCAATTTTCAAAATCTTTACCAAATCTTTCTTCCAAACGAAAGTTACGACCCAATGCTCCAAAAAGAATGCAAACAAAATTGCGTTTTTGAAATTTCCAGTTTATGCAGACCCCTTAAATGTATTATCCAAAAATTAATAATGATAAAGACAAACATTTCGCAAACTTCAAAGTCGATTGCGAAAAGAATGCTCGCATCGAGAATGAATTCGTAATCAGTCGTATATGACTGTAATGATAAAAATTAATGTTCAAGTCCAACAAATTTGGCCCAATGTACGAGGGGAGGTCAATTGAACGAACGTCCTCGTTCGTTTACGATTCGCTCGATATAGACGCGTGTACGATGTCCCAACGCGCGGCAATGACCCTGCTTATCCATGAGGCCCACGCCGCGCGCCTTGCTCTCTATTTTCACCGTTCTATTGTTCTCCTTATTTTCATCGTTCAACTGCGGTTCCGTCGCCTAATCATCTCCATAACGTCGGATTGCTTGTTTTTATTTTATTTTTTGCTACTTTTTACGGTTTTTTTTTAATCCGCGTCGAGAGCGATCAGCGTTGGTGAATTCTCATGCTCAATCGCTCGGACGAGGCGTTGATGCGGACTTGCGAAGTGTAAGTGCGCTCCCGTCGCAATTCCTATACATCGCCGTTTTGTTTTCGTGTTTTTTCCCCGCTTTTCAATGGTCTCCCATTCTGACGAGCATTCTCCTCGTGTGCACTCCCGTCCCTTTTTCCTTCTCTCTCTCTCTCTCTCTCTCTCTCTCTCTCTCTCTCTTTCTCTCTCTCTCTCTCTTTCTCTCTCTCTCTCTCTCTCTCTCTCTCTCTCTCTCTCTCTCCCTCCCTCTCTCTCTCTCCCCCTGAGCTTTTGTGCACAAAGATTTCACTGTTAAAGAGGAAGAGAGACGTTTGTTCTTCAGCCGCCCGTCTGATTACCCTTTGACACCCAACAGACCGTATCTCACGCCGTGCTTCTTCTTTTTTCGTGTCCTGCTCACTTTTGCACATCGAGCTACATCATCGCTCGACGTTCACTTTCTCTCCTTTCGTCTGACAGCAGCTGACAGCAATGGTCTTGGCAGGAATTGCCTGCGATAGACAATGAAGAAAGAGCGAGAGACAGAGAGAGAATGCCATGAAAGAAAAGTTTTCCCGATCTCATATATCCATATGCAACTTTCTCGAGCGCCCGAGGGCTCTCTCACACGTGACAAGTATATCTCGAGATGCAGCCTCTTATCAAGCATCATTGATGTCAAGTTTGAGACGGCCAATCATCTTCGGCCGTTGCGAGGAACGCGCGATTCGCATTGCGGGACGCGATGGAAAGTCGAGAAACGTTGTTTTTTTCTTTTTCGCTTATTAATCGAGTTTCATCGTTAAAGACCGCCTGGTTTGTCTCGTCTGAGCGAAAACGATCGATACGCATAATCCGTGTACACTCAATACTTATACTATATGTATCATACATCTATGGATTTATAGAGACCGCGTGAAATCTACGTGATGTTGCATATGGAGACAACTAGCCACTACGAAGATGGCCCTCGAAGTCAATGGTCTTCAGAATCACATTTCCGCGTGTATGCGATACACACGGACAATCTAGAATGTCTCAAGTACAGTGTTACTAATGGTATTGAAGTTTGCTCGGGTCAACTTATGCTTCCGATATTTACTATGTCTTTAAATGAAATTTCAATTTTGCGAATGATTGTTCGATGTTTTGAAAGTCGAAAGAGTAGTAGTTCGATTTTTTAGGAGATGAATTGAGGGCACAACCTAAATCCGGAAAAAACGAGTATTAATGGTAAAAAGTATGAAACTTCAACACCATGTTTCTCGCAGAGTAAAAAAATCCAAACCACTTGACTTGTGAGACCGTTTTAAAGTTGAAAACTGACATGAGGACACAACACCATCGATAGAGTGCTGTGCATCGATTAATGACGTTGAAGTTTGCATCGTTGGAATGCAACGATATTTTTCTACTTCATTTTTAATTTTTTTATTTTATCATTTTCCATAGCCTTTTTGCAAATCGAGGTGTTGAATATTTAATAAGAATACTCAAAAACGATTGAACGATTTTCGCGGCCTAAAGTGGCCAAAAAGAATTTGAGTAATTGAATAAAATTCATTTTCATTGCGTTCCAACGATGCAAACTTCAACGTCATATTGATTAATGCTCTCCCTAGTGCATACAATTTCATATACCGCCATGAAAATGATTTATTATTACTTTCGTAATAGATTATAATAATTTTTTTAGTGGACATCAAGAAAGAAAACATATTAAAAAGGCTTGAAAAAAATTGACGACAAGAGTATAGTTGCATGCAAGGAGAAAAAGTGCTTGCAAACAATTATCTCATATCGACAGTCGAACCGTGTGAGCGTTATATATATATACAGGGTGTCCCAGAACTGAATGCGTTCCCTGAAACGGGGGGTTAGGGTTGAAATTCTGAGCCGATTGATATAAGCCTGTGTGGGTCTCAGATCCACCCCTGAATTATTATTCATTTTTAAAGGCGGGCCAATCAGGTGCGCCCGATGAGCCGGCGTATCGCTCAACGATGTACGCCAGCTCTTTGGACGCACCTGATTGGTTCGCCTTTAAAAATGAATAATAATTCAGGGGTTGATCTGAGACCCACACATGATTATATCAATCGACTCAGAATTTTGGCCCCAACCCCCTATTTAAAGGAACGCCTCCAGTTCTGGGGCACCCTGTATATACAACACTACCGGCCAAAAGGTTTCGGACACTCCAGATAATTGCAAAACTTTTGATCCCTGGATAATTGCCGAGTAGTGTTACAATAATATAATTCCTTTATTTATTATTTTACGAAAATACTATATAGTTCTGCATAATTAATTATATAATTCTGATATAATTTTGAAATTATTCAAAGCGATCTAATATTTTTTTGCAATCATCTGAAGTGTCCGAGAACTTTTGGCCGATAGTGTGTATCCAGTGGGTAAAAAAAGTATTTTTACACGTCGTCTTTTGCAAATTATCCTTTGCCACTACACTTTTATATATATATATATATATATATATATATATATATATATATATATATATATATCACTTTCATATGCATTCATATTCATAGTGCATATGTTATATATATATATATATATATATATATATATATATATACAGGGTGTCCCAGAACTCAACGTCAAGCCGAAACGGGGTGACAGGATTGATTGTAACCATCATGAGAAAAATCAGAAAAAAAATCTATCCCATGCAGTTTGAAAATTATGGGCATTTAAGAAAAACCTAGAAATTTGGTCAAACTGTAACCATTTTTCGGTTATTGTGGTTAATTTTTATTATTTTTGTTCATTTAAACTTTGGAACCGTAACCCTAAATAACATTTCTAGAATCACAGTCAAAAATAATGACACAATTGCCCCAAGTTTCCTAGAATTAAGACTATTTGTTAAACTATGAATTTAAAGTTTTCAAAATTTGTTTACTTTGAAAGGCCCTGCTTTAAAAAAAAAAGTACTAGAGTGCCTTGGCAAGTGCCATTAAAAGTTGGCGCATTTAATCAGGATTGTAAAATGGTACAATACTTGTTAGTTTCATACTAAAAAAAAACGAGTAAAAAAATTAAAACCTCAAGTAACCCGATTTTTGCTAACCCATTATGTCCACTATCCATCTCTCTCATCATTTTGCCGTAAAATTAAGAACTTACCAAGAGCTTGTGCGAATAAAAAACATTTTAACTGAGTAAAATGGGTTAGCAAAAATCGGGTTACTTGAGGTTTTAATTTTTTAACTCGTTTTTTTTAGTATGAAACTAACAAGTATTGTACCATTTTACAATCCTGATTAAATGCGCCAACTTTTAATGGCACTTGCCAAGGCACTCTAGTACTTTTTTTTTTAAAGCAGGGCCTTTCAAAGTAGACAAATTTTGAAAATTTTAAATTCATAGTTTAACAAATAGTCTTAATTCTAGGAAACTTGGGGCAATTGTGTCATTATTTTTGACTGTGATTCTAGAAATGTTATTTAGGGTTACGGTTCCAAAGTTTAAATGAACAAAAGTAATAAAAATTAACCACAATAACCGAAAAATGGTTACAGTTTGACCAAATTTCTAGGTTTTTCTTAAATGCCCTTAATTTTCAAACTGCATAGGATAGATTTTTTTTCTGATTTTTCTCATGATGGTTACAATCAATCCTGTCACCCCGTTTCGGCTTGACGTTGAGTTCTGGGATACCCTGTATATGTATGTATATATGTGTGTGTGTGTGTGTGTGTGTGTGTATATATATATATATATATATATATATATATATATATATATATATATATATAACATATGCACTCGCCAAGCAATAATTCCGCAAGAAGACTTTGCGCTTCGATAGTTCACAGCGCTTTAGCACACGTATATCATACAGTCGGAAAACTAGCGCTGAAATACTCGAGGTGGCGATAACACAATATCACCGGAATATTTACTTCCTGGCCGCACGGCTGCTCTACATATAAGTGTACGCATGTGACTGTATATATCAACGAGCGTATCGCCAACGATAATTCTGTACATAAATCGAGTTGCCTCGTCATTTATAGCTATGCTTTCTCCAGTATAAATTGATATTACCGAGAAGTGCGCGTATAAGCTTGTGTAGAAAAAAATATCCGGTAATCTAGTGCTTTTCGGTATTACGATCGTATGACAAAGATCGTAATCGTGCAATACTGAGGCTGAATCTCCCGAAAATCGTGCAAAAAATAAATCGGGGCAAATTCTTGGGGTTGAATACAGTCGAACCTCGAGGGAAGTTCGTTATATCGAGGTTTCGTCACATCGAGATCATGTGGTATAAAAAGTACTTAAGAAAATGAGTGGTATAAATATAGGGATATTTTTTAACGAAAGAAAGGTTCAAATTAGAGCCCTTTTTTTACAAGCAATTAGCAATAAGGGCACAATGTATATTATCATGTTGTTGTACAAACGTTTCGGGTGTCTATCGGAAGGGAATGGACAAATCTTCGTTATATCGAGGATTTCGTTACATCGAGGTTCGACTGTATCGACAATTTTTTTATGGATATTTAGTCGGTAGAATGGAAATTCCATTTGGTGGTCTTCATTCTACATATCTTCAAGCATCTTTACAATTTTTTTTCACAAGATTTGGTAACTAATTGGCGGCGCTGAAACTGGATGAAGCGAGTCACCTTTGTCCGTTAGTGTCCTGCGACTGGCAAGTGTTATCCTCCAACTTTTTACCTGAAACGAAAATTCAAAATTCTTTGAGCTCTGGATAAGGTTCACTTTGTAGCACGTAGCGAATTGAAAAAAAGATCGATTTAGATAAAATGGTGCATGTTTGAAAAAAAAAATCCGAAATTTTATTTCAGCTTGCGAAGAGTCCTCTCAGGAGTTCCCAAACTTTTTCGGTCTGCATTCCGAAATCTTTCGGACAGCGTCGCGACGCCACTGACCGCTCTCCGCGAGGCGTAGTTTGGGAACCTCTGCCCTAGGTACTTCGTTGTAAAATATTGTTGTGAGGTTCAAAATAAAATTTCTCGTCAATCGGTGAAGAATTGGCGGACAACATTATTGTCGGCCGCAGTACAGGATAATTAAGTTTTCATCGTTTCAACGCAACGAAAGTTCAGTAATTCACCCTTTTTGGCAAATTTGGGCTACGAGAATGACTCAAACTTTTTTTTTAGAGTCCTTATCAGGTATCTACATCCTAAATTTACAGGACAAGATTTTGTATGTTAAAAAAAGTCAAGAAATAACAACTAAAAAGAATTTTCTTTGCCTTCCAACGATGCAGACTTAAGGGCGGGGTAAAGTATTAAAATTTTTTTTTTTCATTTTTTTTTCATTTTTTAAATCAATGCATAATATATGAAGAATATTGTGTTAAAATTTCAAGTCGATCGGAGTAAAATTGACGAAGTTATGAGTATTTGAGCGTCTATTGCTCCATGCCGTTCTCTTCTCTTCTGCGTTTTTCAAACCGTTTTTCTGAGACTTGTCATATTTGAAGTCCGTGTGCACGATAACTCAAAATCTACTGGACCAATCGCTTTGAAATTTTGCACAGTACTTCTTCACATAATTCACCAGGTATTGTCAAGAGCTTTTTTGTTTTTTTAAAATAATTACTCATTTTTCAACAACAAATTAGCCGTTTTTTTTAGCGAAAATCAGTTTTTTGGCTCCCAAGGGCTACGAAAAATCGAAAAATCGAAAGAAAAAAATCCTCCCGTCATTACCTCGAGAAACATCTCCTTTAACAAATGCATTTTGATTTTTTTGTTTCAAATGATTCTGTTGCGAGTTATGGTGCACACCGCAAACCAACTTTTTTTCGAGGCGCCTCCGGGGTTTAATTTTCACTCGCTCAATTTTGAATATTTTGCAATGCAAATTTAGGAGAATGTTTTTCAAATGTTACTTTATTATATGTAAATTTTTCAATAAACGAACACTATTCGTTACGCCAAAAAAAATCTTAAAAACATGCCTTTTTTTCGCCGAATTAACTTTACCCCGCCGTTAAGCATCATCGCAGTGGACTATCAGACGAACGTGATTCCAGCTTCATCCAGCTTCAGCAACGCGATTTTGTTACAAAATCTTGTGAAAAATTTGTGAAGATTATTGAAGATATGTAGAATGAAGGCCACTAAATGGAATGTTCACTCTATGAACTGGGTATATATAAAAAGTTGTCGCAATTCACGTTTCTTCCGGGCTCTAGACTGAAAGTCTCTCTTAACCCTCCGTGGTCATACTTCGGTAGAATAGCATAGTGGTCACACTGGGTAAAAGTCACCCGGCCAAGTTCCAAATGGTTGCTGTCTGAAAACTATCAGTCTGATCGGGATTGAAAAAATACTAGAAAATACTTTGAACATTCTAGACCATGTGTGAAAAGTCGGTATGTCAAAATTCAAATAACATGTTTTTAAAAAATCGTAAATAGTTCAATGTGTCAAAAAATACTCCTTTTTATTAAAAAAATCATAACTTTCTGAATTTTCGATATTTTCCAGTAAAATTGGAACAGGATACTCGTCAGACATGGTACTTCTAGGGAAAAAATAGTGGCATAGTGGCACTTCAAACCCTCGCCTCCTGGAGGGGCGGCCTTTAATTAAAACTAGGACCTATAGATATTTAGACCCAAAGTTAGGTCTGGGTAAAATTTACCCACGGTGACCAAAGAGGGTTAACGGCGGGGTAAAGGTAATTCGGCGAAAAAAAGGCATGTTTTTAAGATTTTTTTTTGGCGTAACGAATAGTGTTCGTTTATCGAAAAATTTACATATAATAAAGTAACATTTGAACAACATTCTCCTAAATTTGCAGTGCAAAATATTCAAAATTGAGCGAGTGAAAATTAAACCCCAGAGGCGCCTCGAAAAAACGTTGGTTTGCGGTGTGCACCATAACTCGCAACAGAATCATTTGAAACAAAAAAATCAAAATGCATTTGTTAAAGGAGATGTTTCTCGAGGTAATGACGGGAGGATTTTTTTTTTTTTTTTTCGATTTTTCGATTTTTCGTAGCACTTGGGAGCCAAAAACCCGATTTTCGCTAAAAAAATCGGCTAATTTGTTGTTGAAAAATTAGTAATTATTTAAAAAAAAAACAAAAAAGCTTTCGACAATACCTGGTGAATTATGTGAAGAAGTACTGTGCAAAATTTCAAAGCGCTTGGTCCAGTAGATTTTGAGTTATCGTGCACACGGACTTCAAATATAACAAGTCTCAGAAAAACGGTTTGAAAAACGCAGAAGAGAAGAGAACGGCATGGAGCAATAGACGCTCAAATACTCATAACTTCGTCAATTTTACTCCGATCGACTTGAAATTTTAACACAATATTCTTGATATATTGTGCATTCATTTAAAAAAAAATTTTTAAATGAAAAAAACATTTTTAATACTTTATCCCGCCCTTAAATTGAAATGGAGTTTGGTGGAATTCAGGTATTACGTTGAAGTTTGCATCGTTGAAATACAACGAATTTTTATTTTGTACTTCTTTATTTTTCTTAGTATCAAAAACATTTTTTCCGCAAGTTGTGATCGCAAATCTCTAATACGGAGACGCAAAATCGTTTGAGTTACTTTCGTAGCCCAAATTGGCCAATAAAATTCAACAAATTCTTTAAATTCCGTATAAAGAATTAATTTCTATTTCATTTCCGTAATGCGAATTAAACGATGCAGCACTTTTTATTAGTTATAATACTGGTAAAAGGCCCAATGATACTACCCCCTCCGAAATATGAATTGTGATATTGTAGTAGGAGCCATTAAAAAAATAGCCCGAATGATTTTCAGGTGGGGCTCCAATTCGACAATCATTTAAGGATCTTTTTAAAATGATGGATAAAAAATAGTTCTCAATCGCATTATGAAAGTTAAAAAAAATTAGGAAGCTTATTATTTTTACTTATATTTGTCCAACCCACTTCAATTATTAATTATTAATTTTTTCGTTGATTAAAAAATATTTTTACAAACCTTATGGATTGCTGATGCATTTCTGATGTTACGTGACAGAAGTCTCTTCATTGTTTTTCCAACTTTATTTCTTGTTTGTACACGAAATCGCAGTACCGTTGGATGAATTTAACTGTTATCGAGCGTCAACGT
This sequence comes from Ophion obscuratus, assembly GCA_964007375.1. Lineage (NCBI taxonomy): Eukaryota > Metazoa > Arthropoda > Insecta > Hymenoptera > Ichneumonidae > Ophion > Ophion obscuratus. The sequence continues at coordinate 36,807,105 of OZ023312.1, read as the reverse complement.
TTCAATCCGATTTAACGAACAACTCGTAGCGATTGTGTGCGGCATACCAGTTTTCTTGGCTCTCGCCGTTGCAGCGTACTTACGAACACCAAAGTTCAACCACTCGAGCCACGTGGCCAACTCGTTAGTCAAACAGCGTACACACTAACGCAATTCATTCCGCTACGTTAAATTTGTTCGTAACTAGTATACCAAACAGAATTTGTGCAGTTATCAAACTCCAGCCCCGAACACTCCGAATTACAGTTTGTGTGGTCTGCATGGAATTTGCTTAGATCCTGATTTATTGAGTTAGGACCTTTTTTTAATAACGCCGAACATGTTTAGGCTAACAAATATCACTTGCCACGAATTTCGTTACGAACGTTTGTCCTAAAATAATATTAATGTTATTTTAATTTTCTTCAATGCGTTGGGCAACATTTCGTATTATTGGTATTGGCCCTAATATCGATGATTGATTAACCGTTCTTACTTGAACTCGAGGTCTTTAAAAAAAACGATACTAGTTCGTTGACAGTAGAAACAAAGTTATTAATTAATTGTCATACATTTTATATTATTGTATACTAATTATAATATATCATTATACATTAATTTTGATATTATATAATAATAATAAAACAAATGTATGATCAATACGATTAAAGTCGTTTTTCATCGTCTCGTCAGATAAAACTTCATTACAACTGAGAAACTTGAATATTTTTTTCACGCAAGCAAATTGATAGCCAACTCGAAGAGATTCGGATAAAAAATATTCAACGTGAATAGTCATTGAGCTAAAAAAATAAATTATCGTTGCGGGCGAGAGGAAAAATTGAGAATATAAGCGTGATGAATTTAAATGCGAATAATATATAAGATTGCAAGGTCTGGAAGATTTACCTCATTAATGCAACATTATGTGGTCAGGACGATGCCCACGCAGTGTGTAAAAAATCGCATTGCTCATACTCCAGTTTCACTATCACCGCTGAGCCGACTAAGCGAGCTGGCGGATACGGGCAATTTTCAAAGACTGTGCGCACTCGTCACGTTATCTCAGTGGGGAAATGAGAGTCGGATCTATTTAAAACAATGGTAGTCATTTGCAAGTTGGGCCTTTTTACATTTTTTTTTCATGTGTTCTACTTCCAACAAATTTTCATACGTTTGTGGACAAGAATAAAACTGGGGTGAGTAAGTAGAGAAGATCATTGTGTAAAAAAATAAGGATTACTTAAAAAAAATATTATCGACAATGCATAGTACTTTAAATTATTATTCTCATAAAATCTGTTTCTGATGAGTTTTTTTTTACTAAATCGTTGCTCATGTTAATTTTTTTTTCTAATTCCATTGTTTATGATTGCAGTTCTATTTTAGGAAATGACGGAATGATTCGTTTGCTCTGAGTGATTTATGGTCACGTTCTGCTCAACGATTTTTTACTTGTACGCTGCGATTTCCATTTTTTAATATTCAACGTCGTTGCTCGCGCGTTGAAAAAAAATAATAACATAATTTACTAACAATTTTTTGTTTTTTTTTTCGTCCACTAATTTTATTAAATTTTTCTATCGTTCTTCCACAGTAAATTAATAATGCAACATGCGTGCAAAAATATTATCGCGTTTCACATATTCGCGGAGTATGTTTGGATTTCTATATTTGAAAAAAAAAACTAGTGAACTCAGCAAACCACTGTGAAGAGTTTTTTAAAAATAAAATTTATTTTTCATCCAATATATTTGATCGAGAAGAAAAACTCGAGTGAAAATGATAGTGGGCGTAGAAGACCGGAAAAATGAGAGCATTTCTCAAGGATATTTTTGGATGGCCGATGATTTTTGTTTACTTTTTTATCTTTACTAGTATCGAAAATCACATTTTGTAGATTTAGGTTATAGATCGCGAAATAAGAGGGCTAAAAATGATCACGTGATTTTTATAGCTTGCATCTGTTGAAGAAAATTTGGGAAATTCGGTAACAAGATATTTTGTTGTACTCAACGATGCAAACTTCATCATATTTTTGGGCAACATACCGCAAGACAAAAGTTGTACGAAAGATATCATTCCTGAATCAAGAACGACGAATTCATCATAAACCAAGCACGCAAAACAACATATATGCTGTTGGAAATTTTGGGCTAGAGCACTAAAATAAATGGGGTTGTAGTTTGCATCGTTGGAATGCAACGAAAATTCTTTTCATTTTTTTTATAGTCATTACTATCCAAAATCAAACTCTCCAAAATTATTGTAAATCGCTAAATGAAAATCTAAAAAAAATGTTTGCGTGATTTTCGTAGCTCAAATCTGTCAAAGAAAATTTGGCAATTGAAAAAAAAAAGTTTCGGTGCATTCCAACGATGCAAACTTTAACGTCATTAAAATAAATGAAAAGATAAAATACAAATTCATTAGAGCTTGCATTTTACCTACACCAGACTACGGGTTAGGCTGCCTACTGTCATCGTATACCGACAACAACTTGAACAAGTTAGCAACAGCCTATAAAAAAACACAAAAAATCGCCGATAATCTACCAAGAAGCTTCCCAACGCAAGTACTATATGAAATGATGAACGAGGTGAGTTTTGATGAAGGAGCCAAAACTATGATGTTGAAGTTTCATTGGAATGCAACGACAGTTAATTTTTCTTCCATAGCTCACATTTATTTCGCCGATTTATGGTACGAAAATCATCCGAATGGTTTTTCTTATCCTCATTAGAGATCCACGATCCTAATAAATAAAAAAAATCATAGATCATAATAAAAATGGAGGAAATAAAAAATGCACACTTCAACGCCATCCAAAACTAACTTCGCAGCGTATCTTTAAAAACTAGCAACGTTGAACAATAGCTTAACCGGAATTGACAACGAGGTCTTAAGGTATTCCTTTCTTGAACTCGAATATTGAACAATTAAATGATTTTATTCTATAATCAAGTAAAAATACATTACAGTATACTGGTAAAATTTCAAGCCAAGTAACAGAACTTTTAACGAAAAATTACGACTCCACAAATTATCCCCTTCATACGGCGCTTTATGGAAATGACAGGCTGCCCGCATTTTTATCTAATAACTAGCTTTTCGCCTGCAGCTTCGCTCGCGTAGACTTGCGTTGAATGCTCCTTAATGGAATGTGCTCCTGAAATGTTTCATTAAAGAACACGTAGAATTATGTTGAAGAGCATCAATACTAAGTGTCAGATCAATCTTAACAGATATTTATTTCACCATACAAACGTTACTACCCCCCTTTCCCCTTAAGGATTAAATTTCCAAAACCTCTGAAATTTCATTAATTGTGTCTAGCAGCAGTAATACAAAATTTCAAGTAAATTTGGCACGATTTTTTTTATTTTCCGTACAAACTTTCCTACCCCTTTTCGTTTAGGGGTTGAGTTTCGAAAAACTCTGCAATATGCGTTTTATTAATTGTATCGAAGAACTTTAATACTAAGTTTCAAGTAAATGTTTTGACCAGATTTTTTTTATTTTACATACAAACATTGCCACCCTCTTTCTCCTCTTAGGGGTTGAATGTCTAAAAACGCGAAATACGTGTTTCATTAATTGTGTCAAGAAGCACGGATACCAAATTTCAAGAAAATCCGACGAGATTTTTAAAAATTTCCATACAAACTTTGCCACCCCTTTTCTGCTCTTAAGGGTTGAATTTCGAAAAATCCCTTCTTGGTGGGTGCTTACGACAGAACAGCAACCTACTGGTCAAATTTCGTGTAATCAGCTTCGGGGGTTTTGGCCTGGCGTTGATGAATCAACCAGGACATGTTCTTTCAAATATGTAGATTTATACACTAAATAATCTTACGTGCCTGATATAAGCTGCTCAACGCGTGTACAAAATTCTAAAGATTCCGCGACGACAATAAAAACAGGGCGTCGCCTAGTGTTTAAAGAAAATATCAATGACAAAACTTAGAAAAATGTAATTAGCAGAAGAATTTTCGTAGCTGCAACTTTCCAAAAAAAAATGTAAAAATACTTAAATCTACTAAATTTGCGCAAAATTTTTTATTTCAGTTTATCGTTGGGTATAATAATTGATTGTGACTTATTTTTATTAAACGCCACTGCAATTTATCAATGATTTAGAAGGGCCTTGCTTATGTGCCCACAAAATACGGCCCTCGGCGAAACGAATACTTAACGGGGTATCCCTCTCTGGAAGCCCAATTTGAAGGGTCAGAATGATGCATTTTTTTTTCTAGTAACACATTGGTTGGAATAAGTTATTTTTTTCCCAGCATGGTGTACACATGTTTGTGGTTACAATGTAATTTTTTCGGAAGAACAACTTTCAAAGTGTTCGTGGAGCTGCAGTTGGCATTGAAAGTCTCCAGGCGAGGCCCGAAACGGCGGGATCTCGACCAGGCTCGAATCTAATCTGAGACGAAAATGAAAAAAATGTTACTTCAAATATATCCAACTGGCTATGGGTTCACGATTCACTTTTCGAAATTTCGTAAAATCCGAAAAATGACAGCTTCTCCGAAGAAAACCTCATTTTTCTCTTGAAAGTCATTGTTATTAACAAATGGTTCATCCAATTAAAAAATGCGATCGTGAACCGAAAATGACTACTGTTTGAACGCTAACTGTGCGAATTCAAGTCAATAGTGTGAAAGTTACTCAAGATATCAATTCCGCCGTGTCAAGATATGTAGTTACGAGCTAATCGCGTTCAAAGTTTTGGTACATATTTTACACGATCTTGTGAAATATTGTCGTCTTACCGCTAGTCAGCGATTCCGGCACCACCTAAGTAAGTGTCCTTCCCCATCATCGAGATCGTGTTGCACACCTATCTATGCAATCTACGTGCAGTTCAGGCCTCTTTTGACTGTTCTGTGCTTTGATATCCGCTTTCGTCACACGCGAATCATCCTTAAGGGGTTATATACAGTCAGGAGGCCCAAAAAGATCGATTTTTCAAGAATTTTTTTGAGAAGACCTTTAAATCTTTTAACGTAAACATTTGTCCACGTATTATGGTAACTTTTAACTGTATTTTAACATTTTTTTATTTGTAAAAGTAATTAATTTGAAAGCTGCTATAGCTGAGCTCCGAGAGCACCTCTAAAAAAAGGCGTCTTGCGGTCAGCACGATATCACTCGACTGGATCATCTCGAATGAAAAAAATCAAAAATATTTCGTTAATATAATGGATTATCTTGTAATTGATCAAAGGAATAAGCAAAATAATTTTTGACAAAAAATTAGCCCTCAAACTGTTTATAAAATGGAAAATATTTATCGGTGAGGAAAAACCTTCCATTAATTACTAAAAAATATACTTGAAAAGATTGTGTTAAAATTTGACACTGATCGGTTCAGCCGTGTCCGAGAAATCTTGCCCACCGACTTTAAAAACACAGTTTTGAGAAAAACGCGTTTCAAGTTTCAAAAGCACTTTCGAACGCTCTGACACATCATTACAAATGTGCGTGTAACTTCGAGAATATTCGCCGGGTTGACGAGAAATATTCTGTCCGTGTACTTTAAATATATGTACATTACGAGAAAAAAAATCAATAAAAAATCGATTTTTCGAAAATTTTAACTGTATATAACCCGTTAACTTTACATAATTCATATGCACGTTGTTCCACTAAAAAAGGGGTAACTTCGTCAATTTTTAGAATTTCAGGGCCCGGTTGGTCTTAAGGGGTAAGGCCACAGTAGAATTTTCAAAAAATCGATTTTTTTTCTCGCTAAAACGGTGCTTTGTCATCATAAGAATAAGTTACTATTCAATTTATAGCCAGACCGACTTTGAGCGTATAGTGTGAGCCCACGGCCCGGCCATAGAGGACCCACTGGCACGGCCATAGAGTACCTAAAACTTTAAACACGTTTTTCGCGAAAAAGCTTTTTTTTCAATTGGCGTGACAAATAACTTCAACAATTTTCACTCGATTTACTTCAAATTTAAAAGTTATGTTCCTAATTGCATTTTGCAGAGAAGGACGTACGGAATTTCTGATTAATCGAAAAATTTTCATTTTATGAGCAGTTTTATACGAAATTTTTCACTGAAAATTCATTCAAATACGTACAACTTTTGAATAAAACAATATTTTTTCAATTCTGTACGCACTGCTCTAGGTATTCCAATGTAGATTGGCGAGAATTTTTGTTTTTTTTTCTAGGTAAAAAATTGTGGATGCTAAATGTCACGCTGCGGAGCGCCTAAAAAAAAGACAACAAAAGATAATATTAGTAGTCGGCCGTTTCGTACAACGAAAAGAAAAATTCTAACAGTTTGATATTCATACTAAATAGATGTGTAATTAATTTGATGAGTGAATCACATTTTCGTACGAAAAAAAATTGTTACATTTGCACATAATTTTATACCCGTTACTGTGGCCTAACCCCTTAAGATATTCTTGAAGGTTCACACTATAAGAATGTGCCAAAATGAACGATTTTTTAAGTTTCCAGAGAGGGACACCCCCTTAACGACCTCAAAACTCAGTCTTAGAGCTAAGCCATTTTCCCCCAACTGGTCATCATACCATCTATCAATAAAGTTTCATCCCATACGTCAACCAGTCGCGAAACATCGAACCATAAAAAGCACGTACTTAGGGAATGACAAACAATGCAAGCCAACTATAGTCGTAGGATAAATATATGATAATTAATTACTTAGGATCCTAACGCCCATGCTCGATCGAGAAAAGCCACAGCGGCAGTCTTTATATAAACACAACTGAAGAATAAGGAAGAAAAATCATCCAAGATATCGTTGGGAGAATTTCTGAGGACACGAACGTTCCGAATTTGTTATTGGAACGTCCCATAGGATGGTGTACTTTCGTGTGTACAGGATGTCCATCTCTGTATACGTCCATTACATACGTACAAATAACGCGTGAGCGGCAAGGGGAGGGAAAAGCACGGAGCAGTGTGTACTCCGTGTGGGCCCAGCCCCCGGGTAATTGCGGTTAATTCAGCGAGGAACGAGCGCTCGAAGTCGGCCCTCACCACGACCATCCATGTTCTCCGCGAGTACGTTATAGTCCGTGATTCGCTTTAGTCGTCCTTAACACGATGGCCCTGTCTCGCGATCTCTCCTAGTCGTCTTCGCTTCGCGAGATATTTCCTTTTATCGATCAACCCTCATTTTGTCGTTTTTCTCACGTTTCTACGTCTCGTAATCGCCGAAGTGTCGAAAATCGCAAGCGATAAAGAGACGGAACGATCGTCGTGGTGAATCGACATTTGCGAAGATTGTGATGCGCGCCAAAAGTTTGTGCTGTTGATACATCGATTTTTTTTTAAATTGTGCTCTCGATACTCGTGGACGAAATTGTGTGCACGCAAAAAATCGTGAATTGATTTTGAGCACGTACTGACAAATACGGTTTAATTTTTATTTTTTTATTTTTTAATTTGACTTTTCGACAAAGAAGTGGTTCTCTCTGACAAGCGGGGCTTTCTGTGTGTGAAATCTTTTTGTTTTGCACAAGTACGAAGAGTTTTCTGGCCTCGCTCGGTATTTATCTGATTATCAAATTGCGTTTGGTACGATATATAGATATATCGGAACGCAACGTCGTCAGACAGATTTTCCAGGCTCTCGCTCTCGTTTTATAAATCCTCTTGGCAAAGCTCCTGTGTACGTTTCTTATCTTTCCTCCCTCCCTCTCTGCTCTTCCCGAAAAGCCTTCGCGAAATCCTTTTCTCAATTTATAGCGCACGGACCTAGGATTTTAGACGCAAACACACGTATTTCTATACATTTATATATATATATATATATATATATATATATATTAAGGGGAAAATATGTATGTATGTGATAGGGAATAGATGTGGACGTGGAAACGACTATGAACAGAAATTGCTTTCTCGAGATTGCCACTGAACTGATACAAGCCATTTGTGTTAATAAGAAAGAATTTGATCCAAGTGTCTTAACACCGTTATCGCAAATTTCGTAACGTGAAAGCTGAAATTATACGAAGGCAGAAGAGAAGTCTCGTAAAACTTGAAATTGGCACGAACATTTTTATTTCTTTAAGTCGCTATTTATAGACAAAAATGGTAATTGAGAAAATGTCCTAAAAAAATTGTAGTTCTGCACTGGTGATGAAATTTTGTTTATCTCGAAGATGGATCATCCGAAATAAAACAATCAAACGGTTTTAGATTCAGTATGTTGATGGCTATAGCGCATATCATACGATTTTTGATATATGCAAAAAGAACAAAATGGCGGACATTTTTCGAAAAAACAAAACAAAAACGTGTTGTTTCACCGTTTTTGGCAAAAAAAATAGTCAATATCAAAATTTAAAAAAAAGCCTTGATATGCGCTATAGCTGAAGTTGTAGAGAATATGTGGTTAAAATTTCATAAGGATCGGTTCAATAGCTTCGAAGATTTTATCAACAAGCCATCGAGAAACGTTTCGAGAAAAACGCGTTTAAAGTTTGTTTGGGTTACATAAAAACATAAATTTAATAAAATGTATTTCGAAAGTGTATTTATTAAGTATAATAACTTTTATATCAATTTCTATAACATAAACCTATCAACAAAATCCATGAAAATAGCCTTTTTTTAGGATCTAAAGTGAGAAGACCCCCTAAGGGGCATACCAGTGTGAACACTGAAAAATTGGGTGATTTTCGGAAATTTTTTGGAAGAAAAGTACTTAATTAAATGTTTCGGAAAATTAAGGATATATTTGGCTATATTTTACCTATGTTACATCATTTTTTCATAGAAAAATATTGAGATCCAAGTGACTTATGCGCTGCCTTCGGAGGCGCAAAAAAAAAGTTCCTCCACTGCTGATGTGATTCCGGCCGATTGATTAGCTGAGACCGAAAAAGGAAAAAATGTCGTTAAACCGGAAGGTATTTCCTGTACAATGACGTAGGATTTTCGAAAAATATCAAAATCTAACAAAATAGCGTAGTTATGAAAAAGTCTGATTTCTTGCCTATAAAATGTTCGTTTTCTCAATGCCAAATCGTCAATTTTCATCCAATCAAAAATATCCTACGTCATTGTAGAGCAAACATGTTCAAGAGTACTCAGTTCAAATTTCAAGTCAATCGGATAATTGCTGTTTGAGTTACAATGTCAGCAAATTTTAAAAAAACCTCATTTCGAGAAAAACGCGTTTAAAGATTTAACTATCGATTTTTGCAGGATAAAATGATATTTACCATAAAAACTGCTAATTACAGGATATTCTTGAAAGTATAAACTGTCGAAAAAGGCAAAAAAAAACGATTTTTTTAAAGTGTCCACTGGTTTTAATAGCCCCTTAATTGTAAAATTTGATGAAAAATACCTCATCCAGGCGAAGAGCATGTAAGACACGGAAATTGAATACGAGATAAAAAAAAACCATGGTTAAAGGCATAATGTTGAGGTTTGCATCGTTGAAATCCAACGAAAGTTCATTCTTTTTAATTGTTCAAATTTTTTGGCTGATTTAGCCTGTGAACATCACTCAAATGTTTTTACGTCTTTTTATGAGACATCTACGATCTTTACTTGCGAAAATAAGGCTTTTGATCATGATAAAAATAAAGAAATGGAAAATGAACAACAAAAATCGTTGCGTTCCAGCGATTTATTTTCCTTCATTTTTTAATTATTTATTTTTATAATTATCGAACGCTTTTTTTTCCTCAAATCATGATCCTGGATGTCTAATAAGAATACGTAAAAACGTTTGAGTGATGTTCACAGGCTAAATCGGCCATCAAATTTGAACGATTAAAAATAATGAACTTTCGTTACAGTTCAACGATGCAAACTTCAACATCATTCATGTTTCTTGACGAAAGAATATTTAATTCGTGCAAATCGTAACAAAATTGCAATGATGGGTACCTGTTCAAGTTATACGATGCTGAAGTTTGCATCGTTGGACTGCGACGAATTTAATTTCTTTCGGCAGATTTTGCCTACAAAAGCCTTTCAACTATTTTTAAAGATATTTATTTAACGATCTACATTATAAATCTATTAAAAAAGATCGCTTATAATAATAAAACAATGGAAAATAAAATATAAAATGGAACTATCGTTGCGTTCAAACGATGCAAACGTCAACACCATCAAGTTATATTGATGGATGACGGATTTTAATGACGAGATAGAAAATGTGGAAATTGTCGGAATTCATCATATTAAATAGTTAGATGTAATTTATGTACTGTCATTGTTATGACAGATTTGTTTAAGGAAATTTATTTGCGTCAATTTAACTTCAATTGACGCCGATTAAAAACTTAACTTTCATTAAAGGTAATTCAATCCTTTCAATGAACTTTGTCTACTTGTCCTTCCTCCCCGACATTCTCTCTCATGCCGCTCGTTTGAGGCATCGTTACATTAAAGCGACATTTTTCAAATTCAAGATCACTTCAGCCTTTTCATTTTGAACCATACGGTCATCACAGAAAAAAAAACAATAGTGAAGTGTGGAGCGTTGCAATGCAATGGAAAATAATTGTCTCTTAAGGGGTCTTCTCACTTTAGACGTTTAAGAACCTATTTTCGTTAACTTTTTTGACAGGTTTATATTATAGATATTGTTATAAAAGTTGTTAGGCTTAATAAATAAACTTTCAAAATACATTATATTTTTTTTTTATGTATTTGGGTAACCCCAACTAACTTTAAACGCGTTTTTCTCGAAACAACGTTTTTCGACGGTTTGTTAATAACATCTTCGAAACTACTGAACCGATCCTTATAAAATTTTAACCACATATTCTTTACAACTCTAGCTATAGCGCGCATAAAGGATTTTTTAAATTTTGATATTGACTTTTTTTTTGCCAAAGACGGAGGAAAAACACGTTTTTTTCGAAAAAAAGTCGTCCATTTTGTTATTTTTGCATATATCAAAAATCGTATAATATGCGCTACAGCCATTAAGACACTGAATCTAAAACCGTTTGATTTTTTTGTTTCGGATGATTCATTCCCAAAATTTCATCAAACAATGCATACCTACCATTTTTTAAGAAATTTTTTTAACTACCATTTTCGTCTAAAAATAGTGACTTATATAAATAATTTTTTTTTAAATGTATTTCGAAAGAGTATAAATTTAAAAAAAATGTATTTCGAAAGTGTAACAAAATCAATCACTTTGAAAGTGTAACAAAATCAATATTTATAATATAAACCTATCAAAAAATGCATGAAAATAGCCTTTTTTAGCGTCTTAAGTGAGAAGACCCCTTAAATTGTCCGAATTTTCTTTCGACAGATTCAGGCAATGAAAGTCACTCGAACCTTTTTTCGGATCTTTATCAGACATTTTCAATGTATACCTGCCGAAAAAGATTTAAAAAAAAAAATAATAAAATGAAAAAGAATTTTCGTCGCGGCGCAACGGTCCAAACTTCGACATGTACGGAGAAAAAGGAGTACGAAAAATTTCTAGAGCAGGAAGAAAAAATTGTTCGTAAAAACGGCTATTGGGATCTCATCCATGAGCAATCAGGAATGGTGGTTTCCCGTAAACTAGAAAAATTCCCAGAAACACGATAAACTTTGTAGAAATAATGAGAATACTTTTCCAAGTGGTCAATACAGAATTATAAAAACCGTAAATAAATATAAAAACTTCTTATAGCGTACATACGTATATAAAATGTTCCAGAAACGTATATACGTATATACAATAAACGTACATACAATATTCAAGAAATTGCACGGATTTTACAGGACTTCACCGCATCCATAAGTACGCGCAACTGTTTCGCGTGTACAGGGATTTAGTTCTCTTCTCATACACCTGTTACTGCCACGGTACATATGTACTGGCATTGTCCGCTATAAGACCTTTCTATGTACCTACATATATATGCAGCCTATATGGGGAATTCCATCCGTAACTTACCCCTGCGCCCGACCGCCACTTTCATTACTCGTTTTTTTCAATTGAAATAAAAACACCAACGCAGTTTTCACGTCATACCAAAAATCACTTTTGCTGTCAAATTACTGTCTTGAGTTACGTCATTGATAATGGAATTCTTCAAAATAATGTTTCGGCGCGAAAATCCATTTTTTGCACACCAAGCCAGAAACGATTGTGCATATGAATATTATATGTTTGTCAGTATATATTTATGTATAATGTGTATGTGCATATCTGTATGCCAAGTACAGATTACTTTTGCAATTTACTTCTCTTCCGCTTTAGCACGGAATATCATGGATATAAGCACATAGGCACTTACATATACATATACAGCTATGCATATTGTACAGTGGTCCCTATCGCCGTTATGTGTAGAGCCAAAGCCAGGCTGATCTCCTTTGACGTCTGGGCACTGAGGCAATTTATGTACGCGGAGATGTATACACGTGCACGTAAAATAGGAGCTTTAAAATCCAGACCTCTCTGAAAACAGTAAAGTTGCGATCGACAGTCAAGTTATGGTTCGTTGCTTTCCTTCGGTTTGCGCCTTGATTAAACACGCGAATTAGGGTATTATTGTAGAAGGGTCACATTAGAGCGAAAAAAATTCTACAAGTCCTACAAACATCCCCAATACATTTGGCATGGATTTTTTTTTCTGTTTTATGTTGGACAATTTTACGCTATCTTCGGAAAAATTATATATATGTATATACACACTCATAGGGTCAATACAAAACAATTTCATAAATATGACGTTGAAGTTTGCATCGTTGGAATGCAATGAAAATTAATATTTCTGAAATCCGTTAATTACCTATGGTAGATTTTGCCTCCAAAAATTTCTCAACAACTTTTCAAGATTTATCGGTCTGCAATATAAATTTGGAAAACATATTTCGAATAAAAAAAATTAGGAAGGTAAAGTATTTTAAAAAACTCCCGTTGTATTCCAACAGTGCAAACTTCAACACCCTTGTTATCGTCATATACAGTATGGAATATAATTTTTAAACATTTTTTATTCATCCACATCCCTTTAAATTTGAATTTTGAATGGCCCTTCCATCTTTAACCTGCTACCGATAACAACCCTTCCGTCGATTGACTTTTTTCATATTAGGAATACACTTTTAATAATTCTTAACATGTTTGCATAATTGAAATTAGGGATATATTAAATTAAATTATAAAAAATAATTCAACATTTTTCATTTTGGGGCAGTGAGCGTTTTATTAAAAATAGATCCGGGTCAAAATGACCCTGCGTGTCAACGGAATGTCAATTGATTTTGAATTGAAACAGCCAAAAAAGTCCGTGTTTATAACGTTGAAGTTTGCACTGTTGGAATGCAAGTTCTTTTTATCTCTCAAATTTCTGTTGGAAAATATTAGCTACGAAACGCACCCAAACATTTTTTTGGGTGCCTCGACACCTAAAAAAATATCTCCTGTAAAAATAATTGTCCATAGTAATAAAAATAAGAAAATAAAAATGGTAAATAGAATCGTTGCGTTCCAACGATACAAACTTCAACGCCATCGTGTATTTTTTACATTTTTAATTTCGTAATCCATGCTAAATATGATGACGTTGAAGTTTGCATCGTTGGATTGCAACAAAAATGATTTTTTTCCCATTTCGCGAACTTCCTTTGGCAGATTTCAACTACGAAATTGACGCAAACATTTTTTAGGATCCTTATCTAGCAATCTACGACAAATCTGCAAAATATGATTTTGGATAATAACGAAAATAACAATGGTAAAAATAATTGTCCATAGTAATAAAAATAAGAAAATAAAAATGGCAAATAGCTTCGTTGCATTCCAACAATGCAAACTTCAACCTCATTAGATATCGCAATAAAACCTTTCGGGCTCGATTCACAAATATCTCAACTATACATAATAATTTTTACCCATATAATTTTACCCATATCATTATCAGGCATTTGTCACGAAAAATAAACGCCTGCGCCGTTGTCAGACGGCGTGACACGTAACGTCGACGGGATTAATCTGACGAAAAAACCGACATATATTTTTCTTTTATTAACACTCATACGCAGAATATGAACCAATAAAAAGTGAAAAATGTTGAAAATTTATCAAATGGTACGCTTTGAAACAAAATATTACATTCTCCTTAAAAAACGGCTACAGTTTGCAATGAAAAAATACTTTTTTTTTCTAATTTTCAAAAATAAATAGGTTCGTGTTTTAGACAATAAAGTGAGAAACATTTATATCAAATTTCATCGGAATCGGTCGATTAGTTTTTTAACTACACGTCACGCCAGTTTTGAATATGCAACTTAGACGACCGTGCCTTACCTCTGCCTTTTCTAAAGATTAATAAATTTAAAAAATACCATCTAACAGCCAACAGTACTAACAAAGTCTCCTTCCCCCTAAGTCTCAAAAATGATTAAAAAAACTTTTCCTTTAAAAAAAATCATGAAAATCAACAAATGTTTGCCTCGCGCAAAGGTATCTCGTCCCTAAAGATGGATAATGAATATATACAATAAAAAGAAACGATTTTTCGAGAAATTATGATGGGAGGTTACCCTCAAAATAAAATTTTATTCCGACTGAATTTTATTTCGGTAAAATAAGTGCGCATTTTCTTTCATTCCGGATTTACGTGCGTACATCCAGCTATCGTGAGTTCTCGTACAATTACGATCGTCAATCAGCTCTCGACCTGCCACAAACAAATCCGCTGGATTTCATTTGCAGCTGGCGTGATCGATCGCTGCGCTCACTCCATTGTTCGATAATCCGTAGTCACTCCGATTGTCCTTATCGCGATCTTTTTCTCTCTATCCCGGTTGATTCACTATCGCAACAAAAGTCGTCATAATTAGATGAAAAAGTATGTCACTCAGGGAACAAAACAGACACAGACAATTGTGAAGACTCGCGGTATGCTCGTTTGGTGCTGTGCTCGCCAAAGAGAATTTCGTTGAATACGCTAAATTTTTAGAGAATACATTCAAGATTTTTTACTAAAAAAATATGGCGTACAAATGTTTCTTTGGGCAATTTTTATCATCCAGGTGGAAGTGTCATTCGGAGCTTTCAATTGAAATCAACAAGATATAATGTTGGTTTCATTCGCGTTGTTTCGAGCAGTATACATTGAACGATAAATCGCGTGTAGCTACGACAATTTTGCTAAGTTCTGCCGAGTTGGCAATTTCCCCAGTTTTTCCAAGCCACGACCTTAAGGCGGACAAACACTTCGCGATTTTATCCCCAAGCTTCGCAATCATTTTCGCAGCCTCTCAACGTTATCTGATATTTTCAACGTTCATAAATTGCAGTATCAATCGAGATTAAACTTCTCGAAAGACACCTCGAAATTTTTTTCTCAACCGAGATAAACCTTTATCAATCGTTAATCAGATAACGAGGATAATAAAAAAAAACTCCTCGAGATAAATTAAATTACATTTTTTAAGCAAGAAATACAATTATTGTGCTTAATGGAAAAATTTTAGCGCCGTATTGATTTTTTATAAGACTCGAGAAAATGGTATTGAAGTTCGCGTCATCGGAATGCAACGAAATTTTTTTTTTCGTCTCCTATTACCCAATTATTTTTTGTCACATTTAGGCTACAAATAACGCTGAAATATTTTTCAAGGCCCTTATTAGGGATCGATGATTAAAAAATGCCGAAGAAGAGTTTAGATAATAGTAAAAAATAGAAATAAAAAATAAATAAGGATTTTCCTTGCATTCCAACGTTGCAAACTTCAACACCATTAGAAAAAAGCTTTTTCACATTGACAAATACAACTTTGAAAGTGTTGAAGAAAATATTTGGCCCCCTTTTTGCCGAAATGACGCTACCGTTTTTTTTTTTTAAATGAAAAATAACGTTTGTGTTAATGAAAAAATAAAAAAAAACATGGTAAATAACGTGCAACGTATTTGGGCATCGTTGGATATGCGAGACGGCGAGACAACGAAGTTGCCAACTGGCCACTCGTCGTCATCGTCGTCGTTGACGTCGAGGAAGCGAAAACTCGATAGCACCTCCTGACGTTGCAAACAATTTTGCACCGTCTTGTCTCAGTACGCGCAAACTCACACGCTACGATAAATATATATATACATACACCCACAGCGACGCATATATACATATACGAACTCTTTAAACGTCACTTGGACGAGTAATACGTGTCTGGCAGTTGGTATTCTACGTTCTTTCGATATTCGCATCTGGCAAAGAACACAAACTCCACACGAACGTGACAATATACTCGCGAGTAACAAAAAAAAAAACGTGCAAATTTCACTTTCTGGAAAACAATATTCGCCACGTGCTCTGTGGTCTACGCTGCAACGACTTATCGACCACATCCGGCGGAAATGAAAATCTCGTGAAACACTCAAATAAATACGTAGCGGCGAAGTCAAATGAATATTCGTAGCGTATATTGTCATCGGTTGTATCTCTTGTTCGTCGTGAGGAATGTAATCGTGTGAAAATTGCTCCCGAGTGTCGAATCAATCGCGAAAATGTTTAAATTGTCGTCGCAACGACAGGAACGAGAAGTCTGGAGCAAAGGTAAACATTCTATTTTCATTTTTTTTTCTTCCTCCACCTCCCTTCACTAAGCTTCTTTTAGTTTTGGATATTTGAATTTAGCTTTTTAATTCGGGTTTTAGGATTGGATAGAATTGTTGCATGTTATGCTGAAAACTATGAGATTGAAGGTTGCATCGTTGGAAAACAATAAAAATGGTCATTTTTCAATTGCTCGAATTTCATGTAGCTAATCTTCATTGCGAAAATCCGTCAATAATTTTTAAGTCACTTATTTAGAGATGGAGAATTTAAGCTTGATAAAAAATATTTCGTAACATAATAAAAACGAAGAAATAATATGAAAAAGGATTTTTATTATATTATTTATTCTTTATTTATATTATTTATCATTATAATATGTTTATTATATATATTATTATATTATTTATTTATTATCATAAAATAAATATTATATATTTAGTTCATTAGAATTTTCATGGCATTGCAAAGATGAATCAGGGAAATTTCTTTTTCATATTATTTCCTCATGGCGATCGAAAACTGACGTGGGGAAATGTGACATTGATTTGAACAAAATAATAAACCTTACTGGAAACTTACCGTTGGTTCTGCAAAATATACTCAAAAAAGAGTATAAATAATGTTTTCAACATTATTTTCAATGCATCGTCATATTTTTTTTGCCATATTTTTTTCGAAAGCTCTCCGCGCTGGAATTTTTCTAATCTTAAGCACTTTGCTTAATCTTAAGCAAAGTGCAAAGACCGAAATACCGAAGTCGTTCTCAAAGTAGATATGAAACACTAGAGAACTATCAAAGATTCTTTTGAAAAATTGTCTTATGACGGTATTACGCGCATTTTCTTATTTTCCTTTTGTTTTTATTTAAAAAATTTGAATTGCAAAAACATTTGTCATGGCTTCGCAATTGTTCCAACGTCCCAATATAGTTGCACAATTGAAATACGGAAAATATTAAATTAAATTGTAAAAAATTATCGAAAATGTTCAATTTTTGGGAAAGTGTGGGGAATTTTTGGGAAATTTAATATTGCCCCGTGTAAAAATCATCCAGTGTGTCAACGATAGGTTCAAAAAATGTTTCGAACCGATTGATCCAGTTCCGATAAAAGGTTACCCTTCCTATACTAGCGAACCTAAATCAACAGTGAACTAGAGTGTAAACGGTGTGAAAGTGTGAAAAAAGAAGCACTGGCCACGAAAAGCAAAGTGTGAACGTGCGAAAAATCGATGGGTTGCTTATACCACATATTTCGATCATGACAACACTCACGTAGGATAAAAGGGCTCATTCACCCTCGGTCGCGATATAATTGGCGAGAAACGAATGAGGGATGAATCAACCCTGCACAGGCCCTCGTGTCCTCGCCCACGCATGAGGGTTCGCCTCAGAACGTCAGGCGGGAAAAAGCTGAAGAGAAGCTTGCTCTCCGATCGATTGCAAATACACACACACACATATATATATGGGACAGTCCACGCCATTTCACCTAGCCCGTGACCCGGACCATTTTTGGTTTTTCTGATTTTTTTTTGTAAAATTGTACCCCATGAAAAAAATATTCACTCCTTTTTTTACATTTTCATCTCTTCTCTTTTAAGAGATATCATTTTCCAAAAACTGTCGACTTCGGAAGTTTTGGAAACGTTGAAACGCTGATAACTCCTGAACTAATGGAGATATCGACAAATGTAGGTAAAACATTTTTTTAAATTTGAAGCATACTTATGTTAAAAAAATATTAAAAAATTATCAATGGCAACGTTTTTTTTGCTTCTAAAGCGAAAACTATGTTTTTAAAAGATAATTGCCTTTTTAAATTATTTTCAAAAAAATCTCTAAAATAGAGTGACCCATTCTATGATTTTTAGGACTAGTCTCATCGTGGGCCCATTTTTACTTCTATTTTTTTCCAATTAATGATGTTTTCAGAAGATTTTTATTCCCCAATCTCTATTAATGCTATTAATGGTTTTGCGATTTCCAATTCGGCTTCGACAGGCCTCAAATAGTTTATGTTTTATTTGTGCGGAATTTAACGAAAAAAATATTTTGAATAAACAAAACCATTAACAGCATTATTGGAGATTAAAATGATAAAAATCTTGTAAAAAAATACGATTAATTGAAAAAAAAAAATAGAAGGCAAAATGAGCCCACGATGAGACTAGTCTTAAAAATCATAGAATGGATCACTCTATTTTAGAGAATTTTTTGAAATTTTAAAAAAATGTTAATCATTTTCAAAAAATAGTTTTCACTTTCGAAGCAGAACAAAAGTTGAAATTGATCATTGATATTTTTTCATATTTTTTAAGGAAATTATGCTTCAAAATGGAAAAAAAGTTATCAAGTGACGTTCGTCGATATCTCAATTAGTCCAGGAGTTATCGGCGTTTAAAGGTTCCCAAAACTTCCGAAATCGATATTGTTTGGAAAATTATGACTGCTAAAGGACAAGAGATAAAAATCGAAAAATTGGTGTGGTCATTCCTTTCATGGGGTACAATTTTACAAAAAAAAAATCAGGAAAACCAAAAATGGTCACGGTCACTTACTAGGTGAAATGGTGTGGAATATCCCTTATATATATATATATATATATATATATATATATATATATATATATATATATATATATTTTTTTTTTTATTGGGTTTGTTCCAGTCGTACAGGGTCCTTCCCTTTTAACGAGCCCCCAATCCGCCTCTACCGCCAATTCCACACCCCCCCCACCTGCGGCCGCAGCCGACTTCCCCCTCTGTATCGTATTCACCATGACATATCTGTCATGGGTATAGGGAAACTGCGGAAAACCTATACCAATACAGCCGGTCATCAAGTTCGCTCCCCAGTCGTGGAACTAGTCTTATTTCGCCGTGAAATGCCGAAGAAAAACATTTCACGACGAAATGTACGCGGCTGGGTTTCGAACTCGGGACCTCCCGGTCCGCAGGTTTAGTGGCGAGCACGCTAACCACTAGACCATCGCACCGGTTCTATATATATATATATATATATATATATATATATATATATATATATATATATATATTAATGCCGAATCGATCGGTCGATAGATACGAAGCTTCCGGCGAGATTGACATCTCATTTAAAATTCAACGGAATGAAATTCTCTCAAAGCCAGGAATAAAAACATATTAGAATGGATAAAATAAGAATAATATGGAGACATGCCGTTCCAAGAGATCTGTCGGGACGACGATTATACTTTCAAAGTGGAAGGATTTTTCTGGATCGGCTCAAAGCACGAAACGAGAGGGGCGTTAGGGATACAGACGAAGTTGCGGAGCACCGGCAATGTTCTTATACGATGGCTCAAGATTATACGGAATTTTGTGTGTGCATTGTCAAGAGCATGGATGGGGTGAATAAAACGCAGCCTAGACTTTATCGTGCTTCGGCATCGTAAAAAAGAATGAAAAAAAAAGAAGAACGTTTTAAAACACGATTGTATATAGGGCGGCGTGTGGATGTCTGCAGGCCTAGCTGCCGACGATGAAAGTCTCCTCTTCCTTTACTCGTTCTCTTTTTGTATCTGCGTCTCTCGTTTTCTCTCTCTTTCGAATCTCCAATCGTTTGTATATGTATGAGGAACCCCTTTGTTTTCTTACTTCTCCAATATTTGCTTCGTATATATCCTTGTGTGTATATATATATATATATATATATATATATATATATATATATATATATACTATATACTATATATATATATATAGTACTATATATACTATATATATAGTATATATAGTACTATGTATTATATATAGTATTATATATATAGTACTATATATATATATAGTATATATAGTACAATCGAAAAACTCATGAATAATCTACTTCAACGTTATAGACGTATAAGCGAGCGACACCCGAGTGCAAGGGAACGAAATATAAGCCTTGCAAGGATCCCATGCGACGCGGAAATGCCACGGCGAAAATAAGTCAGAGGCATTTTTCGTAAAGTAGGAATGCATGTACATACATCCCTACTTCCGGAATATATATCGTGATCGTTATTTGGGCACCGTCTGAATACCTTTACTCTCATCCCCCAGCCATAGTCTTGAAGTTTTTATTTCCTCGTTTTTATTGTTATATAAAATTGTTTTCTCATTTAAATTCTAGATGTCTAAATAAGCGACTAAAAAATGATTGACGGATTTTCGCAAGAGGATTATCTACGAGAAATTCGAGCAATTGAAAAATGATATTTTCCATTGCCTTCGAACGATGCAAAGTTCAATCTCACACTTCGAAAAAACACAATGTGTGCACCGTCATAGGATTACATTTCTTTCATCCCTAAAGCATTAGATGAGATTTAAGTTTGCATCGTTGGAATGCAGTGAAAATCGTTATTTTTCAATCGCTCGATTTTTTTTGCCGAATGTTCGTTACAAAAATCCCTCAATCATTCTTTAACTCTATATGCTGGAATTTCAGTTTACTAATAGTCCCACGGTTTTCCAGATAAAAATCATCTGCTTTTTGTTTTTCGCATGCCATTTATACAAATGATAACTTTTTTTAACCTGCTTTTTAAAAAATACTCTTGGTTATTTGTTTTATCTAGAAATGTCTTCTTTTTAACCTTAAATGTTAAGGAAACTTCATGAAAAAAGATCTTATGCAGAATTGTCATACAAAGCAATTCAAACATCTGACTTTGATAGTCTGCGGTGTAAATGAAATTGGCTTATCGTGCCAATTACTTTAAAAAGTTGCCTAGTTATTGTCGATGCATATCATTCGTAGAAATGACCTGCGAAAAAGCAAAAGCAGATAATTTTTTTCAAAAAATAACACAAAGCCGAAAATCTCGAAACCGTAGGACTTTTACTAAACTGAAATTCCAGCATACAGTAGGACATGATCTGACCTATCGACAGTTGCAGGATCATCGATTCATAACGGGACACCCTGCATATGCAGTACCGGTCAGAAGTTTTCGATCACTTTGGATGATTGCAAAATTATATTACAATAATATGATTCACTTTTTTAATTCTACGAAGATTCTGCATATCCGTGCAAAATGAATTATATTATTCTCATTTAAGTTTGCAATTATTCGTAAACTTTTGACCGGTACTGTATGGGCATTTGTTTGTGTAGTGTTGCAAATAAAAAATAACGCCAAAAATATACAGTGCGTGAATTTTTCCCCGTTACTACTTTGTCATATTCTTATTACGCTCGCAAGAAAATCAAATATGAGGAACGTGCTTACATTCGGCGTTGAGTTTTGCACATTTTTCAGATCGACACATTCCATTCGCCGATATTTTCGATTTGTTTGTTGAATCTGGGTTAACACTACACGAATACAAATTTCAATATGTAACACATGCACACACTCACACCCACACACCCACACACCCACACACCCACACACCCACACACCCACACACCCACACACACACACGCGCGCGCGCGCGTATATATATATATATATATATATATATATATATATATATATATAGAAGAAAACAAGTAAAGACTGAAAAAATGTTCTCGTAATTTTGTTCTCGAGCGTTTGGTTTCATCGCTGAATAAAGGAGCCTTGACGTGTAGTATTTCGGGCGCACCCCGAAACTCTCCGCCGGATGAAAGGCGAGATGCGGTGAAAGCAAAAATAAGGGGCGACGTATCTCTCTGTCTCTCTCTCTCTCTCTCTCTCTCTCTCTCTCTCTCTCTCTCTCTCTCTCTCTCTCTCTCTCTGTCTCTGTCTCTGTCTCTGTCTCTGTCTCTGTCTCTGTCTCTGTCTCTGTCTCTGTCTCTGTCTCTGTCTCTGTCTCTGTCTCTGTCTCTGTCTCTGTCTCTGTCTCTGTCTCTGTCTCTGTCTCTGTCTCTGTCTCTGTCTCTGTCTCTGTCTCTGTCTCTGTCTCTGTCTCTGTCTCTGTCTCTGTCTCTGTCTCTGTCTCTGTCTCTGTCTCTGTCTCTGTCTCTGTCTCTGTCTCTGTCTCTGTCTCTGTCTCTTCTCTCTCTCTCTCTCTCTCTCTCTCTCTCTCTCTCTCTCCTCTCTCTCTCTCTCTCTCTCTCTCTCTCTCTCTCTCTCTCTCTCTCTCTCTCTCTCTCTCTCTCTCTCTCTCTCTCCTCTCTCTCTCTCTCTCTCTCTCTCTCTCTTCTCTCTCTCTCTCTCTCTCTCTCTCTCTCTCTCTCTCTCTCTCTCTCTCTCTCTCTCTCTCTCTCTCTCTCTCTATATATATATATATATATATATATATATATATATATATATATGTACACACACAATTGGTTGCGGGGGTAGTCATGTATGCTCGCATCCAACACACACGTTGCCTCAACGATGCTCTGCTTTTTATTCTCTACCTTCGTTTCGTCCTCTCCACCCCCTCGCTCTTTCTCTGTCTATTTGCCCCATGTGTCCAGGTTTTCGAGCCCATGATGCGGTCGACACGCCCCAGGCTCTCTCTCTCTCTCTTTCTCTGTCTTTCGTATGCTCTTGATCATTGCTCATCGTCGTATAACATGCATCTACATAAAAGTCCACTTGTATATAAATATACGTATACAGGTATACGCGCGCACTCGCGTTTTATCCGAAATCGAGTGCATCGTCGAGTCTGACCCGAAAAAAAAAGGAAGAAAAAATAAACTACCGCAGCGCATTACAAGAGCGATATACCGGAAAAAAGACTTCCTCGCGGTCGACCCACATTTCGCAATATGTACGAAGTGAATTTTTCCTTGCGACCAGCAATTTGAAAGAAACGAATTTTCGATGTTTTCTTTTTCTCTCGCTTTTTCTCTTCACTGCCGTCTGGTCATTAGCGTTATTAATTAACGCGACCGAATGTTCCGCTGGAAGATAATGTCGTTGCATACTCTTGTGATTGCAAAAAAGATTGAACGCGGTGGTTGTCAATGCTTCGTTGAGGAAAACCATGAATTCATGCGCGAAAGATGAGAGAAAACTTCTTCTATATGTGAGAATAATTGAAGAGATGGCGAACAAAACCGAACCTGTCCGTGAATTACTTTTTTACAGGAGATGCAAAAACCAAAATAAAGAAAGAGAGATGAGTTGGAATTTTTAAGCTTTAAGGGGTCTTCTCACTCTAGACGCTGAAGAAGGCTATTTTCATGATTTTTTTTTATAGGTTTATATTATAGATATTAATATAAAAGTTGTTATATTTAATAAATACACTTTCGAAATACATTTGAAAAAAAAAATTATTTATTTAAGTCACTATTTATAGATGAAAAAGGTAGTTGAAAAATTTCCTAAAAAAATTATAGGTCTGCGCTGTTGATGCAATCTCAGCAAATATATGCAAAAATAAAATGGCTGACATTCTTCGAAAAAACCAAAAAAAAAAAATTCCACCCTTTTTGGTAAAAAAAAAACATAGTAAATATTTAAAAAAATTTTAAATCCTTTATAAGCACTATAGCTATCGTTGTAAAGAATATGTGATTAAAATTTCGTAAGGATCGGGTCAGTAGTTTCGAAGATTTCATCAACAAGCCGTCGAAAAACGCGTTTAAAGTTCGTTTGGGTTACATAAATACATACAAATTTTTTTTATGTATTTATTAAGTGTAACAACTTACATATCAATAACTATAATATAAACCTATCAAAAAAAATCATAAAAATACCTTTTGTTTTAGCGTCTAAAGTAAGAAGACCCCTTCATATATGAAGGCTCTATCAAAATGTAAGCCTGGACCTGGCTTTAGTTTAATAAAAACACCAACTACCATGTGTTTATTTTTATTTTTATTTTGGACAAGTCCGGTTTTGAATGAGAATGGTGGACAACTTCGCTTTTGAATGAAAATCTTATGGACATATCCGGTTGAGAAATAAAGCAGATCTTTTTAATTGAATATAAATTTGTTTTTTATCATCAATTTAATAATCGTACACAAACTCTTCCATGTCAGGCTCACAACAATCGCATTCAATGTCATCATCGTCATCACTGTGGTCATCTGGTACGAATTTTTCATTCAGCCAGCCATGGACAAGTCCGTTTCTGCTTGAAAGGCAGTGTTTAACAAATTTCAAGGTGTTCAGAGCCGAATTTGATGCAAAATATTTAGGAGTTAATTAAGGGTGTGCTTGAAGAACATGAAAAAAAATCTGACGTAACGTGGACAAGTCCGGTTTTGTTCGCCAGCTCCTCAATTGACGAAGCTCCATGGACTCGATTGAATTCGGACGGTACGACTCGAGGTTTGCGATGGTATCGGACAGTTTCACGGGCGAAATTATCATTGATAGCGGTGAATTGCGTCTACGGCTGTCGCATAAGCACCGTCTGTATATTTGTCACGACGTTGAAGCTGGCATCGTTGGAATGCAACGGAAGTCAGTTTTTTGTCGTTGCTCGACATTTTGCTTGACCCATTTGGACTAAGAAAATCACTCCAACGTTTTTACGTATTTTCAGTGGAGATCTACGACCATAGTGTGCAAAAAAAGCTTTTGGATAATGAGAGAAGTAGAGGAATAAAAAAAGTAGAAAGAAGAAATCGTTGCATTCCAACAATGCAAACTTTAACGTCATTATTTCTCGGCTGTATATTCACAGCCCTCGATATATATGACGTTTAAGATTGCAGCGTTGGAATGGAATTATTTTTTTTTTCTTTCATTTTTCATTTCTTTCTTTTTATCATTATACTAAGCCCCATTCTTTGCAAATTGAGGTCGTAAATTTCGAATAAGAATAGGTAGAAAAGTTTCAGCGATTTTTACACCGTAGGCTGATAAAAAAAATTGAGTAATTGAAGATACAGTACTACCTCCCTAAGAGAGCGGTCTAGGGCGGTTAGGGGAAGTAATTCTCGAGAAATTCGTCGCCGAAGCCTTCCCCCACCGCTAGGTTAGCGCGCTCGAAAATCGCGCATGTGGTAGCGTGTATGTGTTTCTCCACTCGAACTCGATAAGAGAGCGCGAACGAAAGTGTTGAGAAAACTGTAAACGAGTTGCGGAAAGTGTACTGGCGTTTCGTCGTTTCATGCGTAAGTATATCTCATTGAATATTGATGTGTAAATCTTTCTTTTTCTTCGCGTTTTTTTTATTCTGCTGTTTGGTATATTTTGTTGTTGCAATATTATAACACATATGAAGGAAACATTTGTAAAACTTTCAATAATTGTTGAATTATCTTATTGTTCGCAAAAATATACGTAGTATATTCGTTATCGAAACTCGAACATATACAGTAGAACCTCGATTATCCGAACCAATTGGGACCGAGACTAGTTCGGATAATCAAAAGTTCGGATAATCGAAACGTGGGTTTTTTGGGACGAGATCATAAACAACACCTTTTTATATAAAAACAGTACATACATATATATTATAATTTGACATATATGTTAACGTTGAAATATATATATATATATATATATATATATATATATATATATATATATATATATATATATATATATATATATATATAATGTATTTGAAATACCTGAAAAAAGTTGAATGCTTTTTTTATATTTTTTAAAAATAAAATCGTCCATTTTTAATTGACGAACGGCTGTAACGCGTTTTTGAGCGGCTAAGTCTCGCAGCCGTTTAGAAAGGAGAGATTGCGTTGGGTTGCTCATTGTTGCTCACGGCGGTGGCAGCGAGCAACAATGTATCTTTCGCGCCAACGTTCGGATAATTGAGAGTTCGGATAAACTAAGTCATCGTTCGGATAATTGAGGTTCTACTGTACAGTGTACAAAAAAAATGTAACTAACAATTTATCTTGTGTATATACTTCAAGTTGAAATATACAATGTATATATATGTATAAATATTTCATTTTTAGATAAAACGGGATGGCTGAATCGAAAATATATTTTACTTGCATTAAATTACTACTTGAAATTTAATTATTGTGCATGTTTTTTTCTCCGACTTTACGGCTTAAACGTATATATTATTATACAAAGGAATATTATCCATTTGACAATCGTGCGACGTGCGATTTTCTGAAATCGCTCGCGATCTCTTATGGAGTTGTCCGCGACAAACTCGGGAGGCCTCGGGTACACTGGACAGCTCGAGCTAGGTGGGGGAAGCCATAAAATGCGCTCAAGCGGAACGGCGTGGAAATTCTCTCTTAGCGAGGGCTCTCTTAGGGAGGTAGTACTGTAATTAATTTTCGTATGTTGTTGAAGTTTCCATCGTTGAAACGCAACGATAGTCGATTCTTTTTCGTTATCCAAATTTTTTTGGCTGTGAAAATCGATCAAACGTTTTTACGTATTCTCATTAAAGATTCGCGACCTCGATTTGCAAAAAAAGCTTTGGATATGCATACAAATAGATAAATGATAAATGAATTAACGTCATATTTTCGTTGCATTCCAACTATGCAAACATAAGGGGGGAGATATTTTTAGGCGAGAAACAATGTCTGATTTTCATGTTTTTTTTTAAGGGGAAGGATTTCTTCGCCATTTTCAGACTTAGGATTTAGAGACTTTTACTACTACTTGTGGTTGTTACATGGTATTTTTTATTTTATTAATCTTGAAAAATGGCGGTGGTGTGGGACGGTCTTCTGAACGGTTTGCGACGGTGGGATTAATCTGATAAAAAACCAACGAAGATTTTTGTTTCATTAACACTCATACGCAGAATATGAACCAGAAAAATGCGAGAAATGTTGAAAATCGATTAAATGGTGCACTTTGAGATAAAAAATTGGAATTTCCGTAAAAAATGTAGTTACATTTTGCAATGAAAAAAATACCTTTTCTTACTTTCAAGAACATTCAGGGTCATATTTTAGACACACTAAGGTTAGAAAGATTTACACCAAATTTAATCAGCATCGGTCGTTTTATTTTTTAACGATACGTCACGCATTTTGAAAATGCAGTTTAAAAGACCGTGCCATACCTTCACCATTTTTAAAGATTAATTTAAAAAAAAACACAACGCAACAGCCAAAAGTAATAAAACATACTCTAAATGTCAAAAATATTAAATAAATCTTTCCTTAAAAAAAAAAATTATGAAACTTGGCAATTTTTTTCCTCGCCTAAAGGTACCTCCCCCCTGAAGTATCCTCGATACATAGCTGCTACGCAAACTATCGAATGATCTTTGCCCAAATGCCACGCGACTTTTCCGAATCGAAAGGTGCGCAAACGCGCACGTGCTGAAAATACACCCCGTCCGAGATCAATAAAGGAGCCAAATTCAAGTGAGATTGCCATCTCATAAATCATTCTCCTCATTCTATATAAGTCTCTCACAAAATGGGTTCACAAAATGAATAAAAAATTTGCTCTGCGCAGTGACGCGTACTCCAATGTTTGCACGAGGAAAAAAAAGCGGCGTGCATTCAGCTCACTTTTGTTTCCGTCCAAACAAAAATCAGATACGTAGGCGTAAGAGAGCCACCCTAAAATTGTGTTTCCACCCCCTCCCCCCCCCCATCCTCCTACGACAGTCGTTCCCCATTTCCTTCATTCGTTGCAGATCGTGGCTGCGTGGCGCATCAACGACCTCCGCTTTGAGACCGATGACTAACTTGCACTCATTGTGTGCGGGTGCATGCATTTATATACAGGGTGTCCCTCTTATCTCTGCCACCCGAAATAACTCGGTTATTATCGACGTCACGAAAAAATATTAAATTAAATGTGTGTGTGTGTGTGTGTGTGTGTGTGTGTGTGTGTGTGTGTGTGTGTGTGTGTGTGTGTGTGTGTGTGTGTGTGTGTGTGTGTGTGTGTGTGTGTGTGTGTGTGTGTGTGTGTGTGTGTACATGTATATGTTTATGTATATATACGTATATATACACACATACACACCTATATGGTTACACATGTGCGCCTGTACTACGCATCAAAGCAGCCAGAAAGAGAATAAGGGGTAAATCTACTTCCTCGCGTGTCAGTCGACCTTACACGCCCGATGTTGTCTCCCTATTCACGAGGTTCATTCAACCGCTATAGTACACGACCGTACATAAATATATAGCCACAAAGCGTACTCGCACGAAAATAATTTGTAATGTAAGACGGGGAAAAAGAAGGGAAGGAACAACATTATCAGATCGTCGAGTATACGCAGCAGCTTGAAGAAAATCTCTCGCGTGCATTCGCATCGTTACAGTTGTGACACCATCGATGGGGACAAATTGAATGTGTCGTTTTTCTATTTTTTCTCACATTGAGGAAATTCAATGTTTCCGGAATATTCAAGCAAATTCTACTCGTTTCTCGAATACACGCGATAATCGCTTTTACGCGTAGTTTTTGTGCCATGTTACGATTAACGATCCACGGGCTTTTTAACGAATTACACCTAGCTCGTGGTCGGACGAAAGAGGAAATTTCGTGATTTTTTTCTGGGTGAACGTATGCAGATGCTTGAAGAAAGAAAAAAAGTTTGACGTTTAACCCTTTGAAGCATACATTTTTCTTTACGTGCACGTTTTTTTGTACTTTCGTTATTGATGACGACCGCTACGTGGAAAATCAAAATTTAATAGGTATGCTTTAGTAGTTATTGAAGCCCTGGGAACCTTGAAACGCATTTACATCCGACATATTTAATTTAAAAACACTTTTGAATCGTCAAAATATGAATTGAATTTGGTGCAACACCACGGTTACACTATGCCGCAAAGGGTAAGAGTGTGGTCTTGACTATGTTTAACAATTTTTGTATTGATAAATATTTATAGATGAAGGTGTGGAAAAGAGAAGGGATCAAGACACCCAAAAAGATTGGGAAGGTTTAGGTATGTCCGCTTTCGCTAATAGTAATTTCCAAATAGTTTTGAAAGCCAAATTGGCAGTCATTGGCGAGACGAAAGAGGCTGTGAAATAAAAAGTTTTTGTTAGAAGGAATATCAAGAAGTGCAGTATTTTTGCGGCATTAGGCATTAGAAATAAGGACTAGCATACTGTATAAGAGCAACTGTATAAACATGTGGGTGGGATATATATAGCGCGAAGCGTTGTATAATGAGGAATAAGGAATACAACGTATTTATAAAGGGTGTCTCAATATGACCTGACATTTTAATTTATTAATAAAACGTATTTTTTTTAAATACGAATATAGTAGTATTTATTTCAGGTATACCCCTTCAGAGTGTTTACACAGCCGAAATCCCCCCTACATATTCCTTTCCCCTGACAAGTTTTTCCTTAAGTCTACTTCTATTCTATTTACGTTTTGCATATCGTTTCCACTCGCATTCCTTTCTTCGTTTGTTACTTTTCTAATTAATTTCTCGAATTGCTTCATGTACACGGAAAAAAAAACATGCGTTCATCCATCCAAAATTCAGTTGGTTTAACAAAATTGTATCTTTAAATACGTTCAACTTGATTTTTGATTGGCATCGCAAAAACAGTATAGTTGGGCAGTGGCCAAATATACATTTAAACTATCCGCTTATTTAGCATGTCTGAGCAACTGTTAAAACAACAAAATTTCGAGGCAACAAAATGCATTTTGCACATTCAACGATTTCTTTTTCTCTGTGTACGTACATAGTTCTGTTACAGGTTCCTTCTTTAGTGCTGTTTGTATGAAACGTACGAATATATTAATTTTAATATAAGCGACAAACATAGAAGTCATGTGTGGAACACAATATCCGATAAATGGCATAAACGGTATGGACTTGGGAGACATATTCTTTCAACAAGATTAGGCCACCAAGATCGTGCGATTTGACGCCATTGGACTTCTTTCTTTGGAGTTTTCGGAGAAGAAAAGTATGTGACAGTGACCCACAGACTATTCCGTAGCTCGAGGAAGCAATTGGACGCACCATTAATGAAATTAGTCCACTATTATGCCAAAATGTTATTGAACATTTCGTCAAACGAGTGAACGTTTGTAAACTGGGACGAGGCGGCCATTTATCGGATATTGAGTTCCACACATAACCTCCATATTTGTACCTTATATTGAAATAAAAATATTCGTACTTTTCAAATAAATATTACGTTTCGTTAATAAATTTAAATGTCAGGCCATTTTGAGACGTCCTATAAATGTGGTAGATGCAATGGGTTATGCAGAGCGCTGTTTGGAAAACGTCCTTTACGGTGACCACTGCTGGTCGGTAACAATTCATCCAAAATAAAGAAATCAAACGCATTTAGTTTTTGCATGAAATTATCTAGTGCTTGGACGAAGGATTTAATAAAATATTGATTTTTTAAAACACGGCTGCCGTCCATCGTGAAAGTATCGATATCTGGTAGAAAAACCCTTTATTTTCGTTGATGAAAAAAACTATGCATCATCAAATGACTCCTGCGTTCAAACACTGCTTTTTGATATGTAAAAAGAAGCTCGCAAATTTGTAGTTGATCGATGCAGTCTTTTGTCCCGAGAAATGATCAAATTTTCACAGAATTTTTTTGAAATAATATATTTTGAGAATCCGTTAAAAACACAACAACGATATTTTCAAAAATTTCAACAAATTAAGCCCTTAAGGGTACGAAAAATCATTTTTTTTGTTCAATCAATCTCCAATTGTTTTCTCATGCGATCGCTATTTCGTGGGTTTGGGGTTTTTTTTCACCGAGTCTGTTATCGACTTGTTCCGAGCAGGCTGATTATAAACGGGGATATATTTTCTATCACGTTTGTATTAGCAGTACACAATGCGCTGACTGGCAACTTTGATCCACCCGTTGTGGCGCACACTCCCTCTTCCGTGATTTCTTTTCGCCTCGATTGTCCATGCGACATGCGTGCCTAATTCGACACCGTGGCGAAGGGATTTTCTCGACGGAGAAGGCCATAGATCGCCACTTTGTCGTGGCCACTCGAGTTCACGTATGGCCCGCAACCCCTGGTTGATGAATCATTCGAGGGTTGGACGAGAAAGGACAACAGTGGGAGAGTGAGAGAGAAGGGAAGGAGAGACGAAGGGAAAAGAAAAATCGATATCGAAGTCTATAGAGCTTTTTCTCTTCCTGTCTCTCGCTCTCTCTCTCTCTCTCCCTTTTTCTGCTCTCTCTCAAGCGCTTTTTGACTACCCCTTTTTTCTTCCACTCGAGAAGAGCTCAGCTGCTCCATGTTTTTTGCTCTCATTCGTCCTCGAGAAGCCAAGATATAACGACGAATTGTCAGAGGCGTAGGATGCTAACTAGAGAAACTTCAACATCATCGTCTTTTGCTCTAAGCAGAGATATACACCGATAGGAGCCGGAAAAAAGGTCATTTTTGTGAATTTTTTCAAGGAAAACTATTTGAAATTTCGGATTGGGGTTTTAATTATCTAAAAATATATACATTCAAAAATATGTTTAATTTTCTTTATTTAAAAATGTCAAAAGTATACGAGGATATTGTATGATCCGTGGAGCGTCGTGAAAAAAATCTGCGTATACCGTACCTACTGGCGTTTCTTCAAAAATCATCTGAAAAAAAAAACCAAAAAGATTATTAAATTAGATACTGTAATCTAGTACTTGTCATAGCCGATTTTGAAAATATCGATTTATGACAAAATGGCGGACGTTTGAACATAAATAGTGATTTTTGGGCCAAAAATTACAGTCCGACCTCTGAATAAGAAACCCGGCAATAAGTAACTTTGCCCAGTTTCTCACTCGAGCGCTTCCCTCACTCCGACTCGAACTCCAATCTCGAGAATTTTGTGCGCGGAACCTCTGATTAAGAAACCAGCCTGGGAGAGATTATTTCGGCAAAATAGCGTGAACGTTGTACTGTAAATTGATGTGCGTGCGTGAGTATGTGTGTGTGCGTGTGTCAATGTAACAAAAAATCTACAAGTTTATTAGCAATTTTTCGTATTCATTATAAAGATACATATATGTGTTGACAAGATTTCATATAAAATAAAAACAAAGATAAGGGCGTTTAAAGATTTTCATGTAAAACAGCAAAAGTTTCCGAGACGTAATAAAAAGCGTTTTCGTCTTGTTGCGTATTATTTTGATCCGCAACGCACTCAACTGACGGTGGAATATTTTCGAGAGAGTCGAACTCTGCCATTGAAGATGAATCCTCAGGGATATTGACTTCTTCTTTTATATAAATGGGATAAAACAATATGGACATAAAGCTCTTTATGTAAATTACGACCTTGTGACGCAGATTCTGTAATATTTTCTTCGACTTGTATACTACAGTCTGATCTCTTACGCTTCTTTACAGTTTCGGTCATTTTATGACAGTTAATAGTAATTCAGATATAGTAGTACACAACAATATTCAATAGTATGTATATTAACGTGAAACAAAAATTCGCTAAATAAATGTCCACGCGCAGTCGAAAACGTTTTTGCATGGGCGATGTGAATACTAAGTTGCAACTCGTTCGAGCGAGTTTCTTGTTGAGAGGATCGCATACGGAAAAGAGTGAGAGAGACAGAGGTAGTGAGCGCGGAGCGCGCGTCTGGTGGGGGTATGCGATATATAAGAAAAACTCTTCCCCCTGGGGGCTTTTGGTTTCTTATTCGGAGGTCGGACTGTAGTTATTATTTTGCCTATAAAACAAAAACTAAGTAACGGAAAAAAAATCCTATGACAAGTACTAGATAATGGTGCATAGAATAACCACAAAAAACCTCAAGGCAATCTGTTCATTGGTTTTCGAGAAATTTTGGGTACCGATTTGAAAACGGTGGTTTTGAGAAAAACGCGTTTGAAAATTTGGGAATGAATAATTCATGAAATTTGTCAACTTACATGGAATCATCGATACCAGGCCCATAGTGTAGGTATTCTACGGTCAACGGAATGTTCATAGCTTCATCCTCGACCTCGACCATCTAGGTGTATACCTCCCGTCAATGCAAACCACGATAATGTTGAAGTTTGCATCGTTGGAATGCGACGATTTTTTCTTTTCTTTCTATTACATACATTTATTCCGCCGATTTAGGGTATGAAATTCACCCAAACGGTTTTTCTTGTCCTCGTTAGAGATCCACGACCTTAAGTCGGGCAACCACTTTTGGAGACCGAGAATTAGATGATTTTTTGCATTTTTTTTTTATTGTGAAGAAATGCCGAAATTTCCGTAAACTAGCAAACTCGTTTGGCTAAGAAATTAAAAGGTAGAGGCCGCAAAGGGCGCGCGTATTTACCTACTCTCGGTACGTTTGGAGGGCATCACTTCGGTGACTTCCTAGGGACCTTTAGGAATTTCTATTCAGCTTCAAACTTTGGGAATATATTCTACAGATACTAAATGAATTTTTAAAGCAATACAATAATTGATATCCGGAGGAGGTTCCCCCCTTGAGAGCTATAAAAAGAGACGTAATCGAGTTCGAGCGAATTTCGAATAATATCGCTCGAATAAATCAACTTTTGTCCCGTCGTCTCGAGGGAACGTTGACGAGACGCTTCTCGTTCTCGCCTGCGCTCCGAAGCAATAATTCGGAACACGTGAATTTGACGGCATGTGGCACATATGGAAGTCGAAAGAAAGAGATCTCGGTTCTCCTAATACACACCGCAGCCTCTCGCGTCTGTCGAGTTTTCAGTTTCATTTTTTGTTTTCATCCCAAGAGTGGGAAGATGACCTTTTTCTCTTAACGTCGTCGCGATCGCCCTTTCGGTCCAGCATAACAAAACAACGGAAAAAAAACGTACTCTTTCCAGAGATATCGAGACGAGAGACGCAGACACGAAATAACCGAGTATGACATGTTCTCGAGCGTCGTCATAAACATTTTTCTTCGCATTCGTTTTTTGTTTTCTTTTTTTTTACCCAGACCTCGATCGGCTCCAGCGCCACATTGCGCTCTGTTTTTTTTGTCGCTCTTCGCGTATTACGCCTCGATCTTTTTCCAACTCGAAGTGTGAATGAAAAAACTCTGGGGTCCGCGTCACTCGAGCCACATCCCTTCGGCTCGTAGTATTTTATTCGTGCGGTTAGAGATTCGAGTCGTTCGATAAGAGTTTTGAAGAATTAAATGGTTCGCCTGAGAATGCGTACATTATTACATTCGTTTAAGGGGTTAGACTGCTGTGACGATTCGAAAATCAGGGCTGTTAAAAAAAATAATTTCGAAGGAATAAGTGAGACGATTGAAAAACCGTTTGGATATTTATTTGTATGTATATTGACTAAGTTGTATGTATATTAAGTTGGGGCCCAAATTTCATTTGAAAATATGAATAATTAAAGAAGTTATGAACAGTCTCGTGAAGGACCTTTGAACGTGAGGGGATTAACGGTGTACTTGATTTTGGCCACCCGGTTGATCGGAAATAGAAAAAAGTTTTTTTCTTAGGGTAAATAATATTGGTTGAGGCGGGATATACATTTAGACAGGAAAAAATAAGCAATATTGAGGGATTTTTTAAACTAAGAAATAATCATTCTACAATTATCAAACTTTAGGTATACTTTAATAGTATATTTAAGTATAAAAAACAATTTTTTTTCAATTAATTCGTCATCAAAATGACGGAGCTGTGGCAGAGTGTTACGTAACGTTTGAACTTTTTTTAATTTCGCTTTGAAACTTTGGTAAAATATTCTACATATACAGTTCTATCGTTTAAAGAAAAAAAAAGAAATCGTTTTTTTGATCGTTGTAATTCCCCCGAAGACTTGACCGTGCTTTTTTTGTTATCGTGTTTCAATCATAAATAACAAATTTTTTAATTGTTTTTCGATTTTCCAAGGAAAAATGACAATGTTGTTTATTAGCGATGCAACAAATCTCTGCTGCCGCTTCCGCACACTTTTTCACATCCGCTTTTGCAGCTGGTTTCGCATTTTCCCATCGGAAGTTTATCGAAACTTTCTAAAAATAGCGAGATTGA
Organism: Ophion obscuratus; assembly: GCA_964007375.1. NCBI lineage: Eukaryota > Metazoa > Arthropoda > Insecta > Hymenoptera > Ichneumonidae > Ophion > Ophion obscuratus. The sequence continues at coordinate 36,771,768 of OZ023312.1, read as the reverse complement.
CGATATGCATATTTATATCCGCGACATAAATCAAAATTTTGTTGATGCCATCGCTACGGAGCAAGTTGAGTCCGTAATACTTAAGGGGCTATACCAGTACGAACGCTGAAAATTTGGGTGATTTTCGGGAATTTTTTTTGGAAGAAAAGTACTCAATTAAATGTTTCGGAAAATTAAGAATATATTTGACTGTATTTGACCTACATTACGTAATTTTTTCACTGAAAAATATTGAGATCCAAGCGACTTATGCGCTGATTTCGGAGGCGCCAAAAAAAAAAAGTTTCTCCACTGCTGACACGATTCCGGCCGATTGAGTAGCTGAAACCGAAAAAGGACAAAATATCGTCAACCAAGAAGGTATTTCCTGTACAATGACGTAGGATTTTCGAAAAATATCAAAATCTAACAAAATGGCGTTGTTATGAATCAATTTTCATCCAATCAAAAATGTTCTACGTCATTGCAGAGTAAATATATTTGAGAGTACTCAGTTCAAATTTCAAGTCAATCGGATAATGGCTCTTTGAGTTACAATGTCAGCAAATTTGAAAAATCTCATTTGATATTCTTGAAAGTATAAAAATCTCATCTCATATTCTTGAAAGTATAAACTGTCGAAAAAGGCAAAAAAAAACAAAATCGATTTTTTTAAAGTGTCGCACTGGTATAGGCCCTTAACCCTCCGTGGTCACACTTCGGTAGAATAACATCGTGGTCACACTGGGTAAAATTCACCCGGCCAAGTTTCAAATGGCTTCCCCCTGAAAACTATCAGTCCGATCGGGATTGAAAAAATACTAGGAAATACTTTGAATATTCTAGAACATGTGTGAAAAGTCGGTATGTCAAAATTCATATGACAACATGTTTTAAAAAAATCGTGAATACGTCAATTTGTCAAGAAATACACCTTTTCGCTAAAAAAATCATAACTTTCTGAATTTTCAATATTTTCAAGTAAGATTGGAACAAGATACGCGTTAGACATGGTACCTCTAGGGAAAAATAGTGGCATACTGGCACTTCAAACCCTCGCCTCCTGGAGGGCCGACCTTTAATTGAAACTAGGACCCATAGATATTTAGACCCCAAGTTAGGTGTGGGTAAAATTTACCCACGGTGACCAAGGAGGGTTAATTTGATGACGGTCAGAAGCAGAGACACAAACGCAACTCAAGATCATTGCATGTCTTCCAGCCCTAAAAGGTGTCGAATTCAAATTGAGAATAAGCTTTCAACAAGTTGTGCCCCAATCATAGAATACACACCTCAATTACAAATTTCGTCACAAACGTTGGAATCTATGTTAAATATGGACGAAGACCAGCAAGACCCGACAAACGATAGCGGCAATCTACTTTTGGTGCTACAATCAAACCTACTGGAGTACACAAAAGATAAAATACTACCTCTGGACGAGGACCCCTTAATGTGGTGGAAATCAAATGAACACAAGTACCATTGTCTCTTGCCAATAGTGCGGCAGTATTTGTCAGCTCCTTCCAGTAGCGTAGCCAAAGAACAATTATTCAGTAGAGCTGGTCTCATATGCGAAAAACACCAAAGTAGATTGCAGGGTGAAAAACGGCAAAATTACTTTTTGTTAAATATAACTTGTCGTTATTGTATTTTGAATATTAATTTAATAGAGGAAACATAATCCTTGACATAGAATTGCTATTTAAAAAAATAGTATTTAGACTTCAGCGTCCGCATCCGGTTCTGTTTCCGCTTCCGCTAAACTTTACTTTTAACATCTGTTTCCGCTTCTGCGTCTGTTATGACACTTCCGTTGCATCACTATTGTCAATAACTGAGGGAAAAAAAATGTTGCGAAGAAGAAGGTCGGTCAAGACTAAACTACTACTACACTGAATAAGTGTACCAAATTTCAAGTCAATTCGTTCGTTAGATATCGAGAAACCGTGTACACCGTTTTGAAAAGCATCGTTTCGAGAAAAACGCTTCTAATGTACAATGCTGAAATTTGCATCGTTGGACTGCAACGAATTTAACTTCTTTTGGCACATTTCGCCTACGAAAGTCCTTCAACCATTTTCTTTTAATTTGTTTAGCGATCTACATTATAAATCTATAAAAAAGATCAGCAATAATAATAAAAATATGGAAAATGAAATGTAAAGCGTTGGGTTCCAACGATGCAAACTTCAACACCACTAGCAGTTTTATCGTTGTATTTCCGAGTTTACCTCCAATCTGCAATTCCTGCACCATATTCTCGACCTGCCTCTTCCATTTGGGTGGCCTCAAACGACTACCGATATTTTGAAATTTTCATAGTAGCTTAACCCCCTAAATGGAAACTCTCAGTGGGATGTTTATTGTATTATTGTATTATTATAACTGCAGCTTTTTATTGTTTTAATAATTTATTGTTTTAAATTATTATAACTGCAGCTTATTAATTTATTGTATTAAATAATTATTACTGCAGCTTATTGATCAAGATATCTTTTTTCGCAATGATCCCGTGCAGAAATTTTGGCAGGGATACAGCTGGATTCTGACTTGTATCCCGGGCTCCCAGTCGGGATCTAGTCCGATATCGGATCAGATTCGAAGACTAAATGTAAGATCCGTAAACTGGATTCCATTAGGGATCCCGAACCGGATCCTTTAATGACTCTAAATAGATTCCCCATAGAATCATTGAGGAATCTGGGGAGGATCACGGGTGAATACAGGCTGAAATACAATGTCAAAAATGGAATTATGACATGTTAAATTTATTATAAAAATAAATAACGTTTATAAAGTTTTGGTGCATTAAAATATCAATAAAAAAAAATTTGTCCAAAGATTCAAATGGCAGATCGCGCTCATCGCGAGATTTTGATGTGAATTAAAAAAAATTCACATCAAAATCTGTGAATGCAAATGTATTGACAAGAAATTATAAATACAAAAAAAAATCACAAAATTAGTTGTGAATTTTTTCGTATTTAAGACAAATTAAAATCAAATTCAAAATGATTAAATTAAAATTTGCACCAAAAGTGAGTTCGTACGTATTTTGAGAGAAAACATTGCCTCGAGGCAAAGAAATTTTTGCACATAACTTTTTGTGCGAACATTTCTTTGCCTCAACACAATGTTTTCTCTCAAAATACGTTTACACTTGTGGTGTAAATTTTAATATAGCTGTCGTGAATTCGATTTTTATTTTCTTCAACTTGAGGAAATTCACAACTCACTTTGTGATTTTTTTGATATTTATAATGTAATATTTGAAACTCACAACTTTTTTTGCAAAAATTTCTTTGCCTCGACGAAATGTTTTCTCTCGAAATACGTAAGAACTCACGGTTGGCGTAAATTTTAATCTAATCATTGTGAATTTGATTTTAATTTGTCTTAAATACATGTTTATACCCACCGACATGTCGGTGGGTATAAACAGAGACTTATTCCCCAAAACCGGTACCCCGGTTAGAATTCAACTTGCATCAGTATCGGAATATGTACGACGACGATGGCATAATTTTGAAAATTTTGGCATCACGTGTATTTTCGGTATTATTATGTAATTCCTATCTATAGATAGGAATTTTATAGATAGGAATCTATAGACAGAAATTCCTGTCTATAGATAGGAATTCCATAGTAATATAGAAAATACACGTGACGCCAAAATTTTCAAAATGATGCCATCGTCGTCGTACATATTCCGATACTGATGCAAGTTGGATTCTAACCGGGATCCGGTTTTGGGGAATCCATGACAAATCCTGATCGGGATTTGATCGGACATAGGGTATCCCGGTCAAAATTTCTGCACGGGATGTTGAAGGTTGCATCGTTGGAATGCAACGAAAGTTAATTTTTCTTCTACTGCTCGCACTTTTATCCGCCGATTTGCGTCACGAAAATCGTTGAAACGTTTTTTTTATCCTCCTAAGAGATTCAGGACCATAATGGATTAAAAAAATGCATTATACTAACAATGAAGAAATGGAAAAAAATAAATAACAACTTTGGTTGTATGCCACCGTTGCAAACATCAACGCCATTATTTGCAAACGATTGTATTTGGATCACGTGTCTTGTTAATTTATTCAATAATTCTTGTAATTGGACAACAAAAACACCCTGCGCGGTTGATGAAGACAATTCATAAACAATGTCACTTTTAAGTGGTCATTGGATTCAAAGCGCATTCTTAGGACGATTCGAATGACGCATTATGTCGCGGCAATCTCAAATTAAGGGGGAAGGGGGGATACTTTTAGGCGAGGAAAAAATTGCGGATTTTCATGATTTTTTTTAACGGAAAGATTTCTTCACTACTTTTTAGACTAAGGGTATGTTTTATTTCTACTTTTGGCTGGTAAAATTTTTTTTGATTGAGCTTCAATAATGACGAAGCTATGGCACGGTCTTCTAAACCGGTTGCGGCGGATGTTGTCAGACGGCGTGACACGTAACGTCGGCCTGATTAATCTGAAAAAAAAACCAACGAAGATAATTTTTTCATTAACACTCCCACGCAGAATATGAACCAATAAAAAGTGAGAAATATTGAAAATCGATGAAATTTTACGCTTTAAAATAAAAACAATACATTTTCTGGAAAAAATGGCCACATTTTGCAATAATACTTTTTTTTAATTTTCAAAAATATTTAAGGACATGCTTTAGACAATAAGGTTAGAAAGATTTATACCAAATTTCATCAGAATCGGTCGATTGGTTTTTTAGTTACACCTCACGCCAGTTATGAACATGCAATTTAGAAAACCGTGCCATACCATGGCGTGGAAGTTTGCATCGTTGGGATGCAACGAAAGTTCTTTTTAATTTTTTTTATTTCTTCATTTTTATTACAATCTATAATTATTTTTCATAGATCGAGATCGCGAGTCTCTTACGACGATAAGAAAAATCCATTTGAGTGATTTTCGTACCCGAAATCGGCGAAAAAACGCGAGCAATAATAGATAAAAATTAACTTTCATTGCATTCCAACGATGCAAACTTCAACATCGTGCCATACCTCCACTGTTTTGACAGGTAATTTTTTTAAAATACCAAATAACAGCCATAAGCAGTACTGAAACATACCCTAAGTCTCAAAAGTGATGAAGAATAGTATATTACGACCCTAGGCCCGAAAGTTGGATTTCCTGGCATGTGCGATATAAAGGCCGAGGCGAAGCCGAGGCCTTCATATCGCACATGCCAGGGCATCCAACATTTGGGCCGTGGGTTGTATACTATTTTTCTTGATCCCGTAGCTGAAAGTACGGGCCTAATTAATGTATGTAATTCCGTGCAATTAATGCTGTCATTCGTGCTGTCAGCTGTCATTCGTGCTGTCAGCTGTCATTCGTGCTGTCAGCTGTCATCTGTTGGCTGTCAGCCGGCCATCTCGTGAAATGCAATGAAGCTGTCGTTCTCGCAGGGAGGCGAGCGAAAGGGGGGGGGATGCCCGCCCGACTTTTGCAAGACCGAGGCGAAGCCGAGGTTTTGCTGGTCGGGGCGGGCATTGAAAACATCAAGATGAAATAAAACCAACATTACTAACATAAACATCAAATCAACGAACCAAGAACCTTCTGATAAGGATTCTTCCATTTTTTTTTTCGACACTTGAACGAAATTCTTCGCGAGACCACGACACGACTTTGACAGGAGCGAGCACAAGATAAAAGAATAACGTGCATACGTAAATATCGCCGGCCGCGAAAATCCTGTCAGAGCGTGCGGTCGTCAGCCCGCCACGAAAAATGCTCTTCCCAGCCTGAAATGCGGCCGGAAAGTGCGTACTTTCGGATAGGGGAGCAAGAAAAAGTTTTTTTTTTTTAAATCACGAAAATCGCCAAATTTTTTCCTCGCCTAAATTTTTCCCCCCCTTAAATGATCGAACGTCCTTGCATTGATGAATTCCTTAATTAGTCGCAAATTTGCGAGAACTCGTTTGATTTCATCTCTGCATAATACGTTCCTCCTAACGAGCATGTAGATCACTCGGATTAGGCTGATTAATGCCACGACGAATTCTGCGAAGGGAGAAAAAAAAAATAATCAGACGCGAACTCAACGGAGCACTAACGTTTCTGTCTTCTATTAATTCCCAGTACGATACCATGCCGCTCGCTCTTTCTAGCTCGTGTTATTTTACTTCTCTTTATTCCATTGACCGAATGAAAAAAGCCCGAGGGATTACAGACGCGAGCCGAGAGTTACGCGCGTGTGGGCGTACAAACTCCCGAGACTCTAAATCAGCTTGTGGTACGGAACAAGTTGGCAGGCCAAAAGGCACAGGCCTCGCGGCCGTACAGATCAAATAAAAAAAATTGAAAGAAGAATGACGGTTCGAGATCGCAGTGAAGGGAGTGTAATATTCAAACTCGGAAGGAAAAAGAGACGAAAAAGTGCAGACGTAAAATTATCACATCGCGACGTGATATCGCAGGATCCCTGTCAGGTACTCAGCCTGCATATACGAAAACACGCAGGGAAGCTGAGCCAAAGGCAAATTTCAAATCCTGCTCATTTAATTTATGCACGAATAGAGAAGCAGAAAATCATTCCTGCAATTTGATGTACACAACGTTTAATTTTATTTCTCATTTCTTTTAATTGAAAAACTACAATTACGTATCACAAAGTACTGATTTGTATTTTTTTTTACTTGAAAGTTTAATGATAAGCGACGACGAAAAAAAAGAGAGGTGCTTAACATTTCTGGCGCGCTCATTCTTCGATATAAAACGTACCTGACATCCAAAGATTTTCACGATCAATATATATATATATATATATATGTATATATATATATATATATATATATATATATATATATATTAGGTGCAGTAAAAAGAAATCCATTATTTTTGCTTTCAATTTCATGCAAAAGTAATGGATTTGTTTTTACTACACCTTTACACACACACACACACACACACACACACACACACACACACACACGCACGCACGCACGCACGCACGCACGCACGCACGCACGCACGCACGCACGCACGCACGCGCGCGCGCGCGCACACACACACACACACACACACACACACACACACACACACACACACACACACACAATGGATCTCATTACATTCTGTACGTTGAATTTTGGAAACAAAATATATAGGTATACAAAATTATATATGTATATGAGGAGCTGGCGAACCAAAACGGACTTGTGCACGTTACGTTAACTTTTTTTTCCGTGTTCTTCAAGCACACCTTCATTAGCTCCCAAAATATGTTTCATCAAATCCGGCACCTTAAAATTGTCTAAAAACTGCCTTTTCAAGGAGAAACGGACTTCTCCATCCCTGGCTGGGTGTACAATTAGTAACAGATGATCACAGTGATGACGATGATGACATTGAATCCGATTGTTGTAAGCCTGACATGGAAGAGATTACGATTATTAAATTGATACTAAAAAACAAATTGATATTCAATTCAAAGAATCTGTTTTATTTCATAACCGGATATGTCCATAAGATTTTTATTAAAAAGCGGAGTTGTCCACCATTCTCATTCAAAACCGAACTGGTCCAAAATAAAAACAAACACATTGTAGTTGGTGCTTTTATTAAACTAAAGCCAGGTCCCGGCTTACATTTTGATAGCGCCTTCATAAAGTTTTACAATTCTAACTCATGTCTATTTGGTTATTTTGGTTTTTGACGTCTCCTGAAAAAACGTAATTCGTGGACAAGTCCGGTTCTGTTCGCCAGCTCCTCAAATATAAATTTTAATAATCTATTTGGATCACATTACGGAAAAACCATTGTAATTATCATTTGTTATTTATTTTACTGCCCTCCGACACAATATCACTACACACGTACACGCTCACAAGGCGTGCAGGTTATGTTTCAACACTCCGAGTTTTGTCTTGTGACTTTTCGCATATCTTCGATTCGAACGTGGTGAGAATTCGTAAACGGCGTTCATCGGAGAACAGTGCAAAATCCAATTGGATCCCAATGACGACTGCCAATTTGCAGTATCCCTAACAAATTCCTATAGAGATGTGCATGCATCTTGGGGCTCCTCAACACATTTGTCCACATAGCGAAATTATATTGTTTTTGGGAGATCCAAGAAATAGCGGTTGAGAATTTCAAATGAAAAATTCTCAAACGATGTCAATCGGGGAATAGCGCGGAATCCACGTGGATTCCAATGTGGACTCCCTACGTGCGGGATCCCTATCAAATTCCCATAGGGATGTGGTAGGATCTGGAGGCTCCCCGACAAATTTCTGCACGTTATATATACATTATGTATGTCTGTAATGGATTTTTAAAGAGAGCTGTCAGATCTCGATTCAATCACTTAAAAATTCATAACACGTTGTTCATCGGATCATCTTTGCTTTTGGGAATCATCATTCTCAACTGCAAACTTCCGAATTCTTTTCACGATCCAATTTCTTATATAAAATAACATAGTATCAGCATATTTGAATTGGAAAGCAGGAACATCCGTGCGCGTTCTCTTCACCGTAAAAATGATGATACATCGATTATTGTATCAGGAACTACCATATTATGAAACACCATTTTCTTCGCAGTCAATTTTTCTCATGCAGTTTAATCGGCAGTTATAAATTACCCAATTAAAAAAAAGCAGTATTTCGCAATCCCTCGTTTTTTTTCTCGAAGAAACAAGAAAACGATTGCCGCACGATTCTTGTTTCCTTAAAAAAAAAAACATTTGTTTAAGGCCTTAGGCCACAGTAACGGGTATAAAATCATGTGCGGATTTAACAATTATTTTTCGCATGAAAAAGCGATTTACTCATAATATTAATTACACATCTATTTAGTATGAACATTAAGCTGTTAAAAAAGGGTGGGAGTCGAAATATCGATGGATCAATATTCGGATGGGCTGAAATATCGAATTAAAAAATGTTGAATGTTTGAATATAGATAGATCAATGTTCGGACGGTTTATATAGTCGTAAATAAAAATTCCGAATACGAATATCTCGAAGTTGAAATATAGCGAAAAACAAAGACCGATTTAAAAAATATTGAGAGACATAATATCGAATTGCTTATATAAATAACACCAAATAATTCGAGAAGACGAATCTTCGTATTGTAAATATAGCGACGGTTCAAAAAACAGAAAGCATTAAATCGAACGGCCAAAAAGTCGAGTGGTTAAAATAGCGAAGGGTCAAAATGTCGAACGGCCCGGATGGCGAAAACTTGTGATCGAGGCAGATAGCGTTAGCGGTCGACCGGGACGGCATCCATACCATGTTCGCCATTTTGGCATTCGCCATTTCGGACCATCGATATTTTGCGTCTCGATATATTGCTTTTTGCTATAGGCGGTATTACGAATATTAGATACTCGTTTTTTTCTATTTCGGAGATATGGATGTTATAGATTGTTCCAATCTATATTCGTATGTCTCAAATTGCAGACGATCTGAATATACGTTTACAGATAAATGAGCTCTCGAATAAATGATGCTTTGCTTTATAGTCATTCGATGTTTTCTTCGATCGAAACATAACATTTCGAATAATTAAACCTTCGTTATATTGAGAGTTCATAATTCTGTCGTTTCGAAGTATTTGTCGATCTATATTTGGTCCTTCGATATTTGGATCCCACCCTTAAAAAATATATATATTTTTTTTCGATGTACAAAATGGCCGACCACTCGGAACTTCTGGAAACAGCTTTTTTCCAATTGGCGTGACAAATGATTTCAACAATTTTCACTCGATTGACTTCAAATTGAAAAGTCATGTTCCTAATTGCATTTCGCAGAGAAGTACGTACGGAATTTCTGATTAATCGAAAACTTTTCATTTTATGAGCAGTTTATGAGCAGTTATAACGAAATTTTTCGCTGAAAATTAATTTCTTAAATTCAAATACCTACAACTTTTGAATAAAACAATATTTTTTAAATTCCGTTCGTACTTCTCTGGAATTCTAATGTAGATTGACGAGAATTTTTGTTTTTTGTTCTAGGTAAAAAATTGTCGATGCTAATAGTCACGCCGCGGACCGCCTAAAAAAAGATAACAAAAGAAAATATTAGTAGTCGGCCATTTTTTGCATCGAAAAAAAATATATATTTTTTCTGAGAGCTTGATATTCATACTAAATAGATGTGTAATTAATTTTATGTGTGAATCACTTTTTCATACGATAAAACTTGTTAAATTGGCACATGATTTTATACCCGCTACTGTGACCTAAGACCTTAAAGAGTGGTCGCTATGCATCTAGCGAGGGGGTTGCTTATATTTTATGAACGCGTATCCCTGAACCCCGAGGGGGTTTTCGACCGCTGTGTAGCCACATCCCCCCCCCCCCCCCCCCCCCAGTCGCTTCCTCGTCCTAAGAGCTCATCTTCCCAACTCGCACGGTTCTATTTTTGGTGTACAATATTTACCTCGTCGCCCGTTTACATTCGCCTCTGCTCTTCCCGAAAAAGCGAAAGGAGCCCAAACGAATATACACGCTCTCGTGGCCATTAACGAAGTGGGTCTTTCATCGACGGTGCGGTGTACGGCGGAGTTTGGTCCTGCATCAGGGGTTGAAACATCTCCGGGTTGTCCCCTCGACCCTCCAACACACCACCGAATCGACCATAATGTTCTGCGAGTCTCTAACAATCCTCGTCCGCGACGTAACGATTTCTCTTTCATGTCATTTCATATCATTTTATTACCCTCGTAATCGCGGCATATTCAATTCGCAGAGGCAAATATGTGGTACTTCTCTCGTGTATCGTCACTCCGGGCCTGTACTTGACATAGAAATTTATTATGATGACGATCATTATGCTCGATCTATCCTCCCCTCGGATTTGGAAAAGACATATATTTATATTGATGTCATGTTTTATGTATAGGGAGCACATACACTGGCTCAATCCTACTCCTATATTCATTGTGTCAATGTCGTGTATTTTATAGCCATTCATCCATCCTCTATGTACTCATGCCACGGTCATTCTTTTAAATTCATTCCGAACCACTTATTGATATTGCTAGATGAGTTTAACGAAGCTTCGGAGCATTCCCCTTTGATTTTCATTGAAGTACAAGCACGAACTTGATCAATAGATCGCTGCTATATCGTTCTTCATGTGCTACAGATCGATATATGAAATTCCAGCAAGATGTCGGCTATCGTGACTGAATAAATAAATTTAACGGCGGGGTAAAGTTAATTCGGCGAAAAAAAAAGCATGTTTTAAAAATTTTTTTTTGGCGTAACGAATAGTATTCGTTTATTGAAAAATTTACATATAATAAAGTAACATTCGAACAACATTCTCCTAAATTTGCATTGCAAAATATTCAAAATTGAGCGAGTGAAAATTAAACCCCGGAGGCGCCTCGAAAAAAAGTTGGTTTGCGGTGTGCACCATAACTCGCAACAGAATCATTTGAAACAAAAAAATCAAAATGCATTTGTTAAAGGCGATGTTTCTCGAGGTAATGACGGGAGGATTTTTTTCTTTCGATTTTTCGATTTTTCGTAGCACTTGGGAGCCAAAAACCCGATTTTCGCTAAAAAAATCGGCTAATTTGTTGTTGAAAAATTAGTAATTATTTTTAAAAAAACAAAAAAGCTCTCGACAATACCTGGTGAATTATGTGAAGAAGTACTGTGCAAAATTTCAAAGCGATTGGTCCAGTAGATTTTGAGTTATCGTGCACACGGACTTCAAATATGACAAGTCTTAGAAAAAAGGTTTGAAAAACGCAGAAGAGAAGAGAACGGCATGGAGCAATAGACGCTCAAATACTCATAACTTTGTCAATTTTACTCCGATCGAGTTGAAATTTTAACACAATATTCTTGATATATTATGCATTCATTTAAAAAATTTAAAAAAAAATGAAAAAAAAATTTAAATACTTTACCCCGCCCTTAAAGTTGGGAAATTCTGCATCACGTTGAAGTTTGCATCGTTGGAATGCAATGATGTCATTTTCCTTATTTTAAATTTCTTCATCTTTTTATTTCATTGTTAAAAGACTTTTTTGTCATACTGAAGTAGTAGATTTCTAATAAGTATAGGTAAAACGTTTGGGTTATTTTAACAGCCTAAATCGGCCAAAAAGCATTGTGAGCAATTGAAAAGAATTCATCTTCGTTGCAGTCCAACGATGCAAACTTCAACGTCGTGATTCAGCGTCGTTTCTTATGGAAACGGCGCCAGGACTGTTCGTTTATTTAGCTTCATTCGTCGTTGGTAATTACATTAAGGGGTCTTCTCACTTTGGACGCTAAAAAAGGCTATTTTCATGAATTTTTTTGACAGGTTTATATTATAGATGTTGATATAAAAGTTGTTGAACTTAATAAATACAGTTTCGAAATACATTAAAAAATTATATATATATATAGAGTTTTATTTGCATAACTTGGAATACAAGTTTTTTACAAACTATTTCCTTACATATTGTTCCTTATTTCTAACTTAAGCCTACAATTCTATCCTGCACCTGCACTTCTCTTTCTTTTTACCTCTACTACTTATCACTAACGCCTCCGTCCTCCTCCTTACTCTTTTTTGCGCACAATACCTCTATTTCTCTAAAATACCGGCAGATTCCAACATTTATTTTTCCGCCTAACATATTAATGATTTCTCCTTTTATCGCGATCTCATCCACTCCCTGCATCCACTCCTCAGCTTCTTTTCTTGTTTCCTTTGGCATTAAAGCCCATGCTTTTCTGCACACTATGAGGTGTTCCACGGTCTCATTTTGTTCCTTACATATCCTGCATCTCCAGTCCTTCACCCCCTTTTTTCCCGCTCTCCAGACGTTTCCACACCTTAATCTTGCCCACAATTCTTTGTCCCTACCCTTCACCCCTTCCTCCTTCCAATACTTCCACGGGCTTTCCTCGTTCTCCACCAAATATTTATACATGCTATTGTACGATGATTTTTTTATTTTTTCTTCTTCTTCCTCCAATATTTTCTTTTTTAGGTTTTCTAATCCTTCTCCAATCTTTTTTTCTATTGTTCTCTCTTCTTTCTTCTCCCTTATCATCATTATTATTTCCTCTATGCCCATTTCCCTTAATACTTTTTTCAAATCCTTTCCCCACTTCAACGGTGCACCATCATTAAAAAATTATATTTAAATCTATTTATGTAACCCAAACAAACTTTAAACGCGTTTTTCTCGAAACAACGTTTTTCGACGGGTTGTTGATAAAATCTTCGAAACTACTGAACCGATCCTTATGAAATTGTAACCACATATTCTTTACAACTATAGCTATTGCGCATATCAAGAATTACATTTTTTTAAATAACATATTTACTTTTTTTGAAGAAGAAAAAAAAACAGTGACAAAAACGTTTTTTTTTTGTTTCCTCGAAAAATGTTCGCCATTTTGTTATTTTTGCATATATGAAAAATCGTATGATATGCGGTTTGATTTTTCCGTTTCGGATGATCCATCTCCGAGATTTCATCAACAGCGCAGACCTACATTTTTTTAGAACATTTTTTACCTACCATTTTCGTCTATAAATAGTGACTTGAATAAATAAATTAATTAGTTTGTAATGTATTTCGAAAGTGTATTTATTAAGTGTAACGACTTTTATATAAATATCTATAATATAAACCTATCAAAAAAATTAATGAAAATAGCCTTTTTTAGCGTCTAAAGTGAGAAGACCCCTTAAAACAGAAAAAAGTGTGACGTGGTCCAGAGATTTCAAAGATTAAAATGGTATTGGAAAAATAGTGGTTACCGGATAAGTCTGAAGTTTACATCGTTTTTTGTCTTTCTCAATGTTTCAATTTTAAGCAACCTATTGCACATTTCGCTTCTAGGTGCCTATAAACGATCGTACGAAACATTTTAAGGGATTTCGACAAACATAACGTACCCTTAATAGGGGGTGAAAGTCGAAAAAAATTCTATCTCTCACAGCATGGAGATTGCAATTTTTCATCGGCGTTATGAGTAGCCTGACCCTAAACGAGCCTATAAAAAAATAGACCGACTGTCATTCTTCGGAATCTACCCTTGGGGGAGGGGGGGGGGGGCGTCGAAATGTTTCAATGAGAATTCTGTGGGTAGCGGTAGCGATTAGTCTGTCAGCATAGGACTCACCCTCAATCAAGATAGTGACGTCATTAATTCGGGACCACTAATTCATTAGTCATGCTGAATCGTGTGTGAAAGACTGCCCTCACACAGTGAAATTCGTGAAATTGTTGCGAGAATAAATCATCTGCACATGTTCAGTTGAACTTGAAATTCTAGCAACAACTTTATGTTATTGTAATACATAGTCATTAGTTAAAAAAGCTATTTATCTTATTTATTTATTAAAAATGCCATAGAAGAAACGATATTGAACTTTGCATCGTTGAAATGCAACGAAAATTTGCTTTTATTTTAGTATTTCCTCATTTAAATTATCATCCAGAATCCTTTCTTCCATATTCAGATTGAAGATTTCTGATGTGGATCCTGAAAAACGTTTGAGTAATTATGGAATGCTGAATGTGCCAAAAAGAATTGAGCTACGAAACTTTCGTTGCGTTCCAACGATATGAGGTTGAAGTTTGCATCGTTGGAATGCGATGCTAATTAATATTCCTGAATTTCATTAATTTATTTTGGCATATTCCGTCTTCAAAAATACCTCCATAGTTTTTTAAGATACTTATTTAACAATCTGCTCTATAAATCTACGAAAAAAGATCTTGTTTAATAATAAAAATGAGAAAATAAAAATGGAAAAAGACCTTTGGTGACTCTCCAGCGATATGGGGTTGAAGTCCGTAGCGTTGGAATGCGATGCAAATTAATATTCCTGAATTTCTTCAATTCATTTTGGCATATTTCGCCTTCAGAAATTCCGCAATATTTTTTTAAGATACTTATCGATCTACAATATAAATCTATGAAAAAATATCCTGTTTAACAATAAAAATAAGACAATTTAGATTGATAAAGAACTTTCGTTGCGTGGAAGAAGGAAAACATGAAGAAAGAACGATGAAAACTTCAAGATCTTTATAAGAATACATTAATTGCATTATGAATTCATATACCCAAATTCGCCATTACTGAAATAAAATTTATATGTAAAAAAAATATTTAAAAAATACAAGTTTTTATTTAATGTACTCAAAAGTAAAAAGTCATTTTTTTTACCACGTCACCTATATGTGACTATAAATAAAAGCTTGGGGCGCTCAACTTTTTAAACGTTTAATCAATTTGATCAATTTAGTTTCATTAACCGTATTTAATTTGGCGCAATAGTAATTAGAGAAAAAAGATTATCACACGTTTGTACACAATATCAGGATTTTTTAAAAAGAAATCTGAGGTTGTTTTACTGTAAATAAAATACAGTTGATATGTTAACGGATTTATGTAAATTGAAGATTACATGTCAACATTTTGAGCGCCCCAAGCTTTTATTTATACTCGCATATAAGTGACTTGGTAAAAAAAAAAATTATTTTCTACTTTTTAGTCTTTAATTTATTTGACTAGTTAGTTGTTACTAGTAGTTTACTAGTTTACGAGTTTATACTTTAGGAACATGGAATACTTGTAAAAAATAACAAAGACTGTAATTGGGGTTGAACTTACGGCTAATTGCTGCATATAAACTTTTCACGGGGCCGGGTTGAAATTCCGAACTTTGAATGATCAGAACGCTCGAAACTCCGGAAGAATACTACCCCGAAAGATCAAAACTCCGAAAGAATTTTACCCGGAAGACCAAAACTCCGAAAATCTAAACGGGGCCGTTTGAAATTCCGAACGTTGAACGATCAGAACGCACTAAACTCCAAAA
Organism: Ophion obscuratus; assembly: GCA_964007375.1. Classification (NCBI taxonomy): domain Eukaryota; kingdom Metazoa; phylum Arthropoda; class Insecta; order Hymenoptera; family Ichneumonidae; genus Ophion; species Ophion obscuratus. The sequence continues at coordinate 36,755,933 of OZ023312.1, read as the reverse complement.
GCATACTACCCCGAAAGATCAAAACTCCGAAAGCATTTTACACGAAAGACCAAAACTCCGAAAATCTGAACACCCTCAAAACAATTCGGAGTTTAACTCAATTTAATTTTAATTTAACATTTTTTTTTAATTTTTTAAATTTTAAATTTTTTTTAAATTTTAGTTAATTTAATTTTAAAAGTATCAAAACTTTCAATAAATCGACTAATTATTTCAAGATTTTTTTTTCATTGAGAAGTGATTTTACGTCAATTTTGAAATTTGTCTAGACAATGTTATACGTTCTACATCATTTACAATCAATTCTGTAGACTTTTCGGTGGCCTAATCTTGACGAACCTTGTAATTTCGGAACATTAAAATTAGGAATTTTAAACCGTCGGCGCATTCAAAGTTCGGAATTTCAACCCGGCCCTCATGTCAAGATCATGCCAGCGAAAGTCTACACAGTTCACTCTCAATGATGTAGTATGTATAACATTGACTAGACAAATTTCAAAATTGACGCAATATCACGTCTAAATAAATAAATAAATTCTTGAAATAATTCGTCGATTTATTAAAAATTTTGAAACTTTAAAAACTTCCATAGCCGAATTATTTTGACGGTGTTAAGATTTTCGGAGTTTTTGTCTTTCGCGTAAAATTCTTTCGGAGTTTTGATGTTTCGGGGTACTATTCTTTCATGACTTTGAAGTTTGCATCGTTGGAATGCAAAGAAAGTTATTTTTTAATTAATCTCCCAAATTTCTTGTGGCAGATTGCTACGAAAATCACGCAAACGTTTTTTCAGGATTCTTATTCAGCGACCATACAACAAAGTTGCAAAGTGTGATTTTGGATAACAATGCAAATGAGAAATTGGTAAGAATTTTCGTTGCCTCCCAACGATGCAAACTTCAACCTCATATTCTATCGGAGTTTTGAGCGTTCTGACCATTCAAAGTTCGGAATTTCAACCCGGCCCCCTTTTCCCACACAAACACAGTCGGCTACGAATTTCTTTGTATGTGTTATTGACATTATATATGGATGATTAGATATCGCTAATTTTACATGAAAAGCTGACCATTTCATGGATATTTTTTCTTTACGGTTGATTCATGCATTGTCACTTTTTAGACGCACGTTTGCAAAATTTCAGAGCTCTAACTAGTCGAGAGTGGGTGAAATATCGATTTTCCGTTTCGCATCTCACAGAAAGTCAAGTCGTTACCCCCACTTGTAGCGCAAAAAAGGCCTTTTTCATGAATTTTTTAAAAGAAAACTATAAAACTTTTTTAATCGATCAATATACCATCTTAAAGAACACATCTTGAAGAACTTTCAGTAATTTTTTTATTGAAAAATATTACATTGTTTAGTGGCAAATGGCCGTCAATGAAATAATGTTTTTATATACACGGTTTGCGGTGACCAACATAGCGGCGAAGTGGATCATCTGAAAGAAAAAAAATGCGGATGGATTTAGTCAAATATAAGTATAAACTAGTCTTTAATCGAAGGATTTTAAAAAATATTCATTTTTCACAAAATGGCGGACAGTCAAAGTTAATGGTTCGATTTTAACGAAAAAAAAACAGCCGTTTTTTGGCTATAAAACGGCCATTTTTTTCGAAAAAAAAAATCGAACGATTAAAGACTACATTTTTATGTATTAAATAAGCCTGCAAAATTTCAAGAAGATCGGTTCATAAGTGTTCGAGTAATCTTGGTCACCGATTTGAGAAATACCATTTTGAGAAAAACGCATTTAAAGTTTCAATTTCCGGTCGTTTACACAACGGATTCTTCTCTTTCAACGCTCATATCTCAGTCAATTTTGTTTGAATCGACTCGAAATTTTCAGGACATATTCTCAGATACTTATACTTCAAAAAAATGCAATAAAAAAAATCGATTTTTTCAAAATCGCAAGTGGGGGTAACCCCTTAAATAAAAGCTTGTGAAAAGATGCACTCGCGGCTGAAGTACTGCAGAAGGCACAGGTGGACTCACGTATACGTAGCAATTGTGCATCGCTTTATCAGCCATAGTGAATGAGCGCACACAGCCCATTTCGTAATCACGTACCGTATATAATATGCGTGTACATGCGTACCAATCTCTTGCTCGCTGCAGTTCAATTGTTAAATTATACGACGCGTACTTCCGGTCGAGTGACGGGGCGACGGGGACCGTTATGGTGAGAATAAAACGCGAGGGACAAGAGACAAAAAGAAGAGACGATTCAAGTGAGCTGAGGCAATCGGTCGATCTGATAGACGGACAGAAATATATCACTATTGGCTTATTTGTTCGCGTTTCATCATGCGTGATGAGGACTTTTTTTCTACTTCCAATGTCCTCGGTAAAGCTGCTTGTCACGCACACCAGGACACGGCTGAACGTTCACCCATCCAAGTATTGGCTCTGGCTGCTTGACTCGGAAAAACGTCAAAACCGCGTGTATGGCTACTACCGCTGATTCGTGAGCATTTATTTAGCGTAATTGAAATGAACTTACGAACACCGACACAAATGAAGAATAAGAGCAAATAAAATGTATAAAATGAGAACTAATTGGCGGTGGAAATAACCTCAGTGGGTGATTAGCGATAGGGTGAAAGAGGGAGCGAGAGGAAGAATCTTGATCATCAGAAATGAAGTAGCAATGAACCGTCGTCTCGAGGACCCGACTCGAGATGAGATACGTGGTCTCCACTTATTTCATTTGGAAGACTATACCGAGCCAAACGAATACCCCGTTGCCATCATTTTTATCTACCCTCGTGTGTGCTTAACGATACATAAGCGTTATAAGACACCCACAGAGAGAGCGAGAGAGAGAGACAGAGAGAGAGAGAGAGAGAGAGAGAGAGAGAGAGAGAGAGAATAATTAACGAATTGAGAAAAATGGGAAAGTTCAATTGATGTAATTAAGCTTGGAATTGGTTGGCGACACTCGAAATAGAGAAATATGGAGATAGCGGACGAAAACATAAAAATATATAGCGATCGCAGATAGGAGAGACGGTCGAGAAGCGACGAAAATAAATGGGATTTCGTTTTGAATTATTGAGTTCGACGCTCTCGGGGTCAATCTAGTACGGCTCTTTTTAGGCGCTGGTCGATAACGGGAAAAAAATTAATTGCCTGGCGCTCTGCTCGAAATTGATGGTCTTGAAGTTTCCACCGTTGGAATGCAACGAAAGGTTTTTTTTTATATTTTAATTTTTTTAGTTTTGTTATTGGAAATATTTTTTTGTAAATTTATATTGTCGATCGATAAATAGGTAGCTTGATATTTTTTTAAGGGATTTTTGGAGATAATATCTATATTATAAAATTTCAGAAATATTCATTTTTATTGCATTCCAACGATGCAAGCTTCGATGTCATTGGAAATTGTTCGGATGGGTCCCGGAATCCCAGGCCTTATCGTTATTGATATGAATCATTGTGATTATTGATTATTGACAGTTTTTTTTTTCGAAAAAGAATTGTCATTTACTCTATAATTTTCGAAGTCACTTCGTGCAAAATCGCCGGGGACTTGATCGCGGTGCTTCCATCTTCAGAATATTGACAATATGGCAGAATATTGGAATTAAAAAGAGAAGGATGAAGTTCCATTCAATCTGAATTTTATTACGTCGGGATTCGAAAAAAATTAGACATGCAAGATGTTACGAACATTTATTTTGAATAATAAGAATTTTCACAAGTACTAATATATTGTTTAATTAGCTTTTAAGTTTATTCAGTTTAAGCAGTTTAATTACGCGTATGGAAAATAGGGAAAACTCAGGAAGTTTTCTATCCTCCTGGAATAATGAGGGAAAAGTCAGGGAATTTTGGGGATTCTCTGAAATTTTCGTAGAATTTACTTTTTAAAAGAATTACGAAAAATGAAACCGACTTGACAAAAAACTGAACAGTACACAAATAAATATTTTTGTACATTTTTAATGTATATATTATTCTTCATTCTATACGAAAGATGTCAGTGCTAAACATCGAAAATTAAAAAAACTGAATACTAATTTACTGTAAAGCTCTATACATTTGCATTCGATCTGTCGATACACGACTACATCATTATTATTATAGATAAGTATGTATATTAATTTTTTTATTTATTGTCACCGGCATACAATTTTCTTTTATAATAAAGAACCGGTTTTATATTTGCTTTGAATGTATTTTTTTAAACTTTTCAATATTATTATTATTTTTTATATATTTATAAATTATTTTTCGAATTTCAGTTCTTCAAACATTTTATTTCATTCTTTAACATTTCCATATATTTGACGTCAAAGCAAATTATGTTATCCAGCTCAACGTAATTTTTCAATGGAAGGATCGAATTAAGAATTTCCTACGTTTTTTCAAGTCGGTTGAAAATGTTATGTTTTTTGTCACAAAAATGATTAATTGCTATTTTTACGTATATAATTTTTCCCGTATAGTTTGTAACGTTTACAAATACTAGTATGGTTAAAACGCGACTTAACTTGTGGACTTTAACTTTAAAAAATATATACTATATACTATATAGCACTACATAATGAATTATAGTAGTAGTAGTTTTTATTTGTATGGCTTTTATCGCCTTTTACAAAAATTGTAACAATATCTCTCTCTCTCTCTCTCTCTCTCTCTCTCTCTTTTACAATCGAATTTGTTCGCTATCGCATAAGTCTTTGGTTCGCACTCGCCTTGTAATTAGTTCTTCTGTTCGCTATTCTCAACTTATATCTAATGCTATTGTTTTCTATTATTAACTTACATCTATTGCCTTTTTTACTCTATAATTAACTTAAACCTATTTCGGAACTCCCGCTCTCCGTTATAATCCCTTCTCCTTTTTACACATTTTTTCTATTTACCTGAAAAATTGACACAACTCTACATCGATTTCTCCTCTCATCGTTCTTATCAATTTCTTCCTTATTTCTCTTCCATCTTGTTTCTCATTTGCCCACATATATATAATACGCCTTCGCCCCATCGGATAATAGCTGTCTTCCTTTTTCGCAAGCGATTAGGTGCTCCAGTGTTTCTCTTTCGTGTTTGCAAATCCTGCATGTCCATTCTTCCTCTCCATTCTCTCCATCCCTCCCTATGTTTCCGCATCTTAATCTCGCCCATGTTTCCTTATCTTTTCGCAAGATGTACTGCGCCGCCCAATATTCCCATGGGGTTTCGATATCTTCTATTATTTCTTTATATGCACTATTGTACGTCGAATTTTGTATCTGTTCTTTTTCATTCTCTATGGTCTTCCTTGTTAAGTTTTTAAGCCCGTTTTCAATCAAGTTCGCTATAGTTTTTATTTCTTTTCCCTCACTTATCATATCTACCATTTCCTCTATTTCTAATTCCTTTGTTGTTTTTAGAAAGTCTTTTCCCCACTTCGACGGCTTTCTGTTTGCTATACCTCTCATTTCCTCCCTTAAACATATGTTTGGCCATCTGTTTCTTTCCATTAAAAAAAAAATATATATATATATGTGTGTGTGTATATATATGTATTTGGTGAAAACAAAGTGTTCTTTATTTTACCCTACGCTGGGTAATTTGCAAACCCTGGAATTTTTGCTAAACCTGTATGGAAAACCCGGAAAAGTCAGGGCATTTCTGAGTCAATAATACCTAACAACCCTGGTTCAATTGAATAATTGTTCGGCAAATATTCATTACAATTTTTCTAAATACTTATGTTTTTTTTTTAAATACCGTTTGAATCGTTGGTTGCAACGAAAATTATTTTTTCTTTTATTTCGTTATTTTCATTACTAACGAAAATATTGTCTTGCCGATTTGAGTTGTAGACTTTTAATGACGATTCTGAACAACGCTGGAATAATTTTCGTAGTTTAAATACGGCAAAAAAACATGTTTACAATCGAAAAAAATGAATTTTCGTTGGGTTCGAACGATGCAACCATCAACGTCTTAGGATTCTTTTCTACCGATTCAGGCTATATGAAACTTTGTACGTGCTTACATATTCTTGTTAGGGATTTACGACTTTAATTTCCAAACCAAAAGGTTTTTCATGATAATAAAAATGAAGAAATGAAAAAAAAATCGTTGCATTCGAACGATGCAAACTTCCACGTCATCCTTACCTCGAGTGAATTCTCGCCATGCAATCTTTTTAATTGCTCGTTTCTGTCAATTAAAACTAGTTTCTCATTTCCTAGACTTTCGTGGGCGATGCTGCTTAAAACGAAAATCCGCGAGATCTCCTCATTTTCCAAAATCCACTCGTGCTCATTGAAACATTATCTTTCCCTCGCTCCCTCTCTCCGACTCCAAAAACCAGAATGAGACGCAAAGTAACAGTGGAAAAGCGAGAGAAAAAAGCAGAGAAATTTCTTTGAAGCCGCCTACCGGTTGAAAGATTCGCAGCTAGAGAGAATGTATTTTTAGCCTTCGCGAATGAGCACGAGTATCGTGTCTGCGATGTGTGTGCGGCAGGAAAATCCCGTTTCACACCCAGTTTCTTTGGAAAAAGGCAAAAATAAAAACGCGCAATTTTGGTCTCGTGCGGCAAAGCGATGAGAAGCAACGTGAAGAGAAAAAAGAAATTAAGTCGAAAAGAACAACGGATCACGAATCGACCGTGAAATTCCTCGTCGAGGCTATCGATATGCCGAGTGGATATTATTTGTCATGATAAAGAGGACCTATGTCTGTCAATCAGTCGGATAGAAAGATTTTTTTTTCACGCGCAGGCGTCAAGCCAATTTACTCGATTGGGAGTGACTGCCAATCTGCTTGCATTATTATTCTATTCCCGTCCGTATTTTTTCCTATATGCTTCATATGTGTGTATATATAGATATATATATATATATATATATATATATATATATATATATATATATATATATATATATATATATAAACCCGTATAGCATTAGTAGCTTTCTCTCCTTCCGCTCATTGTCTCTTCAAGACCATCTGTCTGCGAAAAAAAAATTCATCGAAGCCTCATAGACGAAACTGCGAGGGGAAATTTGCAGTCGTGATTTTTTTTCTCCATTTATTGTACGATGCCTGAAGCCCCGCGTCCATTTTTTTCCGGACGAGACATACACATTGGATATCACGTCGCTTGAAAACGGAAATACACACACACACACACACACACACACACACACACACACACACACACACACACACACACACACACACACACACACACACACACACACACACACACACACACACACACACACACACACACACACACACACACACACACACACACACACACACACACACACACACACACACACACACACACACACACACACACACACACACACACACACACACACACACACACACACACACACACACATATATATATATA
>OZ023312.1:36481061-36743561 GCA_964007375.1 Ophion obscuratus | reverse complement strand
CATCCATCCATCCATCCATCCATCCATCCATCCATCCATCCATCCATCCATCCATCCATCCATCCATCCATCCATCCATCCATCCATCCATCCATCCATCCATCCATCCATCCATCCATCCATCCATCCATCCATCCATCCATCCATCCATCCATCCATCCATCCATCCATCCATCCATCCATCCATCCATCCATCCATCCATCCATCCATCCATCCATCCATCCATCCATCCATCCATCCATCCATCCATCCATCCATCCATCCATCCATCCATCCATCCATCCATCCATCCATCCATCCATCCATCCATCCATCCATCCATCCATCCATCCATCCATCCATCCATCCATCCATCCATCCATCCATCCATCCTCTCTCTCTCTCTCTCTCTCTCTCTCTCTCTCTCTCTCTCTCTCTCTCTCTCTCTCTCTCTCTCTCTCTCTCTCTCTCTCTCTCTCTCTCTCTCCCTGTCAACGCGAAAAAGTAATGTAAAAATTCCATTACTCATTACATTGGATTTTGTAATGTAAAAAAATGCCATTACCCATTACACTGTAATGGGTAATAAACACTCGAACTACCCGAATACTTGAACTATCCGAACAGTCCGGTCAGTTCGAATAAATGGGTATCCGAGTACTCGGACTATTCGAATTGTTCGAGTAGTTCGGATATTATTAGTATTCGAGTACTCGAACTATTCGAATAATCCGGCTGGACGGGTTTGAAGTATCGAGTTCGTCAAGACCGGATAGTTCGGGTAGTCCGAACAGGCGAAAAAGTGGTAGCTCTAGTTTGAACGAAGAACTCTTTTATTTTGCTCCCTCAAAAATGAATAAGAAATGTAAAGTATATGAGTACAACTAATGCTAAGATTTTTCTTAACTTTTTAAAAGGAATCATTACGGTGTTACGGGTTGAAGAATAACTGACTTTCGCGATTTTTCTTTCGATGGTCAAAATACGCCACTGAGTCCGATTTTTTAATGTAAAATCAAAGCACGCATGAAGAATATAAAATACATGTTTAAACGTTCATTAATTTATTTCTTTACAAAATTTGTAAAGGGATTATCAATCAGTATGAAATCCGTTATCTTGCTATGGAGGTTTTTTTAAAATCAAAATTGCCAAAATAACGGCGGTTTGAAAAAGTATCGAATTTAGCCTATTTTTCGACAGATTTTCGTTACAAAAAAACACGAAGATTTAAGTTTCATGTTTATAACTGCCTATACTATCGGATAATGCAAAAAAAATCGATTTTTTGAAAATGTTACACTGCGTTGACTCCTTAAGGGGCTATACCAGTGTGAACGCTGAAAATTTGAATACAAATTTTCGGAAATTTTTTGGAAGAAAAGTACTCAATTAAATGTTTCGGAAAATTAAGAATATGTTTGGCTATATTTGACCTATATTACATAATTTTTTCATAGAAAAATATTGAGATCCAAGCGACTTATGCGCTGCCTTCGGAGGCGCAAAAAAAATTCCTCCACTGCTGACATGATTCCGACCGATTGAGTAGCTGAAACCGAAAAAGGAAAAAATGTCGTTAACCTGGAAGGTATTTCCTGTACAATGACGCAGGATTTTCGAAAAATACCAAAATCGAACAAAATGGCGTAGTTATGAAAAAAAAAGTCTGTTTTCTTGCCTATAAAAAGATCGTTTTTTCAATGCCAAATCGTCAATTTTCATCCAATCAAAAATATCCTACGCCATTGGAGAGTAAATATATTCAAGAGTACTCAGTTCAAATTTCAAGTCAATCGGATAATTGCTCTTTGAGTTACAATGTCAGCAAATTTGAAAAATCTCATTTCGAGAAAAACGCGTTTAAGGCGTTACCCCCACTTGTAGCGCAAAAAAAAGGCCTTTTTCATGATTTTTTTTAAAGAAAACTATAAAACTTTTTCAATCGATCAATATACCATCTTAAAGAACACATCTTGAAGAACTTTCAGTAATTTTTTTATTGAAAAATATTACATTGTTTAGTGGCAAATGGCCGTCAATGAAATAATGTTTTTATATACACGGTTTGCGGTGACCAACATTGCGGCGACGTGGATCATCTGAAAAAAAAAATGCAGATGGATTTAGTCAAATATAAGTATAAACTAGTCTTTAATCGAAGGATTTCAAAAAATATTCATTTTTCACAAAATGGCGGACAGTCAATGTTAATGGTTCAATTTTAACGAAAAAAAAAACGGCCGTTTGTTGGCTATAAAACGGCCATTTTTTTCGAAAAAAAATCGAACGATTAAAGACTACATTTTTATGTATTAAATAAGCCTGCAAAATTTCAAGAAGATCGGTTCATTAGTGTTCGAGTAATCTTGGTCACCGACTTCAGAAATGCCATTTTGAGAAAAACGCGTTTGAAGTTTCAATTTCCGGTCGTTTACACAACGGATTCTTCTCTTTCAACGCTCATATCTCAGTCAATTTTGTTCGGATCGACTTGAAATTTTCAGGACATATTCTCAGATACTTATACTTCAAAAAAATGCCATAAAAAAAATCGATTTTTTCAAAATCGCAAGTGGGGTTAACCCCTTAAAGATTTCGATTTTTGCAAGATAAAATTATATAAATGATAATGATATTCTTGAAAGTATAAACTGTCGAAAAGGCAAAAAAAACCGATTTTTTTAAAGTGACTGGTATAGCCCCTTAAGCAGTTACGTACTCAGAATTGTTTTACCGACGACTGCAGAACGATCGCTTGCATCGATGTTGTTTCTTCAGCGGCGTCATTTTTGTCATCATTTCGTTTCTCATTTATAATGCTCGAACGGGACTCGAAAAGTAAACATTTCAATGCCAGCCTGTCGTATTTATTTTAAACGATGGACGATCGAATTGACGCGGCAGTAAAAATATTACGAAAATAGAAGACTCGAAAACGAAAGAAAAAAAAGACGCGTCTGCAAACTCCAGCTCGTAAGAACAATGAGTCGTATGGAGGAGAAAGGCCCCATATACGAAAGACTCTAAGACATGAATTATTGAGGCAATTAACTATGACTTAGAACGGTTTGTTCGCAAATTGAAGCGCAAATTACGTTGTATCGAGTTAATCCGATAAAAGTCTTAACCGTGCAGTCACGGTTCGTTAACCCTTCTCTTCGTTATTTTCCAATTTTATCGTTTTTTTTTCTTTTCTTTCCTTCTCTTGTTTCGCAGAAGAGAGCAGTGGCCCCTTTTCTCGAGTTACGCGTGCTGGCAGCAATTGGTAAACGAGACAAAGTCACTGAGCCGAGATCACGCCGCACTCTCGGAAGTCTACAGTACTCATCTCGTGGGTCGCCTCAATCAGGTCATGGAGGACGTGCAACGCATTTACAGACGGGTAACTAGAATCCTAAAGCTCGCACTCGACGCACCCCCCTCCCCTCTCCCGGCTAGTTGGTCGATCTATGAATCGTGAAGCGAAACAGCATATATAATTCTTCGAGGCTTATGTATCCACAAAAAAGAACCGGAGAGATAAAATGGCAACTACCAAGCAGTCGAGCATACTCGAAGATTCGTAAACGCGTACAAAAAGCGAAATAACTCTGCGACGATAATCGTAATTTTTTTTTAAGGCGTTAGGCTACTTTGAAGATCCGAAAATCAGGGTTATTAAAAAAAAAAGAAATTTGAAGGAGTAAGTAAGATGATCGAAAAATCGTTTGGAGATTTATTTGTATGTAGGGTGAAAGTGGGAACAGTGGGAACAGTGGGTACACTGAACCTGTTTCCTGCTTTTCTGTTTATCAGAAGTGGACATGTATATACGTGCGTCTTTTTCACATTAGAACCGCCCTCGGATGACAATAGGTTTGAACCTGTCTGTGAGTCGCTCCCGCGCAATTCGGTTGTGAGAGACGATTTTATATTATTTTTGGTGTCAAAAGTTGAAAAACCAGCTGAGTTTGTATGTTTTTTGCTTCTTTACCTATCGCAGTTAACGGCGGGGTAAAGTTAATTCGGCGAAAAAAAGGCATGTTTTTAAGATTTTTTTTTGGCGTAACGAATAGTGTTCGTTTATTGAAAAATTTACTTATAATAAAGTAACATTTGAACAACATTCTCCTAAATTTGCATTGCAAAATATTCAAAATTGAGCGAGTGAAAATTAAACGCCGGAGGCGCCTCGAAAAAAAGTTGGTTTGCGGTGTGCACCATAACTCGCAACAGAATCATTTGAAACAAAAAAATCAAAATGCATTTGTTAAAGGAGATGTTTCTCGAGGTAATGACGGGAGGATTTTTTTTCTTTCGATTTTTCGATTTTTCGTAGCACTTGGGAGCCAAAAACCCGATTTTCGCTAAAAAAAATCGTCTAATTTGTTGTTGAAAAATTAGTAATTATTAAAAAAAACAAAAAAGCTCTCGACAATACCTGGTGAATTATGTGAAGAAGTACTGTGCAAAATTTCAAAGCGATTGGTCCAGTAGATTTTGAGTTATCGTGCACACGGACTTCAAATATGACAAGTCTCAGAAAAACGGTTTGAAAAACGCAGAAAAGAAGAGAACGGCATGGAGCAATAGACGCTCAAATACTCATAACTTCGTCAATTTTACTCCGATCGACTTGAAATTTTAACACAATATTCTTGATATATTACGCATTCATTTAAAAAATTTAAAAAAATGAAAAAAAAATTTTTAATACTTTACCCCGCCCTTATGTTCGAAGTCATTGTTCTCCCGCAATATACAGCTATATTGCGGTATTTGAGCATTGTGTTTGTTAACCTAACAAAAATAGAAACTTGTCAGTGCCCGCTTTAGAAAAAAAAGAGAGGGTCGGTACACAGTGGCTCAATTTCTCGAGGTACACAGAGGTAAGTCATAATACGAATATTTTCGCGTTGTGATTTAGATAGGTACTGGTACTACCTCATTAGGTAGGTACTCATTGTTGATTAATATTCAATTAATGATTGTGATTGATCTCATAATATGCTGTCTTTTTTAAAATTAGTTTTTCAATAGTTTACTGTACAATACTCCCCATTGTATAGAGAAAAGTACTCAATTACCTACAAGTGTACAGTGCATCAGGGAAATTGTCGTCAAATTATGTTTGATTTTGAAATTTTGTTTGACTGTGAAATTAGGCATGTTTCACTGTGGACACCCCCATGTACACAGTGGATCAAGTCCCATTTATAAAAAAATTGTTATTAGCTTAATATCTATTGGGTTAGGCCGTTCAGTGTCTTTTAACAAAATGAAGCCATTGAACACACCTCACTCTTAGTCAAGGTTTTATTGAGATTGTGTAAACGGTTAGGCAGCCATAGACCTCTGATAAAATGAACCACTGATCCCACTCTGACCCTACATTAACAAAGTTGTGTACCAAATTTCATTAAAAAAACATTAATAATGACAAAAGTTATAAACAATCTCGTGAAGGACCTTTGAATATGAAGGGCTGAACGGTGGGCTTGATTTTGGCCACCCGGTTGATCTAAAACAAATAAAAGAGAAATTTTCTTAAAATAGATAATATTGAGCTTTTTATTATTTTCTTATTATTTTTCCGATTTTTTGAGAAAAAATGACATCATTATTGTCAATAAGTAATGAAAAAGGAATGTTCAGGAGACAAACGTCGGTCAAGACTAAACTACTGTTACACTGAATGAGTGTACCGAATTACATTTAAAAATATTAATAGTTGAACAAGTTAAAAACAATATTGTAAAGGACCTTTGAACGTGAGGAGCGCGACATTATGGTCCATTTCGACCACCCAGTTGATCTAAAACAAAAAAAAAGTGTTTTTTTTTCCTCAAAACAGATAATAATGGCTTAAAGTTGACAACAAAATTTTGATTTTGGCCACCCGGTTAATCTGAAACAAATAAAAGAGTTATTTTCTTAAAATAGATAATAGTGACTAAGACTTGACCCAGCATTTTTATTATTTTCTTATTATTTTTTCGATTTTTCGAGTAAACATGACATCATTATTATTAATAACTAATGAAAACAAACGTTAAGAAGAAAAACGTCGGTCAAGACTCAACTAGTCATAAATCAAATAGAGTTTCATGTGCAGAAGTTTTTTATAAAATGCTATTTTTTCTCTTACAACTACTTTAACTTTATTTCCACTCTGCATACTCTTGCTCTTGTTACTATCTAACATTTCGCTCGTTTTCTTAGTTTAATCCTCCCCGCCATCGCTTTCTCCTCCCCTCTTTCTCCTTGCACATCTTTCTGCACACTTCCTCTATTTCCCTAAATACTCACATATCCCTTTTTCTATCTTCCCTCCCAACATATTTAAAATTTCTCCCTTTATCGCCAAATTATCCGTTCCTAACACCCACTTTCTTGCTTTGTTTCTTGCTTTTTTCCATTACTAACTCCCAGCCTTTTTCACATACTAACAGGTGCTCCAACGTCTCATTCTCTTTACAAATCCCGCAACTCCAATCGTTTTCCCCCCCTCTTTCCTGCCCTTCCTATGTTTCTGCGTCTTAATCTCGCCCACATTTCCTTATCCCTTCCCTCTACTCCCTCTTTCGGCCAGTATTTCCATCGTCTTTTTTCGTTTTTCACAATATATTTGTATTTGCCACTAAACGTTGATTTTCTTATTTTTTCCTTCCCTTCTATAAAATGTCATTTTTTAAGTTTTCTAATCCTTCTTCTATCCTTTAAGGCGGGAGTCTGAATTAGAAGGTCCAAAAAGCGTTTTTTCGGGAATTTCTTTATGAGGGAAAAAGAACAAGTGAGCCCAGTAAACATTGAGGTATCTTTTCATGTATATTTGAAATATATAAAAAAAGTTCAACATGAAACAATAAATGACTGTAGATTTATCAGCCTATTCCATGTGCGTCTTGCCACTGCAGTCCCCAATCGGCGAGAAAGATGCAGCTCCTAATTCTTGACTGAAACAAACCGAAAAACAATATAATGTTCAATTGTCGTACATTTTTCTTCTGGGTGAATTAAGAAAAAGCTGAAAAAATCGTGAAATTATAACTTTTCTCAAAGAAAGAATTCAATTTTCAAATTCAAATTTCTTTCAAAGAAGTTTGAAAGAAAAATGTGTTACTAAAAACACTTTAACGTGCTATAAAAATGATTTAAAAATACTTTTTCAACAACTTTTTTATTCACTTAAGAGAGGTTTTCATATTGAAGAAAATGAACTTTGGTTTGATTCAATAGGTCGTTTAGTTTTTTTGCTGTCACGCCCGCCAATTTGGAAAGATCATAAAAATGCAAACTGGAGAAAACGCGCTTAAAAGTTTTCAATGGGAGGAAATATCAATATCAAATATCAATCGCTTCTCTGCTTTTGGTCTTGTATCTTCGAAAATATTGACAATTGGCCTCTGTAACTTTGTAAATATATTCTTGGATAGTTTATCTGTCGATTTGAGAAATAAAAAAAAAAACTTTTCGGACCTTCTAATTCAGGTTCCGGCCTTAAGACTCAACTACTATTACACTGACGAAGTGTGCCAAATTTCAAGTTAATCCGTTCATTAGATGTCGAGATATCGTGTATCGTGTCGAGAAAATCGCGTTTGAAGTTTTACCAGCAGTTCTATCGTTGTCATAGTAAGTTTACCTTCAATCGACGATTCCTACACCATATGTTGGGACCTTCCTATTGAATTTTAGTTGCCTCGAGCGGCGACCGAGTGTTCGTCATTTTCACGGTAGCCTAACCCCTTAACCCGAAGTAAAGCTTAAGGTGGGATATACATTTACAACGATCAAAAAATCGATTTCTTTTTTCTTCTTTAACGATAGAACCATATATGTAGAATATTTCCCAAAAGTTTCAAAGCGAAATTCGAAAAACTTAAAACGTTACAGCCCGTTAACGCTGTGCCTTACCGCTCGGATTCGGAGCGGGCGTGAACTTCAATCGCGTTTTTCTCAAAATTGCATTATCGAAATTAGCGAGCAAGATTACTCAAGAACTATTAAGCCGATTGAGTTGAAACTTGGTAGAAATATTAATAATATTGGTACCTTCTACTTGACGAGATTTTTTTTTGAAAAACTGAAAAAAAAACTATTTTTTTAATCCAAATTTTACAGAAATGTTGCGTGAAATGTTAACTTTTTGTTGTAAATGCGTGTCATTTTCTTAAATTTGCATTTTCTTCAATTTAATTACCGTCACATCGAAACTATACATGTTCTAACTGAAAAAATGTTTGAACTTATTTGCAAATCAAAGTCTACGGGAAGCTGGACTGCACGCCGATTCGCAACTCCCGCGGCGACCTTGCTGTAACACTCTGCCACAGCTCCGTCATTTTGATGATGAATTAATTTAAAAAAATTGTTTTGTATACTTGAATATACAATTGACGTATACCTAAAGTTTGATGATTGTAGAATAATTATTTCTTAGTATAAAAAATCCCTCAATATTGCTTTTTTCCTGTCTAAATGTATATCCCCCCTTAAGATTGGCCTTTCGGGTTCTTTCAAGAAGAAATTCTTGCTGCTATTGCTAGAAAAAGACGAGTTCTAGAGAGAATGAAAATGGCAAGAAACAGCCATGTTGAACATTTCCTTAATCAATGAAAAGAAAATCGTAGCGTATAAAAAAGCAAGTTGAGGTTGATTTAGTCGTTCCTCAAGCTTGGCACATTGAATTGCATCTTTTTTAATCGATGTACGTAACTTTTAGGCACAATCGAAAACTCAGATAAGGAGCTCCAACTTTTGAACCATAGTGTAGTTGATTATTGGTTCTATTCCATTGACGCTGTTCCACCTTCAAATTTTACCCTGACAATAATTGTATTTCCGTTAGAAAGAATATCTCGAAATATCCAAGAGTCAATCCGTTTATCCATGTAAAATCCTTAGTCTCGTAGTGAAAATGAAATTAATCATTATTCGGTTTGTTTTGTTTGCCAGTGCCGTGAGATCGGTTACGAGACCCACGAGGAGATTTTGCGTGTACTGCACGAGCTCCATACGACGATGAAGACGTATCAGGCGTATCAGGCTGAGTCACGTCAGGCAGAAACGAAACTTCGGGTCGCCGAGCAACAGAGGAGCAAACTTGAGGTTACCAACGCCCCACCGGAAAAACTCGCCAGAAGCAAGAAGTACAAGCTAATTGAGAAGGAAGTCAACAAGGTTCGTCTAGCATTCCAATCGTAAAGAATTTTTTGTCGAACGCACACACACGCGATCCTTGCGTACGTACGCACGTGAATCTTGCCCAGGGTCCATGTGTCCGTTTTCTTTTCCTTTCACGGACCGCTGGCGCAGTGCCAGGTAAACAAAAAATGATTTTGAGACCGGCAAACGAAAACGTATTGAGATGCGAATCGGGATTGCAAAATTTTTCAGGCTCGAAGTGTGTTTATGTTTTTTTTTTTTAATTACGTCATAACATACTTCCGAATGATTTTGAGAATTCTTCTTCCGAGTACGAAGTTTAAATTTGGAATGGAGAAATTGAAGACCAGTAATAGAATATTAACCCTTTGAAGCATACATTTTTCTTTACGTAATTGGCTTGAAATGTAGTACTCGGGGGTTTTCGGGGTCGCTGATTACGAATCTGCACTCAAAATTCGGGAATTCAAGATGGCGGATCCAATATGGCGGACCATAAATGCAAAACGTCGTTTGATGACAGCGAAAGTTGGTAGTCGGGGGTTTTCGGGATCGCTGATTACGAATCTGCACTCAAAATTCGGGAATTCAAGATGGCGGATCCAATATGGCGGACCATAAATGCAAAACGCCGTTTGATGATAGCGAAAGTTGGTACTCGGACGTTTTCAGGGTCGCTGATTACGAATCTGCACTCAAAATTCGGGAATTCAAGATGACGGATCCAATATGACGGACCATAAATGCAAAACGTCGTTTGATGATAACGAAAGTTGGTAGTCGGGGGTTTTCGGGGCCGCTGATTACGAATCTGCACTCAAAATTCGGGAATTCAAGATGGCGAATCCAATATGGCGGACCATAAATGCAAAACGACGTTTGATGATAGCGAAAGTTGGTACTCGGGGGTTTTCGGGGTCGCTGATTACGAATCTGCACTCAAAATTCGGGAATTAAAGATGGCGGATCCAATATGGCGGACCATAAATGCAACACGTCGTTTGATGATAGCGAAAGTTGGTACTCGGGGGTTTTCGGGGTCGCTGATTACGAATCTGCACTCAAAATTCGGGAATTCAAGATGGCGGATCCAATATGGCGGACCATAAATGCAACACGTCGTTTGATGATAGCGAAAGTTGTTTTCGGGGTCGCTGATTACAAGTCAAATACGAGATAAGTTCAACAAAACAATTTCCAAAAAAATGTATTTTTGTAATTAAAAAAAATTAACGAAATAAATAAAAATAAGTAAATAATAAAACTAGAAACTCGCTACGTCCTCGCCGTTAGTTCTGGGCAATGCTGAACGCGCAGTACATTAGATAGATGTTCAGTGTAGCAGAACTGTCGAACGTTATGAAATCCTTTTTTAGTAACGTCTGCGCGCTAAAATTTCAGTATACTCAATCAAGTATTAGATTTTCGTTAGCTGCATTGCATTCAACATTTTTTATTTTCCATTCCTATTGTGTTACATGAAATAAGCTCCCAAAAAAAATAGATCATCAAATTTGGAAAAAAATCCTATAGGTTTTGCCATTTACCGCCATATTGGATCCGCCATTTTCAATTTGACGGTTTAGACTTCGGGTTCGTATTCAGTGGATCAAAAACCAAGTTTTTATCTATTTTTTGGTTATGCTTTACCTGCTAGATTAATCGTGATCAGATTTATAATGTGAAAAGTTCGTTTTTTTGCCCTATCGTTATCGTTTACACCTCCTACGTGAAAAAAAAACAAAAAATTAATAGGTATGTTTTAGTAGTTATTGAAGTCCTAGGAACCTGGAAACACATTTACAACTGCCATATTTAATTAAAAAACACTTTTGAATCGTCAAAATCTGAATTGAATTAGGTGTAACACCAGTGTTACACTATGCCGCAAGGGCTGTTTTATTTTGTATTTTTTTTTAGTCCTTTCGTCCACCGAGAATTTTACCTAACATGCTAATTATAAAAAGTCGATGATATTGAACTTTACATCGTTGGAATGTAACGAATTTTTATTTTTTGGTATTGCTCGTTTCTTTGTTAGCAAGTTAACGCTACGTAAATTACTTTTAAAAATTGAGGATCCTTAGCAAAAGTTTACAACCAGAATCTGCAAAAAAAAATTGTAGATAATGATGAAAATAAAAATGGTATTGAAGTTTGCATCGTTGGGAAGCAACGAAAATACATTTTTATTTATAGTGCTCAATTTTTTTTGCTATATTTAGGCTACAAAAATCACTGAAACATTTTCGAAGATCCTTATGAGGGTTCCACGACGTAAATTTAGAAAAACGGACTTTGAGGCCGTCAAAAATATACGTCGTTTTTAAATAGGCGGAGGGGGGGGGGGGGGGGTGGTCGTTGGATGACAGTAATGGCGATTGGATTATGACGATTGGAAGGCCAGAATGATTGGGGCGGGGGGGGGGGCGAGGGGTGGGGGTAAATATCAGCAAAAATCGATGACGTAATATATGGACAGCCCCTTAGATCGTAATAAAAATAAAGAAATGGAAAAAATGAAGCAGAATTTTCGTTGCATTCCAACGATGCAAACTTCAACACCATAGAAAACGGTCGTTCTACGAAATTAAATTTCTCGTTGTAGTTAGTCTCATTATGGAAGCTGGGCAATTAAATTTCTTTAATTTAGTAAGCTTGCTTAATTTTGGAAACAACTACCATTAAAATTACTAAAAAATCCGAAGATGGGATAGTCTATTTAAAAAAACTCGATTTTTTGCTTTATTCATGAACATTTACACACTTCGTACACTAAAGCTGATAAACATAAACATAAACATTTACAACATTCAAGACGAGAAATCCCTTTGGGAGCGTGAAAAATAGGTTTTTTTCGGGATTTTTTCTAGAGGGGATAAAATCATATGATCATTTTCAAATTTGGCCATGTGTTTATTATAACGGTCAAGTTTAAAAAAAAATCCGGGATGACCAACAAAATGGCGGCGTTATTAAAGGTCTTCGGACGCCTGTTTTCCGCGACAGCGAAAAGCGCTGCAGTTGTCATTCTTTTTCTGTTGATCTGAAAAAGATTTAATAAGTGTCATTCGTTTACCGACATATTAAGGGGAAGTATATACCTAAAAAATGATGATGAAGTGCAAAATTGAAAATTTGGGAGCCTTTTTGCTCCAAAGTTCGGATTTTCGACCATTTTTTCGACATATTTGACCCCAAAAAAATTATTTATTCACACGCTACCTATCAAACTTTAGGTTTATGCTTCCGATAATATTACTGAGAGTAACCACCCACAATTTCATCCAAATCGGTCGATAACTTTTTGAGCTACATCACGAGCAGTTTTTGAAAAAGTAGTTTCGAGATAATCGCGTTTGAAGTTTACTCGCTACCTGACCGCATGCTGTCCCCGCGCTCTAGACTATATGCGATAACTCCGCAAATATTCAATATTTCGAATTGTCCTTTCGTCAGTATATTCTTTGGGTATCATACTTTCGAAATATGTATTAAAAAAATCGATTTTTTTGAAAATTCTAAAGGGATTTCTCGCCTTAATACACTAAATCTGATATTTTTACGCCGAAAAAAGAGTACAGGGCAGATTGTCCCAAACAGCTAGTTGTAAAACTCGAGGCTGGAAAAACATTCAAACTCCGATAGCAACTTCCGAATATTTTCCAATCTCAAGATTAGCTCGCGAGATATATATATTTTTTTCATACTCGAGTCGCAAGTGATCGGTCGGAAGAAAAGAGGAAATTGTCGGCTGGAGGACGCTTATCCGGCCCTTCTTGAGCTTCTTTTCCACGAGGAGTGCGAAGGCTCAGAAGAGACTGGCGAACGAAAGAAAAAAAATGAATAATTAGGGTCGGTGGTAGGAAATATGAAACTCGGCACTTCACATGAGATACTCGACGGTGGCTAGATAAGCTGGAAAGTCAAGTTAACGAGTCTGCGCTCCTACGGTAGCTTGAATGGACTACACAACACTCGGGAAGCTTTGGCCCTTGACCCTGGAGAAGGTCGAGCCCTCGGGCGAGATGCGATATCGATTACTTCCTCTCCAACCCGCACTTCTCTGCACAGTGTCAAAATTCACGTGCCCTTGCACCCACACCCACACCCCCCACCACTGTCTCTTCCTCTCTATGTGCAGAGCCAGGCTTACCGTAACGTGCGCGTTACTGTATCGTGATAAATGCGACTGCATTCGGCTCCACTCGCCTCTCCTCGGCGTTTCGTCTCGCCCCGGGATATCGATAAACCCCTCACCTCGTCCTGGAGCGTCAACCTTGTGCGCAGGTTTTCATATCTCCGGTTTCGTTCGATCCAAGATGGACATTCGACGGAAAAGCACGAAAGCCGTTCCATTGGAATCCCTGGGATTTTCTCCGCGTCTTCCCACAGACCCGACCAAAACTTCAGCTGTACAGTCGCGTCAACCACTTTTTCACATGTCGCAGAGAAGCGTACGAAATTAAGGCGTTACCCCCACTTGTAGCGCAAAAAAAGGCCTTTTTCATGATTTTTTTTAAAGAAAACTACAAAACTTTTTTAATCGATCAATATACCATCTTAAAGAACACATCTTGAAGAACTTTCAGTAATTTTTTTATTGAAAAATATTACATTGTTTAGTGGCAAATGGCCGTCAATGAAATAATGTTTTTATATACACGGTTTGCGGTGACCAACATTGCGGCGAAGTGGATCATCTGAAGAAAAAAAATGCGGATGGATTTAGTCAAATATAAGTATAAACTAGTCTTTAATCGAAGGATTTTAAAAAATATTCATTTTTCACAAAATGGCGGACAGTCAAAGTTAATGGTTCGATTTTAACGAAAAAAACGGCCGTTTTTTGGCCATAAAACGGCCATTTTTTTCGAAAAAAAAAATCGAACGATTAAAGACTACATTTTTATGTATTAAATAAGCCTGCAAAATTTCAAGAAGATCGGTTCATTAGTGTTCGAGTAATCTTGGTTACCGACTTCAGAAATGCCATTTTGAGAAAAACGCGTTTAAAGTTTCAATTTCCGGTCGTTTACACAACGGATTCTTCTCTTTCAATGCTCATATCTCAGTCAATTCTGTTCGGATCGACTTGAAATTTTCAGGACATATTCTCAGATACTTATACTTCAGAAAAATGCAATAAAAAAAATCGATTTTTTCGAAATCGCAAGTGGGGATAACCCCTTAATGATGTTGAAATTTGCATTGCCCGAATGGAACGAAACATAACTTCCTTAAGGGGAGATATACACCTAGGAGCCGGAAAAAAGGTCATTTTTGTAATTTTTTTCAAGGAAAACTACAGTCCGACCTCCGAATAAGAAACCAAAAGCCCCCAAGGGGAAGAGTTTTTCTTATATATCGCATACCCCCACCAGGCGCGCGCTTCGCGCTCACTACCTCTGTCTGTATCTCTCACTCTTTTCCGTATGCGATCCTCTCAACAAGAAACTCGCTCGAACGAGTTGCAACTTAGTATTCACATCGCCCATGCAAAAACGTTTTCGACTGCGCGTGGACATTTATTTAGCGAATTTTCGTTTCACGTTAATATACATACTATTGAATATTATTGTGTACTACTGTATCTGAATTACTATTAACTGTCATAAAATGACCGAAACTGTAAAGAAGCGTAAGAGATCAGTCTGTAGTATACAAGTCGAAGACAATATTACAGAATCTGCGTCACAAGGTCGTAATTTAGACAAAGAGCTTTATGTCCATACTGTTTTATCCCATTTATATGAAAGAAGAAGTCAATATCTCTGAGGATTCATCTTCAATGGCAGAGTTCGACTCTCTCAAAAATATTCCACCGTCAGTTGAGTGCGTTGCGGATCAAAATAATACGCAACAAGACGAAAACGCTTTTTATTACGTCTCGGAAACTTTTGCTATTTTATATGAAAATCTTTAAACGCCCTTATCTTTGTTTTTATTTTATATGAAATCTTGTCAACACATATATGTATCTTTATAATGAATACAAAAAATTGCTAATAAGCTTGTAGATTTTTTGTTACATTCACACACGCACACACACATACTCACGCACGCATGCACACATCAATTTACAGTACAACGTTCACGCTATTTTGCCCGAATAATCTCTCCCAGGCTGGTTTCTTAATCAGAGGTTCCGCGCATAAAACTCTCGAGCTTGGAGTTCGAGTCGGAGTGGGGGAAGTGCTCGAGTGAGAAACTGGGGAAAGTTTCTTATTGCCGGATTTCTTATTCGGAGGTCGGACTGTATTTGAAATTTCGGATTGGGGTTTTAATTATCTAAAAGTATATACATTCAAAAATATGTTTAATTTTCTTTATTTAAAAATATCTAAAATATACAACGATATTGTATGATCCTTGGAGCGTCGTAAAAAAATCTGCGTAAACGATACCCACTGGCGTTTCTTCAAAAATAATTTGAAAAAAAAAAAAAAAAAAAAAAACCAAAAAGATTATTAAATTAGATACTATAATCTAGTACTTGTCATAGCCGATTTTGAAAATATCGATTTATGATAAAATGGCGGACGTTTGAACATAAATAGTGAGTTCTGGGCCAAAATTAGTTATTATTTTGCCTATAAAACAAAAACGAAGTAACGGGAAAAAAATCCTATGACAAGTACTAGATAATGGTGTATAGAATAACCACGAAAAACCTCAAGGCAATCGGTTCATTGGTTTTCGAGAAATTTTCGGTACCGATTTGAAAAACGTGGTTTTGAGAAAAACGCGTTTGAAAATTTGGGAATGAATAAATCATGAAATTTGTCAACTTACATGGAATCATCGATATCAAGCCCATAGTGTAGGTCTTCTACGGTCGACGGAATGTTCATAGCTTCTAAATCGATTTTTTCGACCATCTAGGTATATATCTCCCATTAAAGAAAAAAAAGAAATCGATTTTTTGATCGTTGTAAATGTATATCCCGCCTATAACACTAGTGTGACACTTAAAAAACTATTTTTTGTTGTTGCATTTTCCGATAGTCTATATCGAAAAGTATACCTTACTACTATACTATACCTTATACCTTTATCGATTTACAACAATGGAATCAATATTTTTATCTTTCAATGGGTGTTTTTTTCAAAACGACATTTTTCAAACTTGCTGAAGTTCTAACTCGAATACAAATCATCCGATCGATTTGAATCTTGTTTTAGCGTAATTGTCATTTGTTTCTTTGTACAATGACCGTCCAGTTTTTCGATTGGATAAAAAATGTCAATTTGCCAGGCAAAAAACCATCAGATTTCTACGCGTAATTTGGAACTTTTTTCTTAAAAACTCTGCTGGTTTGTTCGATTTCCATTTTTGTTCACAATCCTGCGTCATTGTACAGCCAATCCCTTCTAGTTTGACGGACATTTAAATTTTTTTAATTTCGGGAACTCTGTAGACCGCAATCACTGCAGCAGTAATAACTTTTTTTTCGGACACTCTGGAGACGACGCATAAGTCGCTGAAAATTAAATATTTTCATTTTAAAAAAATTACTGTATATACATAATTTATACACAAATATATCCGCGAAATTTCAAAACATTCGATGCAATACTTTTCTTTCAATGAATTCCGAAAATCACCTTTTTGGGCAATCTCATGAATTTCCGCGATTTTTTTTCGGTAATTAAAATATGCTAATTCTGGTTTTTTATGTCAAATCAAAGTACTCATCAAGAACAGAAAATAAATGTTCAAACGTTTATTTTTATTTTTTTTTACATTTTTTTAAATGGTTGAAAATGTATTTAAAAAAAGGAGTCCTTACTGTGTACACGGTTGTGGCCGTAAATATTATCTGAAACAAAATTTGTAAAAAGATTATTAATCAGTATGAAAGCCGCCATCTTGCTATGGAGGTTTTTTTTACATCAAAGTTTACAAAATGGCGGCTGTTTGATAAAAAAAAAGTATCGAATTTATCCTATTTTTTTGACAGTTTTTTGTTGCAAAAAACATGCATTTGAAAAAAAAGGTTCCATAGCAAGATAAATAATGGCGTGAACAATGTTGTATCAAAATTTGATACGGATAGCTTGAAAACTCTTCCTTTGAGAGTGTACACCGTGTTAAAAAACGACATCTTGAAAAAAATAAATAAAAACGCGTTGACAGTTTCGAGGGCGGAATTTTCATATAAATTGTCTACTTACGATCAATCGGCGATGCCAGGTCCATGTTTTTAACCGTCTATACTATCGGATAGGGCAAAAAATCAATCTTTTGAACATTTTAGCCTGTGATGATCCCTTGATAGCTCATATTTTTTTCGCTGTCTTAATGTACGAAAATCACTCGAATTATTTTTCCTACGTCTAGCAGAGATGTGCGACCTCAATAAATGGAGAAAAAAATTGATTATTTAAAGATGGAGAAATAAAGAAAATAAAAAAGAACTTCCGTTGTGTTCCAACGATGCAAACTTCAATGACATCAAAATTAAAAATGATACTTGTCGAGTATATAATAATCTACACTACTTTGAAAAATAAGCTTTTAAGAAGACCCAAAAAAATACTTTAAGTAAAGATATTAAATAGTTTATTCATAATAACGGTTTTGTGGCTGGGGTGCGAACAACCCCAGTGTGCCAAGTACGTTTCTCCGATGAAGTGTGCCGAATAAGTGTTAAGAGGGAATGACACCTCATCGCGGTCGGTATGGTAGAACAATTATAGATTCCCAAAAATCTCTGAAGCGGCTCTTCAGATCCCGTCCAAACTTTGCCAAACAACGTTACATAGATAGATGAATAGCTGTCAGCCCCGCAAATTTTCTGAATTGGAGAAAAAAAATGTAGATTGACTTATCATAAGCCAATTTAGTTGTTTTTTCTCAAATTCAGAACACTTGAAGGGCAGACAGCTATTCGTCTATCTATTTGACGTCGTTTGGCAAAGTTTCGACGGGATCTGAAGAGCCGTTTCAGAGATTTTTGGGAATCTATAATTGTTTAACGATACCGACCGCGATGAGGTGTCATTCCGTCTTAATATATGTTGTTGAAATTTGCATCGTTAGAATGCAATGATTTTTTCATAATTTTTTTCCCTTCATTTTTATTGCTATCCAAAATCATGTTCGATGGGTTCAGGTTGCAGGTCTCTGATGAGAGCCTCAAAAAAAGTTTTTCGTTGCTCGTTCTGCCACAGAAAATTGGTAACTGGAAAAACTTCAATAACGTCTTAAGGGGTTAGGCCACTCTAGAGGCCGAAAAATAGGCTTTTGGGGCTTTTTTCAGAAAAAAACTACTAAATAAATCGAGATTACGGAAAAGGGTGTTTATCATACATATCAATGACTGTATACAAACATTTTTTAACCGATTAATTTCAAAATGGCGGCTGTGCATCGTTATATATTGTAAAATATATTGTCCATGGAATAACGAATGAACTATGCAATATAAAAAAAGAATCTTACGTACTTTCATAGACAATGTATTTTTCAAGATATATTCAACATTTCAAGTGAATCGGTTGGAAATTGTCTGAGTTATGTTTCCGGCCAACTTAAAAAATGCAGTTTTGAGATCAACGCTGAACAGCCGCCATTTTGAAATTGCTCGCTTCAAAAAAATTATTGTATGCAGTCACTGATATGTATGATAAACACCCTTTTTTGTAATCTCGATTTATTTTGTAGTTTTTCTGAAAAAAAAAAAGTTTTTTAACTTTTTTTTCGTAGTAAAGGGTATGATTTCAAGTATCTTTGACAATTTTTTTATTGGGAAATATTTATATACGTCGGAGATACCGTAAATTGCACAGACCGCTGTGGAAAAATGGTCCTTCGCGGTGACCACTCCTGCTCGGGAACAAATCATCTAACATTTAAAAAAACTTAGTTTATAAATCTAAAATAAAAAAAAACTTAGTTAAATAAATTTAGTTTTTGTACCGTATTATCAAGTCTCTCATCGAAGGATTCAATAAAATAATGATTTTTGAAAAACTGGTCGCCGAACCAAAGTCATCGTCGAAATTTCGGTGAAAAAAAAACACTCTATTTTCCTTGATATAAAAAAAAGTATGCATTGAAAAAAAATCCTTCGATTAAGGACTGGCTTTTGATATACAAAAAATGTCTGTGAAATTTGAAGCAGAACGGTTTAGTTGTTTTTGAGATATTTTCGTCGCCGATTTTGAAAAAGTCATTCCGAGAAAAACGCGTTTAAAGATTTTACCTGTAAAGGTAAAGCGGTAAGCGGATCTACCTGTGAACGCTCACAACTCCCCCAATTTTCAACGAACCGACTTCAAATTTTTAGAGAATATTTTTAAAAGGTTATATTATGAGAATCCGTTGAAAACGAAAAATCGATTTTTTAAAAAATTCCAACTAGGTGTAACCCCTTAATATCGGGTACACGATTGACTTGACTGTACAGCTCGAACTTCCCCGATCAATAATCTCGATTCTCGTACTCCTAGATTCACGGTGTGACGAGCAAATGATTAGCAGAGTTTCGTATTTCCCGATTGCAGTAATTTTCCTCGCAACTCCCGCGACCGTGTGTTCGACCGGCAGACAGATCTGGCAGCTTTGTCAAAGAGGCTGAAATTGAAATTACTCCTTTGTAGCACGACGAGAGAACGACGCACGTATATATTCTTCGTGTATATCGCTCGGAGGCTTTCGCGTTTCGCTAACGAGCCTCGCTTCTTCCACGTCTCCGTCCGGTAATTCGACATGAGACGGGGCTGAAGATATTCGGAGCCTCGAAACGTATTATCCGCGATATTACATATTACGGTGCGGTACGAAGATAAACGACACGGGCGAGACAAAGATCGCTGGGAAAGGACTGAAAGGAGGAAGAGAGTGGGGGGGGGGGAGGGTGGACAGCGTGAGAGTGACGCAACGAATGGAATAAACTATTCGGCTAGAATAGAATCGAATCACAATAGAGAATGTTAGAATCGTCAATGCCCCGGCACGAACTCTCGACAATGGTACATTTTCCATTCTTCACTCGACCTACGATGATGGAGGATTCCACGACGTGAGGAATTCACGATGAGGGTCGCAATTGAAATATATAATTGACAAATTCAACGCAGGGTTCCTATCTGATAAATTGATGAGATTCAAGTCCGCATCGTTGGAGTGCAATGAAAATTATCACTTTTCAATTTTTCGGATTTTATGTGGCTAATTCTCGTTGCGAAAAACCGGCAATCATTTTTGAAGTCGCTTATCTAGATCTATATCTAGAAAAACTATAATCTATTTACGATCTATATACAGAAAATCTACGATCTAAGTACGATTTATATATATATATATATCTACGACCTAAAAACTACGATCTAACTACGATCTATATTTAGAAAATCTACAAATTCTAGGTCTATATCTAGAATTTGAATCTGAATTTTTTTGGCAATTCTTTAGATAAATTAGTTTTCCGAAAAATGAGCTTAAATGTTTTTTTTTGCTGTTTTCTCATTTATTGGGTTATAAATGATGATATTCAGTCGGGGGAAGCTGAAATTCACCCCCCTCCCCATGATAAGTTAAGGGGTTTTGAAGTTCGCGGAAACACGTCATAAAATAGGGCATTTTTGAACATTTCGACGCCTATGTTGGGGGTGGAGGGTAGAGGGATTTATAAAAGAAGCTTTCCTGAATATGAACAAACCCAAACAAACCCAACCCCTTCTAGCGTGAGGGTTTTAAGGGGTTAGGCCACTCTAGAGGCCGAAAAAATGGGCTTTTTGGCGATTTTTTTTTTCAGAAAAACTACAAAATAAATCGAGATTACAAAAAAGGGTGTTTATCATACATATCAGTGACGGTATACAATAATTTGTTTGAAGAAATTAATCTCAAAACGGCAAATTTTTGGAAATTGAAAAATTTGCCTAAAAAATCGTCAGATAATTGTTAATAACAAATGAACTATGCAATATAAAAAAAAATTCTACGTACTTCCATAGACAATGTACTTGTCAAGATATATTCAACATTTCAAGTGAATCGGTTGAAAATTGTCTGAGTTATGTTTCCGGCCAACTTAAAAAATGCAGTTTTGAGATAAACGCTGAACAGCCGCCATTTTGAAATGAATCGCTTAAAAAAAATTGTTGTATACAGTCACTGATATGTATGATAAGCACCCTTTTCGTAATCCCGATTTATTTTGTAGTTTTTCTGAACGAAAATCCCCAAAAAGCCTATTTTTCGGCCTCTAGAGTGGCCTAAGGCCTTAATACAGGAGTTTGTTTGGGTTTTTTGTGGGTAATAAATGAAAAAATAGCAACAAAAAAATGTTATGCTCAGTTTTCGGAAAAGTCACTTATGTAAAGAATGACCAATGTTTCTTCTATTGCTCACTTTTTTTGCCGATTTGGGGTACGAAAATCACCCCAACGTTTTTTTTCACCCTCTTGAGAGACTCACGATCTTAATCGATCAACAGATCACAGATTGTAATAAAAATGATGGAATAAAAAGAACTGAAAAGAAATTTCGTTGTATTTCAATAATGCAAACTTCAAGCCCATATAAATTGTGTATTTGTTCCATCTTATGTATAGAGCATTCTGTGAGCCGCCCTTTTGAAGAATTTTGCGAGTCATGCGACATTAAGGGGGAGATACCCTTAGTCGAGGAAAATAGTAGCTGATTTTCATGTTTTTTTTTTTTAAAGGAAAGATTTATTCACTGTTTGTGAGAATTAGGGTATGTTTTATTACTACTTTTGACTGTGAGATGGTATTTTTAAATATTTTTTACTAATTTTTAAAAATGTCGGAGGCATGGCCCGGTCTCCTAAACGGGTTGCAGCGGATGTTGTCAGACGGCGTAAGTCGTACGGGGCTGAAGTTCGCATCGTTGGCATGTAACAACAATTATTTTGGATTCCTTGTTTTATTGTCAACCAAAATCATATTTTGCAGATTTAGGTTGTAGATTGCTAAATAAAAATCCTCAAAAATATTTGCATCATTTCCGTAGCTCAAATCCGCTAAGGGAAATTTGTGAATATCGGAAAAATTAATTTTCGTTACGTTCCAGCGATGCAAACTTTTAATTAAGAATGAAGACGGATATAAGAAAGATTAATCTGAATTAAAAAGAAACAACGAAGATTTTTCTTTCATTAACACTCATACGCATAATATGAACCAAGAAAGAGTGAGGAATGTTGAAAATCGATTAAATGGTACACTTTGAAACAAAAAGATTGGATTTTTTCGAAAAAAATGGCCACATTTTGTAATAAAAAAATACTTTTATTTTTATTTCCAAAAACATTTAGGGTCCATTAGGGACCATAAGGCTAGAAAGATTTATACCAAATTTCATCATACCTCCGTCATTTCTAAATATTAATGATAATAAAAAATACCATGTAACAGCCAAAAGTAGTAATAAAAAATACCCTAAGTCTCAAAAATGATAAAGAAATCTTTCCTTTAAAAAAAAATTATGACAATCGGCAAATTTTTTCCTCGCCTAAGTACCCCCTTACGAAATTTCTTCATATCTCCGAGATTTAGAAATCTCGAATCTTGACCTACAATTTTTTTTTCGCGGTAATTTCGTGGTTCCCATCAAACTCTCGTTGCCTGATCATTCTTTGTCCAGAAATGAGGTCTCCGCAGCAATTCTCGACAGCCGCACTCAACGCTTTGTCCCAAAGTAGAAGGAGACTTTTGATGCCGAGATGTCCAATGATACGTCAACCGTTCGCGGAAGGAACTGAAACTTTTCCCCCCGCGTATTTTCGTCGCTCGCTTAGTTTTTAAAAACGTTTTTTCTTCTTCCTCGTCATCTGGGCTCCTTTCGTTCTCGCTCGTCACCGCGGAACAAATCTCTCGGGTTTTCGAGCACAGAAGCGGCTGCTTCTTCCTCACTTTTTTTCCTCTTTGCTCCGCTGCCGGACCGGCGTAGAAAAATAAAGCTTCGAAGAGAGAAGGATCCACGAACGGAGTGCGGTCCGCTTGAGAGAGCCGAGAAGACACATGCCGTGTGCTTAGTGGCCGCAACGAGATATAACCGAGGGACGAAAGATTAACACACGTGCTGAAACTCTTACGGAGCCTTCGAACATCTTACGTCTTTCGTATTTTTCTTGCTACGCTCAGCCTCGAAACGAAAATCGAGACGCTACGTGCACTTCGCCCTCGTGAATTTCGATCGAATTGCAAGAAGAAACAAAACTTAGTTTTACACTCGCTAAGTGTGAGGGAGGAGATACCTTTAAATGATGAAATAATCGCTGACTTTCATGATTTTTTTTCTTAAGGCAGGATTCTACTTTAGGCGCTCGAAAAAAAAGCTATTTATGTGAATTTTTATGAGATTATTAATGAAGATATTGATGTAGGGTTTGTTAGGCTTAAGGGAAGGGTAAGGGTTTCAGCGTGAAAAAAAACACTTTTTTGCGATTTTTTTTCTTCATTTATGTGGATAGAGCAAATTTATTGAAACCTTTTGTACATTGTTAAGTGCCATTTCAAGAACATTCCGTGAAATTTGTACGCGAAAATATCCACAAACAAGCCAGTGACAAAGATTTTCCAAGAACGCCTGTGGGAAAACACGATTTGCGGTGTTTACTGTATCTCAGCTAGAAATTATCTGAAATCAAGTACCATTAAAATTTAGTCAAAGCCTGATCAAATCCACCCCCAAACGGCCTTTGATAATTTTTTTTCATTTCTAAATTTTTGGTGGTCATGTAAAGTGAAAAGTGCTATTTTTCACGAAAAATTCCGCCATTTTGGGGGTGGAGAACCCCCTCAATGTAAAAAAAAATCTCAAACTAACCGTTGGGGGGAGGTATTTTATATGTAGAAAGTGTGTACCAAATTTGAAATAAATCGGTACGTAGTTTTCAAATGGCAGTGAACATGGACTTCGAAAAAGTGGTTTCGAGAAAAACGCGGCACCGGCTTGTTTGTGGATATTTTCGCGTACAAATTTCACGGAATGTTCTTGAAATGACACTTAACAATGTGCAAAAGGTTTCGATAAATTTACTCTATCCATATAGATGAAAAAAAATCGCAAAAAAGTGTTTTTTTCACGCTGAAACCCCTACCCTGCCCTTAATAAAAACACTCTTGAAATACATTGAAAAAAAATGTATTTTATGCACTTTTTATACACAAAAATATCATTTAAGGCGGGATATACATTTTGACAGGAAGAAAATAAGAAATATTGAGGGATTTTTAAAACTAAGAAATAATTATTCTACAATTATCAAAATTTATGTATACTTTAATAGTATATTTAAGTATACGAAATAATTTTTTTTAATTTATTCATCATCAACATGGCGGAGCTGTGGTAGAGTCTAGCTCCCGTAGACTGTGATTTGCAAAAAAGTTCACACATTTTTTCAGTTAGAACATGTATACTTTCTATGTGACGGTAATTAAAATGAAGAAAATGCAAATTTGAGAAAATGGCACGCATTTACAAAAAAAAATAAACATTTCACGCAACAATTCTGTAAAATGTGGATTAAAAAGTTTTTTTTTCCAATTTTTCAAAAACAATTTTCGTCAAGTAGAAGGTACCGATATTATCAATATTTCTACCAAGTTTCAACTCAATCGGCTTAATAGTTTTTGAGCAATCCTGCACGCCAATTTCGATAATGCAGTTTTGAGAAAAACGCGTTTGAAGTTCACGCCCGCTCCGGATCCGAGCGGTGAGGCACAGCGTTGACGGGCTGTAACGTTTAAAGTTTTTCGAATTTCGCTTTGAAACTTTTCGGAAATATTCTACATATATAGTTCTATCGTTAAAGAAAAAAAAAGAAATCGATTTTTTTATCGTTCTAATTGTATGTCCCGTCTTAAGGGGGGAGATACCTTTAGATGATGAAAAAATGGCTGATTTTCATGATTTTTTTTTCTTAAGGCAGGATTCTACTTTGGGCGCTCGAAAAAAAAGCTATTTTTATGAGATTATTAATAAAGATATTGATGTAGGGTTTGTTAGGCTTAATAAATACACTCGTGAAATACATTTTTTTTTAAATGTCATGTATTTTATTTACTTTTTATACACAAAAACATCATTTAAATACAATGCCTCGATTAGTAGGTGGGTCTGCGCTGGTGTTAAAATCTTGAAAATGGGCCATCCGAAACAGAAAACTTTTAAAGTTTTAGGTTCAACACTAGTAACCGACTGAACTAAAATTATCAATGTACATGCAAAAATAATAAAATGGCGGCGAAAAAAAACATGTCTTTTTTTCACTGTTTTTTGCAAAAAAAATATAGTAAAAATAAACGTTTTAAGATCATTTTACTTCAGTCGGTTGATATTGGTGTACAGAATATGTGGTAAAAATTTCATAACAATCGGTTCAATAGTTTTGGAAATTTGAGCACCAAGCGGTGTAAAAAACGTGGTTTTGAGAAAAATGCGTTTCAAGTTTTATTAATGAAAAATCATACAAAATGCCTTCTGAATGTTCTAGAATATCATTTTCTTCCAACTAGCCTGTTTCAAAGTTCCAAAGTAGAATCCTGCCTTAAGAGGAAACATTTCTTCACCATTCTTGAGACTTGGGGTATGATTCATTACTACTTGTTGCTGTAACGTGGTATTTTTTTTTATCGATCTTTTAAATCGGGGGAGGTATGGCACGGTCTTTTAAACGGATGACGGCGGATGCTGTCAAACGACGTGACACGTAACATCGGCGGGATTAATCCGAAAAAAAAATCGACGAAGATTTTTCTCTCGCTAACACTCATACGCAGAATATGAACCAAGAAAAAGTGAGAAATGTCGAAAATCGATGAAATGGTATGCTTTGAAACAAAATGATTGAATTTTCCGAAAAAATGGCTACATTTTGCAATTAAAAAAACACGTTTTTTTTTATTTCAAGAACATTTAGGTTCATGTTAGACCAGGAGAGGCCAAACTTTTGAAGTGTGCGGTCGACTCCACAATTCAAAATATCCCTGGCGTTCTACCGCCGGCAACATTTTTTAACCCAAACGAACCCAAACATATTTTATTCAATTAAAACTTTGTAAACTAGTTTTACTAAGCTCTCACAGAAAATAGGCTGTCGACGCCTTGGCCACCCCTATTTTAAACACTAAAGTTAGAAAGATTTGGACCAAATTTCATTTCACAATCGCCCGATTAGTTTTTTAGCTATATGTAACGCCAGTTTTGAAAATGCAGTTTAGAAGACCGTGCCATACCTACGGCATTTTTTAAGATTAATGAAAAAAAAACATGCAACACCCAAAAGTAGTAATAAAATATACCTTAAGTTTCAAAAATGGCGAAGAAATGTTTTCTTTTGTGAAAAATAATGAAAGTTGGCAAATGTTTTCCTCGCCTAAAGGTATCTCCCCCCTTTAAGACAATCGAGGATTTTTCCGTCGTTTGCGAAGATATTCAGTTGCAAGAAAAAAAAAACGATTTTTACACATTTTGTATCTTTTTCGTACGAAGTTGATGTAAAGCATTCGTACATAATTATAGCCAAAGGCCAGACCCTCCCGTAATCCATAAAATATGAATGTTTAACAAAATTAGGAGCGCAAAAGTCTGAATGTTTTGATAACATTGTGTCCAGACACCTTTAAATTGCTTCAGAATATTTTTCGATCGAATTCTTCGTAGCTTTGCATTCTGGAGTAAAACTGACGTACTAGCGAAGTGCGCGGAAGAATAAAGTATCACGTTTGTCTGGATCTTATAATGAATCTTCTAGAACCCGTAAAGCCATATTTGAAAAAATAGACGGTAATATTGCTACCAATTTTCTTCCTGAACGTAACCCCTTAAGGGTTTACTTAATCACTGTGAAGGGCCGAAAAATACCGTTTTCCGATTTTTTTGTCTCCTACATTATTGATTCGGGATTTCAAAAAAGATATGTCATCAAGCATACATTGAACTAATTTCATGTAATTTTTTATTAAAAAAAAATAACGTTATTGAGATATAATAGAGCCTCTGTATAAAAAAATTTGTCACATGGCCGTATTTTAACTTGTTTAACTTGTCAATCGTTGGTCTGAAGAAAAATAATAAAAAAGTTTTTACTCCATAGAAATGTAGTGCTCGTCGAATATCTGTTTGTCGAAAGAAAAAAAAAACATTTCACAAAATGGTGGGCGTTAAAAAAAGTATAATTTTGGCGAAATTTTTACTTATATGCGGGACCTTGAAAAAAAAAATAAAAAAAACGGTTCCGTACTACGATAGCTACTACAATTTAAAAAGTTTTCGTTTTGTTAAATTGAAAATCGGACAATTATAGTTAGAGTTATGATTCCGGCCAGGTCGAAAAAAAAATCGTTTTGAGAAAAAACGCGATTGAAAGTTTTAGTATACGTAAATCATTGCGCTACCTGCTCTCACTAAATCATCTGTAAATTGTTCAATTTTCAAAATTATAACTTAAGGGGTCTTCTCACTCTAGACGCCAAAGAAGGCTATTTTCATGAATTTTTTTGATACGTTTATATTATTGATATTAATATAAAAGTTGTTACACTTAATAAATCCATTTTCGTAATACATTTAACAGTTTTTTAAATTTATTTAAATCACTATTTATATACGAAAATGGTAGTTAAAAAAATGTCCTAAAAAAATTGTATGGATCATCCAAAACAAAAAAATCAAACTGTTTTAGATTCGGTATGTTAATGGCTATAGCGCATATCTTACGATTTTTGATATATGCAAAAATAACAACATGGCGGACATTTTGCAAAAAAACAAAAAAAAAACATTTTTTTCACCGTTTTTGGCAAAAAAAATAGAAAATATCAAAATTAAAAAAATCCCTGATATGCGCTACAGCTATAGTTGTAAAGAATACGTGGTTAAGATTTCATAAGGATCGGTTCAGTTGTTTCGAATATTTTCTCAACAAGCCGTCGAAAAACGTTGTTTCGAGAAAAACGCGTTTAAAGTTTGTTTGGGTTACATAAATACATAAACTTTTTTTTTAAATGTACTTCGAAAGTGTATTTATTAAGTGTAACAACTATTATATCAATATCTATAATATAAACCTATCAAAAAATGTATGAAAATAGCCTTTTTTGTTTAGCGTCTAAAGTGAGAAGACCCCTTAAACATGTCTTCACATATTCTCGAATATATATACTTCGAGAAAATGCAAAAAAATTTGATTTTTTTACCCGTCACAGTAGTATGCCGCCTTAATTCGAATTTTATTGCTAAATTTTTCGAAGGCATATTTCTATATTGTCTCGACAAATCAATCTTCACGATCCTCCTTGTAGGTACTCCGAAGCAATCTGGTTTTGAGTGGCTCTTGAGTCCAAACTCGACAAATTTATCGCCATATGGGTGCCTGGGGACGAGTTTGAATGAACGCTGAGCACAATATCTGCCCTTGATAAGATCCCATGTCCAAAAACGCAATGTCAAAGCCTATGGACTTGTATACCCATTTTCACAAATTTTATCCATTCCTGTTGGACTGGAATAACTGACAAGGCGAAATATGAATATTACAAGAGAGACGATTGATCGATGCAAGGAACACAGCTCGTTTTTTAACGACCGTGCAAACTCGTCGTCGTTTACGAGAATCATTTTTTTTTTCTTTTACAGAGGAAGAACAAATACACAGAGGCAAAGCTGAAAGCTTTGAAGGCTCGCAACGAATACATATTGTGCTTGGAAGCATCCAACACAACGATACACAAATACTTTGTGGACGATCTCTCGGATCTCATCGACGTAAGTGATGGTTTTTATTAAGTTTTCTTTTTGCACTGTATACTTTAGTCTCACCCTGTAAGATGATATCTTCATTTTTATTTAACTTTTTTTAAATTAAGGGGTTATACCAGTGTAAACGCTGAAAATTTGGGTGATTTTCGGGAATTTTTGGAAGAAAAGTACTCAATTAAATGTTTCGGAAAATTAAGAATATATTTGGCTATATTTGACCTATATTACATAATTTTTTCATATGAAAATATTGAGATCCAAGCGACTTATGCGTTGCCTTCGGAGGCGCCAAAAAAAAAGTTCCTCCACTGCTGACGTGATTCCGGCCGATTGAGTAGCTGAAACCGAAAAAGGAAAAAATTTCGTTAAACTGGAAGGTATTTCCTGTACAATGACGTAGGATTTTCGAAAAATACCAAAATCTAACAAAATGGCGTAGTTATGAAAAAAAGTCTGTTTTCTTGCCTATAAAATGGTCGTTTTTGCCAATGCCAAATCGTCAATTTTCATCCACTCAAAAATATCCTCCGTCATTGTAGAGTAAATATATTCAAGAGTACTCAGTTCAAATTTCAAGTCAATCGGATAATTGCTCTTTGAGTTACAATGTCAGCAAATTTGAAAAATCTCATTTCGAGAAAAAACGCGATTAAAGATTTCGATTTTTGCAAGATAAAATGATATAAATGATAATGATATTCTTGAAAGTATAAACCATCGAAAAAGGCGAAAAAAAACGAATTTTTGAAAGTGTCACACTGGTATAGCCCCTTAAATTTAATATTTAAAATCCACACCGGCGAGGCGAATAATCCAAAAATTGATTCGCAGATGTTGATCCATCCTTTTCTTTTGCAGTGCATGGACTTTGGTTTCCACAATTGCATTGCCAGGGCACTCTTGATGCACTGCAGTGCCGAGGAAGGGAGACAACGCTCGTTGCAAACGGGCGCCGAACAATTGGCCGCTTGCGTCGGTTCACTGGACTCGAGAGCAGACAAGCAACGATTCCTCGAGTCCCATCACGCCGCTTTTATGATTCCCAAAAAATTCGAATTCCAGTGTCAACGTGGTGACGAGGTGAGTCATTCTTTTCATCACCAATGATTCAATTTTACTGCTTGACTCAATTGCCGCCGTCTTTGGCATTTCTTTCTGTGCGCAAAAGTAACAAAAATTGTTGCTTTTGCGCGCAACGTGGGGAACGAACGCGCAACGGGGAACAAAGTTTTGTCAAATAACCAGATTACAAACTGATAATCTCCTAGTAATAAAATTAATTATCTCCGATTCATCTTACGTTTTTAGTCTTGCCAATTGCCAGGGATACACTTTAAGACGGAATATACATTTACAACGATCAAAAAATCGATTTCTTTTTTTTTCTTTAAACGATAGATATGTAGCATATTTTTCCAAAGTTTCAAAGCGAAATTCAAAAAACTTCAAACGTTACAGCCCGTCAACGCTGTGCCTCACTGCTCGGATCCGGAGCGGGCGTGAACTTCAAACGCGTTTTTCTCAAAACCGCATTATCGAAATTGGCGCGCAGGATTACTCAAAAACTATTATGCCGATTGAGTTAAAACTTGGTAGAAATATTGATAATATCGGTACCATCTACTTGACGAAAATTGTTTTTGAAAAATTGGAAAAAAAACGACTTTTTCAATCCACATTTTACAGAAATCTTGCGTGAAATGTTGATTTTTTTTTGTAAATGCGTGCCATTTTCTCAAATTTGCATTTTCTTCATTTTAATTACCGTCACATAGAAACTGTACATGTTCTAACTGAAAAAATGATTGAACTTTTTTGCAATTCAAAGTCTACGGGAAGCTAGACTGCACGCCGATTCGCAACTCCCGCGGCGACCTTGCTGTAACACTCTGCCACAGCTCCGCCGTTTTGATGATGAATTAATTAAAAAAAATTGTTTCGTATACTCAAGGGGTTAGGCCACTCTAGAGGCCGAAAAAGTAGGTTTTTTGGGGATATTTTTTCAGAAAAACTACAAAATACATCGAGTTTACAAAAAAGGGTGTTTATCATACATATCAGTGACTGTATACAATAATTTTTTGACGCGATTAATTTCAAAGTGGCGGCTGTGCAGCGTTTTTGCGATGACGTCTCCGTTTTTCCAGGGTCCACGGCCGGACAAACAGCTCCTGTGATTTTTGAATTATAATGAGCCAAAGATTTTTTTTCGATTATATATAATAACTGCGATAGAAGTACGTAGGATTTTTTCGATATATTGATTTTTGGCCAAATGGCCCACTTCTAAAGTAGAAAGTGAAAAATTTGCCTAAAAAATCGTCAGATAAATGTTAATAACAAATAAACTATGCAATGTAAAAAAAATCCTACGTACTTCCACAGACAATATATTTTTCAAGATATATTCAACATTTCAAGTGAATCGGTTGAAAATCGTCTGAGTTATGTTTCCGGCCAACTTAAAAAATGTTTTTAAGTTTCGAGTTAAACGCTGCACAGCCGCCATTTTGAAATGAATCGCTTCAAGAAAATTGTTGTATACGGTCACTGATATGTATGACAAACACCCTTTTTGTAATCTCGATTTATTTTGTAGTTTTGCTGAAGAAAAAAATCTACAAAAAGCGTATTTTTTCGGCGTCTAGAGTGGCCTAAGGCCTTAAATATACTATTAACGTATACCTAAAGTTTGATAATAGTAGAACAATTATTTATCAGTTTAAAAAATCCTCAATACTGCTTTTTTGTTTCCTGTCTAAATGTATATCCCGCCTCAACGAATGAGCGAAAAATAAATGTTTGATTTTCTCCAGACACCCGAGCCCGAATTACAAAAAGTTTTACACACCGAGATGGAGCAACGACTGACACAGCTTCAACAAAGGGTGACATCATTGAGAACGGAATCCGAGGAAGTATGGAAGACGTTGGAAACGGCGGAGGCAAGCTTGCTGGAGATGCTGACGGCCAAGGATTACGATTGTTCGAGATACTTTGGTGAAAATGCGATGCCAACGTCGAGACCGCCCGAAACTTTGCAGATCAAGCTCCGAGCCGACAGACAAGAAACCGAAGAATTTTATCTCACGGTTGGTCGAAAGAGATACACCAATGCAACCTTTCTCCTCGATGCAATGATTAAAATGTTGTTTTTTTTTTCTCTTCTTTCTCATTCCATGTTTGATCACAGAAATTCAGGGAATATCTGCTTGGTACGTCCAGAATAGCGAGGCTCGACGCTAAACAGGAATACATAAGGCAAAGTTTGCAGGAGGGCTCGAACGCCTCGCCGAATCCGTCCATATCGACGACGAAACAGAAACAAGCGAGGCGAAAGCGCATCGGACGCTTGCAAATGAACGGCCAGCCGAAGCTCTTCGCTGGCTCGTTGGAGGAATATCTCGAGAGCACGAATCAGGAGATACCCTTGATCATGAAGAGCTGCATCAGAGTGATCAATCTGTACGGTCTTCATCATCAGGGTATCTTCCGCGTCTCGGGTTCGCAGGTCGAGATAAACAATTTTCGAGAGTGGTTCGAGAGGGGCGACGATCCGTTGGCCGACGTAACCGACGCTTCCGACATAAACAGCGTCGCTGGTGTATTCAAGCTCTATCTGCGGGAACTGCGGGAGCCCCTCTTCCCGATAATCTACTTCGAGCATCTCATGGAATTGGCGCAGCTCGAGTCGAAACAGGAATTTGTCATTAAGATGAAGGAACTCATCTCGAGTCTTCCAAGACCCGTGGTCATTGTGATGCGTTATCTTTTTGCTTTTCTCAATCAGTGAGTATGACGTGGAGGAAGGAGCGAGGAAAATAAAGACACACTCTTGATTATCGATTCATCGAACGCGAGACTCCTCGGAGCTAGTCCGTTCGAGAACCTCGCGGACGGATTCGACCCAAACGGTTGATCGCCTTTGGATCGGCTCTTGCTCGATTTACGGTTGAATAGAAAAATGGTACTCTGTTACTTGGTCAGATCCGCGGGGCGCTCGAACAGACATTTCGTACTCGTAGTCGATGGATTGACAAGCTTCTAAAGCTCGTTTAAGGGATCATCACCGTGTAATGGGTCGAAAAAATAGGCGATTTTTTTTTCGATGGTTGAAATACGCTGATCAATCTGATTTTTTCATGTCAAATCGAAGCACTCGTGAAGAACAGAAATTAAATTTTGAAAAGTTTATTTTCATTTTTTTTTTACATTTTCTAAGATTGAAATTTTTTTTACATTTTTTTAACTATGGAATTTTTTTAACAAAATTGCGGCGGTTTGGAAAAAAAATATCGAATTTAGCCTAATTTTTCGACCGTTTTTCGTTAAAAAAAATAGGACGATTAAAAAAAAGCTTCCATAGCAAGATAAAGAATTGTGTGAAGAATTTTGTGTAAAAATTTAAGTTAAATTTTAAAAACTCTTCCTTCGAGAGTGTACATCGTTTTGAAAAACGACATTTCGAGAAAAATGCGTCCGTCGGCGCCGGCTCTCACGCAGCTGGTCGAATCCCTTTTTCTAAGAAAGGATGTAGCAACCGGAATGATACGAATTTCGCCCCAAAGATTGAACAGCATGTTTATAACCGTCTGTACTATCGGATAATGCAAAAGAAAAATCGATTTTTTGAAAATATTACACTGTGATGATCCCTTAACCAAACGAGCCTCATGATTTTAAATGATCCCTTGACAAAATCGGACACACAACTTCATCCGTTGTTCGATGATAACAAGTATTGGGAGTACAAATAAATCTCCGCCGTTTGACAAAAGATGGCCCCACCAGGAGGTTATGGTTGAAATTGTCACACGTAAAACGTCATATAGTAAGATTGGACAGCTGGCAAGACCATAACCTTGAAATATTGGCGATTTTATATCAGCATCACATAATTTTTTCGTGCCAAAATGTCGAGTTTTGAGCCGAATACGCGTCATTTGCGGCAACTTTCGATTTATTGCTTCTTTGATTTGAAGAAATCTGCAGCTGAGGCGCATCGATTGCTTGTAGAAGCATATGGTAAGGCTGCTTTAAGGCAGGATATACATTTAGACAGGAAAATAATAAGAAATGTTGAGGGATTTTTTAAACGAAGAAATAATTATTCTACAATTATCAAACTTTAGGTATACTTTAATAGTATATTGAAGTATACAAAACAATTTTTTGAAATTAATTCATCATCAAAATGACGAAGCTGTGGCAGAGTGTCACAGCAAGATCGCCGCGGGAGTTGCAAATCGGCATGCAGTCTAGCTTCCCGTAGACTTTGATTTGCAAAAAAGTTCAAACATTTTTTCAGCTAAAACATGTATAGTTTCTATGTGACGGTAATTAAAATGAAGAAAATGCAAATTTAAGAAAATGTCACGCATTTACAAAAAAAAATCAACATTTCACGCAACATTTCTGTAAAATGTAGATTAAAAAAGACGTTTTTTTTCTTCAATTTTCCAAAAACAATTTTCGTCAAGTAGAAGGTACCAATATTATCAATATTTCTACCAAGTTTCAACTCAATCGGCTTAATAGTTTTTGAGTAA
This sequence comes from Ophion obscuratus, assembly GCA_964007375.1. Classification (NCBI taxonomy): domain Eukaryota; kingdom Metazoa; phylum Arthropoda; class Insecta; order Hymenoptera; family Ichneumonidae; genus Ophion; species Ophion obscuratus. Next base: position 36,709,138 of record OZ023312.1, on the reverse strand, counting down.
GCCTGCACGCCAATTTCGATAAGGCAGTTTTGAGAAAAACGCGTTTGAAGTTCACGCCCGCTCCGAATCCGAGCGCTGAAGCACAGCGTTGACGGGCTGTAACGTTTGAAGTTTTTCAAATTTCGCTTTGAAACTTTAGAAAAATATTCCATATATATAGTTATATCGTTTAAAGAAGAAAAAAAAAGAAATCGATTTTTTTATCGTTGTAAATGTATATCCCGCCTTAAGGAGGTTGGAGCGTTAGCCACAATCCATGGTTAAATTTAATAAAAAAATACATGTTATTGTTTACACTATACTGAGTCTTTACGAATTTTTTGAACTTTTTTGGAATTTTTTGAAATTTTTTGAAGGTTATGTAATTTTTATTGTTATTTAGCACCAAGATAAACCATTTCTGACAACGGATCAACGCTAACTGAACCTTTGTGAACATTTATAAAAAAAAAAACCTAATCTTGCCCATCGTAAACCGTGGGCCAATAATCTCGTGGCGTAAATATAAATAGGCATAATTATGAATTACTCAAAATTTAATTGTGAATTGTATAAAACATTCGTTGTCGTAGTTTTTTTCATAATAATCATCGATAATGTTATGCTTTTTCAAGTTGGTAGTAACACAAAAGTTTTTCTACTTTACGTAATAAAAATGTTAAAATGCATAATTTTACCCTTTAATTATATATTTAAAAAAATTAGCATATATAGAATAAATCTGTACCTCGTATGCATTTTTTTGAGGTCCATTGAAAAAAAAAAATGAATAAACCGTCATTTGACTCAACTGAATGGCTCCAGCCTCCTTAAGTGAGAGAAGTTGTCATGAGTGGTTTAAAAAGTTTAAGAACGGTGAGTTAGCCGCCGAAGACAAGGAACGTTGCGGAAGGCCGGCGGAAGGAAATCAAACGTTCCCGCAAATGACGCTTATTCGGCTCAAAACTCGACATGCTTGCACGAAAAAAATTATGTGATGCTAATCCAAAATCGCTAATATTTCAAGGTTATAGTTTTGCCAGATGTCCAACCTTACGATTTGACGTTTGACATCTGACAATTTTTTTTTTATTGATATAAACCGAAGGCTTTGGGATTAGTCAACCCATACAGCCTATACATAGATCTCGGGATTAGTAGTAAACACATTTTATAAAGTATCTGTACATCACTTAGAGATATTAATACTACAGATAAATTGAGCGATTGGCAACATTGTGGACCCGTCCATATCTGACAATTTCAACCATAACCTGCTGGTGGGGCCATCTTTTGTCAAACGGCGGAGACTTATTTGTACTCCCAATACATATTGGAACTGATTTATTAGAAATATTTGTTGAGAGAAGTTATACTAACTTCTCTCAACGAAATGCCTCTTTATTAAGATTCTCAAAAAACACTTCGCACTGCCGGTAAAGAGCTTGTTTTTACAAATCTTTCTGCACCAAGTTCTAGCCAGTTTGACGATAATGAGAATAATTTTCCATCAATGGGTTTCTACGGTGCAAAATTCATGCTGGCGTTTCGGTCACTCTTCAATACCATTGGTTTTTTTTTCAATTGAAAATAAAATACAATATTCCGTCAGCTGGCAAGTCCGTGATGCTGTGGCCGCTAGAAAAATGTCGCAAGCGTCAATGCCCAGCGAACGCGATCGTTCTAACGCACCGTAAATTTTATTCTATCAGTCTTTCCGAATTCTCCGACGAGAACATGATGGATCCTTACAATCTGGCGATATGTTTCGGCCCGACTCTCGTGCCAGTACCCGAGGACAAGGATCAGGTTCAGTATCAGAATCAGGTCAACGATTTGATCAAAAACATAATAACATTCTGCGAGGAGATATTTCCCGAGGACATCGGCGGAATACAGTACGAGAAATACATAAGCCGCGAGCCCGACGATGTGTGAGTAAAGCTGGACTCGGTTTTCTTTTTCACCACGTTAGTCTCTGACAAAACTTTACGATTGAGTGAACTTCGTGATGCGCAGGGATGTCGGAGATTCGCCGACCGATCAAGTACAGGAAGACATGGACTCCGAAGTATATCCGTCCGAAGATGGTGAGCAAACGAGAAAATATCAATCTAAATTATACGCGCGGCGTTGGAGCGATTTGCCGGTGGACAAAAAAACCAAACTACACTGCCGGCCAAAAGTTTTCGGGCACTTTAGGTAATTGCAAAACTTTCGATCACTCGATAATTGCCGAATAATGTTAGAATAATATAATTCATTTCATTTATTATTTTACAAAGATACTATATAGTTATAGATACTTTATAGTAGAAAATACTAAATTTTATTATGCCATTATCCAAAGTCCAATTTTGCAATTATCTGAAGTGATCGATAGTTTTGCAATTATCTGGAGCGTCCGAAAATTTTTGACTGGCAGTGTACGTGCTGTCTTCCAATAAATTTGACTGTCAACAATCGATTGCGGATTAGACTATGACGAAAGAAATCAACCCTTTCCCTCAAACATTGGATAGGAAAAAAGCATTGCTTGAATAATTTTGTGTTCTGACGATGACGACGCGCTCGCTCTGGCTGCTTTTACTCGCGTTTTAAGGCAGGAGATACCTTTAGGCGAGGAAATAATCGCTGATTTCCATTATTTTTTTAAGGGGAGGGCAGGGGTTTCAGCGTGAAAAAAAAACACTTTTTTGCGATTTTTTTTCATCTAGAGTAAATTTATTGAAACCTTTTGTACATTGTTAAGTGTAATTTCAAGAACATTCCGTGAAATTTGTACGCGAAAATATCCACAAACAAGCCAGTGACAAAGATTTTCCAAGAACGCCTTTGGAAAAACACGATTTGCGGTGTTCACTGTATCTCAGCTAGAAATGATCTGAAATCAAATACCATTAAAACTTAGTCAAAGTATCATCAAATCCTCCCCCCAACGGTCTTTGATTATTTTTTTTTTTCTTTTCTAAATTTGTGGTGGTCACGTAAAGTGAAGAGTGCTATTTTTCACGAAAAATTCCGCCATTTTGGGAGTGGAAAACCCCCTCAATGTAAACAAATCTCAAACTAACCGTTGGGGGGAGGTATTTTATATGTAGAAAGTGTGTACCAAGTTTGAAATAAATCGGTCATGTAGTTTTCAAATGGCAGTGAATACGGACCTTGAAAAAGTGGTTTCGAGAAAAACGCGTTTGACGTTTTAGCTGTCGGAGCTACAGTGTTAGAGGAGCGGGACTAAATAATCAATAACTTCGAGAGTTTTTCTCTGATTGACTTGAAATTTTGGGATTATATTCTTGAAATGTTTAACTATAAGAAAAGCCGAAAAAAATCGATTTTTCAAAAGTGCAAACCTCTACCCTCCCCTTAAAGGTCCGATTTTTTCACCATTTTTGAGACTTAGGATATGTTTTATTACTACTTTTGGTTGTCACATGATAATTTTTTCTATTAATCTTCAAAAATGGCGGCGGTATGGAGTGGTCTTCTAAACGGGTTCCAGTGGATGTTGTCCGATGGCATGACACGCAGCGTCGGCGAGAGTATCCGAAAATAAACCAACAAAGATTTTTCTACCATTAAGGCAGGATTCTACTTTGAAACCATGAAAAAAACGCTATTTTCGTGAATTTTTTCTGAGAATACTATTAAAGATATCGATATGGGGTTTAAACTGTTCAATAAATACACTCTTTAAGTACATAAAAAAAAAAATTTAAATGTATTTTATTCATTTTTTGTACACGTAAAATATGTTTAAAGCCAACGCCTCGAAAAGCAGGTACCGTTGTCGTGGTCGTGAAATCTTCCCGACGGATGGTCTGAAACAAAAAAATCAAATAGTTTCATGTTCAGTATGTCTTCAGGAACCGACCTAACTAGAATATTTTATATACGTGCAAAATTAACAAAATGGCGGCTAAAATACGAAAAAAAAAATGCGTTTTTTTTGGGTCTTTTTTTGCAATAAAAAAATAGTTCTAATCAAAATTTTAAGTTGATTGTAGTTAGGTCGGTTGGTACACACATATAGAATATGTGTTCCAAATTTCATAAGGATCGGTTCAGTACTTTTTGAGTTATCACGACCACGGTACTTGAAAATGTCGTTTCGAGAAAAACGCGTTTAAAGTTTTGGTGAGTCCGCGCCGCGCGCCGGGCGGGTCACAATAGCGCGCTCAGGTAGGTGCGTTCGAAAGGCGAAAAAGGATAGTTAGACTGCTTGGAACTTTATAAACTTTTGACCGAACATTCTTGAACATATTTACTTTCGAAAAATGTAAAAAAAAAAAAATTTTTTTTTCAAAGTTTCAAAGTAGAATCCTGCCTTAAGACTCATACACAGAATATGAAGGAAGAAAAAGTGAGAAATGTTGAAATTCCGTAAAATGGTACGCTTCGAAAGACAAATATTGAATTTCCCGAAAAATGGCTACATTTTACGATTAAAAAAAAACGTTTTTAAATTTTTCAAAAACATTTAGGGTCATGTTTTAAACAATAAGGTTAGAAAGATTTATACCAAATTTCATCAGAATCGATCGATTAGTTTTTCAGCTAAACGTTACGCCAGTTTTGAAAATACAGTTTAGAATACCCCACCACCTCTGCCATTTTGAAAGATTAATACAAAAAAATATCACGTAACAGCCAAAAGTAGTCATAAAACACACCCCAAGTCTTAAAAAGTGGTAAAGAAATCTTCCCTCAAAAAAAATCACGAAAATCAGCAAATTTTTTCCTCGCCTAAAGGTATCTCCCCCCTTAAAAAGAAAATCGCGACAAAAGGAGTACGCGGTGTGAAGACTGGTTTTAACAAAGGGAATATTCTCAAATAACCCTGATGAACGAATTGAAAATATATCCGAAGGATTATAATAGGAAAATATATCCGATTATAATCCTATGTATAGGATATACATTATTAGTATAATGATCTACCAATGTGATAATATATACGGCATAATTATCTACAAAATTGATAGGACCCGAAAATACGTTCGTAAACACTGAGCGATATTTCGCGACTGACGTTTGCTTGTGCAAGCCTTGTGGACACGTTCAGGCATGCTTCCACAAGCCTGGCCTGTTCAAGCATGCAGATGAAAATTCTATCAATCTTCAAGCCGCTGATCAATCATCGTGCATGCGCAAAAACATCATACACGCGCTGAAGCATGCTTGCACACGAACATTGTGCATGCATGCTTGTCACGCTTGCCTTTACTTCTGTAGCCGCTTTGATTCAAGTTTCAAACGGAGCATTCAATAATTTTTTTCCGCATTCGATTTAAACGGCAGACTCGCTCATTAATTTCATACCTGAATAACCAAATATCTAATCAATATTCCTAAATCCAATTGAAGATTCTCAAAGACGGGCTTAACGAGTTTTAACAGATGTTGCTATTCGTACACAAATTACCGATAGTCAGAAAATGCCTATTTTAAATGTTGGCACGAATATATGCATACTTTGCACAGCTGTAATTTGTGTAAGCTTTTGAGAAAGCTTCTTATAACTGTGAAGGTCAGCCTTGAGACTATTCAACCGAATTAAAAAAGTGTTGACTAATTGATGGGTTATTCAAGTTTAAGGGGTTATATATAGTCAGGAGGCCCAAAAAGAACGATTTTTCAAGAATTTTTCTTGAGAAGACCTTTAAATTCACGTAAAAATTTGTACATATATTGGGTTGGTACAAAAATCTTGCAACACACAACAAGAGTAAAAAAGAAAAATCTTTTATTTTAACAATAAACGATTATTCAGTAATGTAGGCTCCCTCCGCATCTACAACTCTTGCCCAACGCTCTGGTAGACTTTGCACGCCCGCAGACCAGAATTCTTTTGATCGTGAATTAAGAAAGTCGTCCAACGTATTTTTGAGATCTGACAGATCATCAAATTTTTTATCCCGTAAATAGTTGTTCAAAGCTCGAAGCAGGTGATAGTCGGTAGGTGCTAAGTCTGGTGAACACGGTGGGTGTGGTAGAACTTCCCGTCCTAGCTGCGAAATAGTTTCTTGTGTCATCTTAGCGACGTGGGGTCGAGCATTGTCTTGGAGAAGCCGAACTTGAAGACGTTTACACCTTTTCTGTTTCATAATTTTAGCCACCTTTTGCAGTTGTGCAGAATAAATCTCTGCCTGTATTGTAGTGTTGGTTGGCAGAATTTCGTAATAGAGCATGTCCTCAGAATCCCACCAAAAACAGAGTAAAACTTTCTTCACTTCACGGGGCCGTTTAGGGGTCGGTTCTGGTTTTTCCCCTTTCGATAGCCACTGACGCTTGCGCGTGTGATTAACATACAACACCCAGCTTTCATCCCCAGTGACTATTTCTTGAAGAAAATCCTTTCTTTGCGGACAATGCAGGAGTGAAAGACAGATGGACATGCGTGTTGCTTTGTTTGATTCGCTGAGATTGTGCGGTATCCAAGACGAATCAACTTTCCTATATCCCATCTCTTGTAAATGTCGAAGGATAGTAGGATGACTGCAGTTGAGTTTGTTGGCTAATTCTCGTGACGACATATTAGGCTTTGCCTTTATAAGTGCTCGTAGTTCTTCATCATCCACAATCGATTCCCTGCCGGACCTAGGTTTGTCTTCAAAAGATGTATCGCCAGAATGAAAAGGCTGATACCATCGGGAGACCGTTGAATAATTAACTACATTAGCCTTGAACGCACTGCACATATTACGGGCTGCGGCTCTTACAGAATGCCCTTGCAAGAATTCGTAATATGCGATTGCTCGAAGTGCACGTTGATCCATCTTTGCTCATACTGACTCCGTGGAACATCAGACTCGCTTATATATCCTGCGGCATGGAAGGTTCTAGACCATTCTTGTATTTCCTATTCTCGAATGTTCTCGAACTTCATTATTAGGAAAAATATTTTAATTGAAAAAAAAAGTGTTGCAAGATTTTTGTACCAACCCAATATTATGGTAACTTTTAACTGTATTTTCATATTTTTTATTTGTAAAAATAATTATTTTTAAAGCTGATATAGCTGATCTCCGGGAGCACCTCTAAAAATCATCTAAAGAAAATCTAAAGGAAAAGGATCATCCAAAAGGAAAAAACCAAAAATATTTCGTTAATATAATGGATTATCTTGTAAGCGATCGAAGGAATAAGCAAAATAATATTTTTTGACAAAATGGCGGCTTCTAAAAAAAAATCGATTTTCGACAAAAATTTAGCCCTTAAATTGTTTCTAAAATGGAAAATATTTATCGGTGAGAAAAAACCTTCGATTAATAAATAAAAAATATACTTGAAAAGATTGTGTTAAAATTTGAGACTGATCGGTTCAGCCATTTCCGAGAAATCTTGCTCACCGACTTTAAAAACACAGTTTTGAGAAAAACGCGTTTTAAGTTTCAAAAGTACTTTACATGTAGTAAAGAACAATTGCACATGTGCATGTAACTTCGAGAATATTCGCCGGATTGACAAGATATTTTCTGCGTGTGTACTTAAATGTATGTACATTACGAAAAAAAAATTAAAAAATCGCTTTTTCGAAAATGTTAACCGTATATAACCCCTTAAACCTAAACGTGAATTTGATGGTAAATCAAATAAGAGGGAAAAAAAGATCGAGCTCTACTACTTAGACTTAAATCAGAAGGCTCAAATATGGCTTGATTATTTTTGTCCCTGACGTAGAGAGAGAGAATTTAAATGTGGTATGACATTTTTCATACTTTATAATATTTAAATGTAAATAAAAATAATACTTCTCGCCATCCTTTTGAATGTTTCAACCTAAAACTTGAGCAATCTCAGTCCACAGTGCTTCAGTAAAAAATGATACTCCGCGAAATATATTTGTCCAAATACAGTACCGGACAAAAAAAGTACGCACCGTTCATAATTCAATATTGGTGCTATTAGACTTACGAAAATAGTTAATGGAGTACTTCCACAGCTGCTTCAACGTTACTTTATAAGTTCACGTTTACATTTTCGCTGAAACATCATAAAAAAGATTCGAAAGCTGAACGAAAACAATTTCAACGCGTAGGATGCCAATTTTAGGCTGGACAAAAAAAAGTACGCACCCAAAGAAAAAAAGAAAACATGTCATCACATCGCGCATCTAGTATTTTGTGTGACCACCTTTTGCTTCGATAACAGCCTGTAAACGCTGAGGCATACTTTCTACAAGATTGTGAATTTGCTGTTCGTCGATATCGTCCCAGGTCTCCCGCAAAGCATCAAAAACCTTTTCTTTGTTTGTTACCTCGTCCTTATTAACATTTTGGTCCAAAATAGACCAGAGATTTTCTATAGGATTTAAATCTGGCGATTGTGCTGGCCGATGCAAAAGTTTGATCTGCGAATGGCGGAAAAAGGCCGATGATTTTCGAGCCGTATTTTTAGGATCGTTGTCTTGTTGAAAGATGAATTCATCCTGCAGACCGATCATTAGCAGTGATTCCTCCAGATTTTCGTTTATGATATCAATGTAAACATCGGCGGTCATATTACCGTTGATTGGAACCAAATTTCCCACTCCTGACCACGCAAAACACCCCCACACTAAAACACTTGCCCCTTCGTGTTTGACAGTCTGAATATTTTTTTCAAGAAGCTGTTCTCCCGGCTAAATCCAAACGCGTGATCGTCGTTTATGCCCAAATAAGTCAAACTTGCTCTCGTCACTCCAAACAACTTTTTTCCAAAACAAAATCGGCTTATTCACGTATTTTTTTTGCAAACTCGAGGCGCTTGATTTTGTTTGCTTTGCGAATCAGAGGACGACGTTGTGCAAAACTATTTTTTAAGTCTGCTCCTCGAAGTCTCCTACGGACTGTTCGATCGGAAATGTTGAGGCCTGTATTTTCGAGAATTACACGGCTGGTAATCGTCGTATTTTTCTTTGCCTCCCTGATAATTTTGCGATCGTCCAATGCAGTTGTTTTTCTCTTTCTACCTCGTCCATTTTTATCACCGACTATACCTAATTCCTTGAACTTCTCGCATATTTTTCCTCACTGCACCTCCACTCGTGTCATATTTTCGACCAATTTCTCTTTTCGAAATACCTTTTTTTGATCTTTAATTGCCAGTTCTCGCAATTGAATTACAATTTTCGGCATCGCGGATTTGTTGCTACCGTACTAGAACACAGAAAATCGGTAACTGGCCGAGAAATCGTCAAATCTATATATTTACATTCCGTTTGCCTTTCCAAGCTTCGTTGGGAGAAAATCGCTTTGTCACTGATGAGAGTATATAAGCCTTGGGTGCGTACTTTTTTTGTCCAGCATACAACCGGCACTCTTCGCGCTGAAATCGTTCTCTTTCCGGTTTCGATTATTCGTAACATTGTTTCAACGACAGCGTAAAAGCAAAGCAAATGAACTTTCTCCACGACTGCTCAAGGTCTGGTTTATTGATGATATTTTGAATGAGGATAGCACATAAATGGAAATTGAACGATGCGTACTTTTTTTTTGTCCTGTACCGTATATTAGCCCCATGTCCCATCGCCGAATTTCAATAAAACAAATATCAGGCATGCGCGACAAAAACCTTCCGTACATTTCCTCACGAACTTTACCTACGAAACAAAAAGCATCGTAACTTCACCGAACCCTTTTTTCCCCCTCTACTCCGACGTTCAACAGAGTCCGAGAATCTGGAGGCAACGGCGCAGTTTGATTTTCACGCGAGATCGGAGCGAGAGCTGAGCTTCAAGAAGGGCGACACCCTCACGTTATTCATGCAAGTGAGCTACGATTGGTGGAGAGGTTCCTTGAACGGCCGCGAGGGTCTGATTCCCGACAAGTATATCATGCTAAAAATCAAGTGAGTTCTCGCAAAACGCAAAACAGCGAAACAATTGGCTCTTTCTCTCAATCTCGATCCATCCGCCCGATCGTTTCCACCCTGCTGTTGGTTGAATCAACGCTCGACTTGTGCTCCCCCGCCGCGCACGCCTGAACGTTTTTTTTTCTTCCTTTCTCGTTTCCAGGGACGAGGATCGCGATAAAGAGCTGTTGAAATCGTCGAGCGAAGAATCGATGCGAAGGAGAGCCTCGAGCTCGGCGGACAGCGCGCTATCGAGCAACAATTCGCCGCTCATGGGGCCAACGAGCAACGCCAACGTTTGGCCAGCAACGATCGTAACGTCGGACCCGACGATTACCGGCACGGGAAATCACAGCGACGTTACGAGCAACAGCGGTAACGGGACGGCCACCGTAATACCGAGCGTTGTTACGAATCCGGTCACCTGCGTACCGTCCTCGCAACCGATCATCAGTCGAGAGGTATTGGAAACGACCGTATAGCACTGAATTCAATCCGTCTTCGTTGTGTTCGTTATGGTTGTTGTTTAATGTTTTATTTATTCTTTATTGTTTATTTTTTTTTTCCTATTCTTTATTCTCGTCTCGTCCGGACGTGTATTCAGTATGTCACTTTTCTCGTTTCGTTTTATTGTGTGCGCGCCTGTGTCTCTGCTGCTGCTGTATGTGTGTGTGTGTGCGCGCGCGCGCGCGTGTGCCTATGTGTATGCGTGTATACCGTGATTTCGTAATTCCACTCGAATGTGCTACAAGTCGTACGTAATACGCGATAAGGTGCGACGTGTGCATGTCATCACGGTGATGCTCGGAGACGTGTGAAGTAACACCTTTTTCAAGCTGCGTCGAACAAATTTCATTCATTGATACCCGCGGGCACAGTATCGCTGGAGAAACGGGCTTCAAAGATGGCTACTCTACAGACGCAAGTGGTAAAAAGCTGAAGGTGGAAAAATATGTTTTTATCTTGACAGCTCAAATATGTTTTTATTAGCATCGCTTAACGTAATAACCAAGACTTTTAGTGTTTCACTCAAACACGGCTCGAGAATGTTTAACGACAAGAACATTATTCGTGCATTCTCATTTGTCGTCTTGTTTTGTTCCAGGAAGATATCTTCGAACAAGCACGTTTACAGTTGCAAATATTTTAATTCGGTTGCGCGTCATATATATATATATACACAGTATCCTTCTTATGTCTGCCACCCGAAATACCTCGGTAATTATCGACGAAACAACAAAAAGTTCCAGACAAAAGTTGTACGGTGCGAAGGGGACCATCGAATGCGAGCAATTTTTTTTATGTCGGTGGAGGCGCTAACCGACAGTGAAGGTCACCTCCACTTTTTCAAATGGAATGGTACATTTTTTTTTCAACCATCTTGTGGAGCACCTCAAGCCGCATAAAAAACATGGAGGGGTCAAAGTCGTTCAAGGTCATTCAAGGTCAGTATCGATTATGCAAATCTAAATAGGTGACCTTGAATGACCTTGAACGACTTTGACCTCCTAATGTTTTTCATGCGGCTCGAGGTGCTCCACAAGATGGTTGAAAAAAATGTACCATTCCATTTAAAAAAGTGAAGGTGACCTTCACTGTGCGTCAGCGCCTTCACCGAAATAAAAAAAAATTGGTCGCATTTGATGGCCCCTTTCACACCGTACAACTTTTGTCTGGAAGATTTTTTTGTGACGTCGATAATTACCAAGTTATTTCAGGTGGCAGAGATAAAAGCGACACCCTATATATATATATATATATATATATTAAGGAGTCATCTTTTTTTCCTTTTACTCGTTATAATCCAGCCCGTTTCTCCAGAATTGTTGAAGTACCTTATAAATCTCAATTGTACAGTAACAAGAATTTCATAACTTCCGCAATGTAGTTTTGACACGAATGAAATTGTGCCCGTCTACGGTTGTACTACCTATCGTCTTATCGAGGCGTGACTAAAAATCGTCGAGAAACCCGTCGTACAGCGGTTCGATACCGATCACGAACACCTGTACCCTCGAATGCATACAATTATTTTTGCACCTGCCGCACAACACACGCACCGCTTGTCCAAGAAGAAAAAAATAGCGCGCGGCCGAGGTTTGCGGACGATAATAGCCGATAGGGATAAAATATAAAGTTGACGCATTTTTTTTTTTCGAATCTCATAAAAACGAAGAATTCTCAACGAGAGAAAAGACAATTACGTCGAGACGACGAGCCAGTCCAGGACTGTTAATCGAGATTGCGTGTTAAAAACGCGACAGCACCAAGTTTCTTTCGCGTTCGAGGAGAAGGAAATGGAATGACGATACTGTATAGCTGAAAAAAAAAAAACGTAGAGAGATAGGTGGCATTGCCGTAAATTGTACGAACGGTACGTCTTAGTCTTACATTTTTCTGTTGTTTTTGTTTTATTTTTTATTTTTGTACCACCTACGTCTCTGAAAACACATAGAACGTAACTTCTTTGTAAAATATAGAGAGAAAAAAAATCGATTTTTTTTCTTCTTTGTAAATAAACGTATGGAAATACGATTGTACACACGCCGGATGCTCTGCATGTGCCTACGAACTATTGTCTTGTGCTACACACGCCTCATTTATCCTCACGTTTGCCTCGTTGTTCAATTATTTGACAACTTCTCGTTTTTTTTTTTTTTTTTTTCGTTATCCTAGTTTTTGTTTCACCCCTCTTTTATTTTTGTTTCACGATTTCTTCAAGTTTAATGGTTGGGTTGCTTACTGTTTTTCCAGATATACGTTTAGTGTTGGCGCTTTTGCAGATCTGCTAAAGTGCCTCGCGATACGATAGACGATCGACCTTCGCCGGACTAAAAACTGTTCGATAAAACTGCTGCCAGTGTTGTGTGATTCTGTTACCTTGTTTTTATTATTTCTCTTTATTCTTCAATTTAATCAATAATCGTTGTTTGTTCATTCTCGCTCTTGTCACTATTCTTGCTAATGTATTATATACATATATATATATATATATATATATATATATATATATATATATATTTATATATGTACATGTTTATGAATACATATACATATATAAGTGTACTATAAAAAATGATCTTAATATTTCCGCCGCCCCTCCCCCCGCCCCTATCTTTCGTAATATGTCGTTCAAGGAGTGTCGCATATTGACGGTTCAGTTGGTTTGTGAATCCTAGAATCCCGTAGAACAATGTCAGTCTGTAGACGATACCGAAGGGAATGACGTACGCACCGGGAGCGTCTTAGGCAACGGAGACTCTCTGTGCTTAGGTGAGTAAAGCTTCGTAAAGATCGCTCAATGCCCTTCCCCATATCGACAACTTGGCTCGCGTTCTTCATTTACACGCGATCGCTATCTGACAACTCGAACGAAACGTACAACTCCATTCAGCCCACGTTGATTTCTATCTTTAGGCAGGAGGTGGTACACCAGTGAATGATCGGACATTGGAATTTCATGGAATCGATGTTGATGGGCAAGACGCGAAAAGACAATAAAAGTGGCAAAAATTGTTGGCGCAATTGATAGCGAGGGTCGAATGAAGAATGGAAAATGAACGAAAAGCAACCTCGTGTTATGCAGTTGTGAACGACAATTGTAATGATCTTGAAGTTTGCATCGCTGGAAAGCAACGAGAATTAATTCTTGGTGGATATAATTACTTTTTGGCCGATATAGGGTACAAAATCGTTCGAACGTTTTTACTTATTTTTATTACAGACTTACGAGCTTAAGGGGCTAAGTGTGAACGCTGAAAATTTGGGTGATTTTCGGGAATTTTTTGGAAGAAAAGTACTCAATTAAATGTTTCGGAAAATTAAGAATATATTTGGCTATATTTGATCTATATTACATAATTTTTTCGTAGAAAAATATTGAGATCCAAGCGACTTATGCGCTGCCTTCGGAGGCGCAAAAAAAATGTTCCTCCACTGCTGACATGATTCCGGCCGATTGAGTAGCTGAAACCGAAAAAAGAAAAAATGTCGTTAAACTGGAAGGTATTTCCTGTACAATGACGTAGGATTTTTGAAAAATATCAAAATCCAACAAAATGGCGTAGTTAGGAAAAAAAAGTCAATGCCAAATGGTCAATTTTCATCCAATCAAAAATATCCTACGTCATTGTAGAGTAAATATATTCAAGAGTACTCAGTTCAAATTTCAAGTCAATCGGATAATTGCTCTTTAAGTTACAATGTCAGCAAATTTGAAAAATCTCATTTCATATTCTTGAAAGTATAAAAATTTTGAAAGTATACAAATTTCATCTCATATTCTTGAAAGTATAAATTGTCGAAAAAGGCAAAAAAAATATTTTTGGAAGGTGTCACCTTAAGCCCCTTAAGTAGCAAAGAAAAAGTTTCGAATAATAATAAAAATGAGGAAATAATGAAAAAGTCATTGCATTCCGACAATGCAAGCTTTAACGTCATTAATTGTAGAGGAGAATAAAGTAGAATTAAAGACCCGGACATTTTGACGATTTGAGTATTTGAAAATTCTCGTGTGTCTATCGAAAAATTATATTGGAGGCTGAGAGGGTTTTTCAAAGTTTCTAATGTGGTATAACGCCGAATTATTTACACTCGAACCATCTAGAGCAAGGGAAAAATAAATTGCATCGTAATGTAAAAATATTCTGATTGGATTTTTTTCAAAATGACAAGCACGTGTTCTTTTTTGAATCGTTTGCAATTTAGCCTGTTTACCTTTCATTCACTGGTTTAATCTGTCCTACATTGGAGTTGCTCCTGATTTTATATACGCGTTTTTTTTTTCGTTATCGTTGTGTGACTTTTCTGTTCGATAACATTTAAGATCGTCCCAGTTTTATACGAACAGTTTTTTATCCATAATCGCGTGGCAATTGCGGTGGTGTGGTATCTTTTTGCCGATATATATATATATATATATATATATATATATATATATATATATATATATATATATATATATATATATATATATATATATACACACACACACATACACACACTTACATAGTATATAGTTGGCCTGTGTGTCACGTGCATGTTACTGGTAACGTCTATCGTTGGGTCAGTGCCAGCATGTTGGCCTCTGATATATATTGCGCACAATGTGACATTTTCATTTCCCATAACCATGTTGATTTGGCAAATAATTATCCAAAAAATTGGGCACGCTTTTTTTTCAGGATTGGGAAATGTTTCCACTACCCTTGTAGCTCATCACTTCGATGTTCCAAAAAAAAGTTAGAACATTGAGTATGGTTTATTCATTATTTAAGTCCCTAGCCGTGTTGTTTACAAGGTACTGTATCGAGTGCACAAAATAAATCATTTCTGTTACGGAAGATTATACGAATCGTGAAAAGCGAAATAATTAAGAATGTCAATATGATCGTATGTAGTTTACTTTTCTCCAAAGGTTCGTATAATTTCGAGAATACGTGCCTAGAAATAATCGTATCGTAGGTTTCCAAAGTAAACGTTTGATTTTTAGAGTAGTGTTTGTTCCTAAAAGAATCGTGTTTTCGAAAAATTCAATCAATGAATGTGTCGATGTGATGATAATTCACCATATAATTATTTTCCACTTTTAAGAACAAATTTTTTAGCGATCCGTAATCGTTGCAAGTTTAATCGATCAATTTTGTAAATAAAGTATTACTTTTACCATTGCGTAGTGTTGCCCCTCTCTGAACAATTCTGTCACCCGTCTGGGGCCGGGTTG
Organism: Ophion obscuratus; assembly: GCA_964007375.1. Classification (NCBI taxonomy): domain Eukaryota; kingdom Metazoa; phylum Arthropoda; class Insecta; order Hymenoptera; family Ichneumonidae; genus Ophion; species Ophion obscuratus. The sequence goes on along the minus strand of OZ023312.1, from coordinate 36,693,600 downwards.
AAATTCCGTACTTTTAATGCTCCGATGGTTTGAAATTCCGAATTTTAATACTCCGAAATTCAAGATGGGGCCGGGTTGAAATTCCGAGCTTTGAATGATCGGAACGCTCAAAATTCCGAAAGAATACTACCCCGAAATATCAAAACTCCGAAATAATTTTGCACGAAAGACCAAGACTCCGAAAATCTGAACACCGTCAAAATAATTCGACTATGGAAGTTTTAAAAGTTTCAAAATTTTCAATAATTTGACGAATTAATTCAAATTTTTTTTTTTTATTAAGAAGTGATTTTGCGTCAATTTTGAAACTCGTCTAGACAATGTTATACGTTCTACATTATTTACAGTCAACTGTGTAGACTTTCGTTGGCATGATCTTCACATGGGGGCCGGGTTGAAATTCCGAACTTTGAATGCGCCGACGATTTAAAATACCTAATTTTAATGTTCCGAAATTCCAAGGTTCGTCAAGAGGCCAGCGAAAGTCTACACAGTTGGCTGTAAATGATGTAGAACGTATAACATTGTCTAGACAAATTTCAAAATTGACGCAAAATCACTTCTTAAGGAGGTTGAAGCATTAGCCACAATCCAAGGTTAAATTTAATAAAAAAAATACATGTTATTGTTTAGACTATACTGAGTCTTTACGAATTTTTTGAACTATTTTCACCACCAAACACCAGAAATAAAAAATAGTTTAATGTGTGTAATTCAACGTGCAGTTAGATGGGCAGGACTTTCACACTAAAGGTTATGTAATTTTTTTGTTATTTAGCACCAAGATAAACCATTTCTAACAACGGATTAACACAAACTGAACTTTTGTAAACGTTTAGAAAAAAAACCTCATCTTGCCCATCGTAAACCATGGGCCAATAATCTCGTGACGGAAATATGAATAGGCATAATTATAAATTGCTCAAAATTTCATTGTGAATTGTAGAAAACCTTCGTTGTCGTAGTTTTTTCATAATAATCATCGATAATGTTATACTTTTTCAAGTTGGTAGTAACACAAAAGTTTTTCTACTTTACGTAATAAAAATACTAAAATGCATAATTTTGCCCTTTAATTATATATTAAAAAAAATTAGCATATACAAAGTAAATCAGTAGCTCGTATGCATTTTTTTATGTTCATTGAAAAAAATGAATAAACCATCATTTGACTGAATCGCCCCAACCTCCTTAATTAAAAAAAACTCTCGAAATAATTCGTCGATCAATTGAAATTTTTGAAACTTTTAAAACTTCCATAGGCGAATTATTTTGACGGTGTTCAGATTTTCGGAGTTTTGGTCTTTCGTGTAAAATTCTTTCGTCGTTTTGATCTTTCGGAGTTTTGAGCGTTCCGATCATTCAAAGTTCGGAATTTCAACCTGGCCCCTTTCAGATTTTCCGGGTGTTGGTCTTTCGTGTAAAATTCTTTCGGAGTTTTCATCTTTTGGGGTAGTATTCTTTCGGAGTTTCGAGCGTTCCGATCATTCAAAGTTCGGAATTTCAACCCAGCCCCCACTCGTCTATTCTCCAAGATTTACGGGCAACGCCTTTTTGATTTTCCTCCACACTCTCATTCCACCGACAAGTCGTACCCTTGACACGCAATAATTCATCGATCATCGAGGTGTTCAAATTGAAAGAACGGGGCGTGGGGGGAGATTCGTTCGTTTTGTCATGACCAAGAAAAACCCCTAAATTCCACGATATTCGTGACCCCTGAACGAAGCGCGATTCGGGACTCATTCGCTGATCGATTTTCATCGTTTTCAGGAGCCAAACGTGACCTTGAGCCCAATGGCATCGGCGAGTGTCACAGGAACATCAGCGACGACGAGCCCGTCCGCGTCGAGGCGGCCGAAAGGAACGAGCTCAGAGATTGAGAAAGAGGACGTTGACGCAGCGAGAACGGATATACCGGAAGTTCTCGACAACGGAGCCGAGGACGAAAGTGTCTCGGATTTTTTGGATTCGCTCTCGGGCACGAGCGAGCACGAGATACAGGACGACTGTGACGTCCGAGACGACGAGCCCGAGCGGCACTCGTCGATGTCACTCGACATGGGATTAAAGCGCGGGGCGGGCAGAAAACAGCAATGGAAATCGCAGAGTATGGGTGAATCCTTGCAGCAGACTCAGCACGCGAATTCCTTGCAGATAAATCCATCGGATTCCCATCACAGTCCGCAAAGTCTCCATCATCATCATCAGGACGAAGACGACAAGTTGCAAGCGGAAAAAACGACGTTCTCGGCGAATCGAGAATTATGGCAGAGACGCGCGACCTCCCAGACCCAATTGACACCAACAGCCACCGTCGCCCAAACAACCCCAAAGTCCTTCAGATCATCCCAGGAATTTCGCGAAATGCGCCAAAAGCACACGCCCGATCTCGTGATGGATCTGCCACTCTCCGCTCAGGATGTCGGCAACAAGTCAGCCTCTTCCAACAGTCTCAGTAGCTCGGACGAGGAAGCCGTGCCCGTCACCGCACCGAGAAACATCGAAATAACGAAATCACCAACGACGACCGGACCCGAGTCACCGGACATGAGTACAGCCGCTGAGAGATTCGCCAAGCAGAATCAGTGCACGCTCAAGAAAAATACGAAAACTTGCAGCGATAGCGGAGCAACGACGAAGCTGAAACGCCACGAGACTGAGATTATCGACGGCGAGACTGAGCCGCCACCCGAAATCGTTAGATCGACGAGCAGCAACGAAATATCGACTTCGAACGATTGCCAATCGCTGCGATCACCGTTACAGGCACGCTCGACACCGAAGATCGCCGCGAAATTTGCCGATATGCGTCTGACAGGCGGCAGCCAAGCCTCAACCCAGGTGTCTTCCTTCAAGCCTCAGGTCAAGGTCAAACCTACGATTCTCCGCAAGCCCAGTCCTTGCTTCCCAAAAACACTTCCGCACGGCCACATGAGCCCGGAGTTGGCGCGAAAAATTGAAAAGCAACAAGTGCAGAACAGTGCCGAATAAGCCGGTGAAACGAGTATATGGCTCACGAGAGACTCTTCATTTATCTTGAGCCGCGGTTTATTATACTCGTCGCTTGATGATCCGCGAGAAATCTCTTCCCCATAATACTTTTCGTGGTTCCTTGGGCGTTTTCAGTCATTTCGTCACTTTTCTTTGTCTTTTTTTGCACATCATCACCGTCATCATCGTTACTTCCCATCAATCAATCCGCCCAGTGCAAACCATGCTTTTCTTTTAAATACTTATCGTTATTGCTAATGAAGAAGAGAATTGGGCCGAAATTACGGCTCAATTTTGTCTCTCGTGATCTCGTGTGGTGAAGGATAAATCACCCGACTATATCCCCCGGTACGTTTACCGAAATCCCCCGCCTCCCCACACACGAGTTTATTTTTTTTAACGATGAAAGAAGAAAAAACGAAATACACGCTCCGCTCTTGTGTTATTTTTTTACCAAAATGATCCTCGAAACGATGTTTCTAGTCATCATGGGAATGATACGAGGAGTTAAAGGAATGAGGGAGACTCGCCGCGAGGCTCAGTGTCTTCACGAATCACGCGCGCGTCTGTGTGTGTGTATGTGTGTGCGCGTGTGTCTGTGTGCGTGTGTGCGACTCTGAGAATGTTTTCTCGAACGATGCATCGAAAAGAATAATAATAATAATTAGATAGTAGGATCGAACGAATTTGTAGTTTTTACGAGGGATTGTAATTTATTTTTTATCGCGACTAATCGCCAAATCTAAAAAGGTAAAAGAAAAATTTCCAGTTTAATCAAGCGCTTACGGTTGGACAAACGTAACGTTCGTGCTAGAAGCGAAGAAGCAGGAAGAAAGAGACGAAAAGAAACCATGTTCGATGTTCCTTTAAACGCATATACACATAAAAACACGAGTGCTAGGGTTTTACAATTGTTTCAGCGATATACTACGTATAAATATTAGTTGTATACGTTGGTTTTTATTTTCACTTCTCTTTTCGCTCTTTCTTTTTTTCGTTTTTGCTGCATCGAGAAGCGATTGAGCATTTTTTTTTTTCGTGTACGAGACACACTTTGACAGGTCGATTCGAAGGATTGAGCGAGACGGAAATAAAGCATGGGGCGAATGTAAGAATTTCGCTATTACGTGTGATTATAAATGTTTAGAATATTATTATACGACAAGCCGATGTTCGATACATACATCAAGAATAATAGAATTAAAAAAAAAAAACGAATGCGCAGAGTTACTTTACAAACAGTATGACCGAGATAAAAATAGAAGAAAAAAGAAACCGTTTACCGAACGAAATATCTTGCAACTCGAATGGATTGACCGGTCGGAAGCAACAAAACTTACAATACTTGACAGTCTACGAACGATGCCTTCTCGCAACGATCCACAAGATGATGATAAAATAAACAACCATACCCGATAAACTCAAGCAACAATAAGCAACGCGACAAAACTGTATTCTTAAATAATAATATTATTATTGTAAGCGGCATGCATCTCCATAAGGATTATAAACACTCATAATCTCATATAAATCCATATATTCTTCAAAGATTATTCTTTAAAATTATATACTTGGGTATAACGAAAAAATATATACTGATTAAACTTCATACGAACCACTGATGGTGACGAGCCATATTTATATCATATAACTATTAGTCCCGAACGCAGAAGAGAAAAAAATGTTTTTAAGGCTTGTTCAGTCCTCCGGGACGATGAAAAGGAAGAAAGCAAATATCAATGTATTTTTCGTTCAATTGACTTTCACGTAAGAAGGCTTTGCGCGCGGGAAAAGAGTAAGCGTTTATCTTCGTTGCGCGCTGCAAACTTCGTATACGAGAAACCCGAAGCTAATCTATAGGCACGGGAGAAGCATTTTCGTTTTCCTCTTCCCATATACAAGATGGAATCGTGAGGGGCGTAACAGTCACTAACGGATTACTCTTTAACATAAACGAGAGCAAACTTTATCCCATACTCTACTTCACGTGGTCCAAGGCGAATATGTGACTCACGGCGATTCCGGACTGACACAATGTATTCGTTTCGTGAGAAAAATAAAATAAATGGAAACAAAATTCTACAGCATTACGAGCATGTCTGTTGGAATTATTCGTGTTAATTTTTTTTTTAGTTTCTGAAAAGGTGTCGAATTACGACGATTATTGAGGTTCCCGCGTTTCAGATAGTTTGGAGAATTCAGAGACACAAATTACGTCAAGTTCGCTGGTAGGAAATCTATTAATTTAAGGGGTTGGGCTACTGAGGCAATTTCAAATAATCGATCGTCGTTTGAGGCAACTCAAATTGAAGAGGAAGGTCCAACATATGGTGCAGCAATCTCAGATTAACGGTACAATTATGTTCACAACTTTAATCACGTTTTTCTCGAAAGTATGTTTTTCAAAACGACGTCCACGATTTCTCGACATCTAATGAACGGATTAACTTGAAAGGTGGTACACGCATTCAGTGTAATATTAGTTTAGTTTTGACCGATGTATTTCTTAACATTTTTCATTAGTTATTAACAATGATGTCATTTTTCCTCGAAAAATTGAAAAAAGTTTGAAAACAGCTTTTTTGTCAATTCTTTTAGCCAATATTATCTATGTTAATTTAAAAAAAAAAACATTTTTTTGTAAATTCTTTCAGCCAATATTATCTATTTTAATTTGAACAAACATTTTTTTGTTTCACATCAACTGGGTGGCCAAAATAAAAATTCTTTGATTATTAATATTTTAATGAAATTTGGTACACTCATTCAGTATAATGGTAGATTAGTCTCGACCGACGTTCGTCTTTTTAACGTTTCGTTTTCAATCATTATTAATAATAACGATGTCATTTTTTCTCGAAAAATCGAAAAAGGTTCAAAATTTTATTTTTTATGATTGAAACAAAAACTAAAAAAGCATTTTTTTAAAATTATTAAAACACGTCAACATAAAAAACTCGGTCAAGTCTTAGCCAATATTATTTAGTTCAATTTTAAAAAACTCGTTTTTTCACATCAACCGGGTGGCCAAAATGAAGTACAACGTTGGGCCACTCACGTTCAAAAGTCCTTCACAAGATTGTTTATAACTTCTTTGATGAGCAATATTCTTTATGAAACCTAGCATACAACTTTGTTAATGTACGTGCAAATAAGTGTCCAAACGATTGGTCAATCATCTTACTTATTCCTTCCAAATTAATTATCTTAACAACCCTCATTTTCGGATCATCCCAGCCGCTTAAGCGAAAAATTATCGTGGAAATTTTCATATTTTTGCACTTATGTATTGGATTATGAAAATTGCGCGACTTGGCTGTGCACCGTATAATCGCTCGTACATATGGTCCATTCTATTCTGAAGCTCTGATAATAGATAGTTCAAGGTTACCGAGCACACCGGAAGTCCAGAGCTGAACTTGGAAAAGTGTGACCCGCAAGGTCACGGTGAAACGTACACTGGCGCTCTCTGCGGCGAACGGATGTCTCTGAAAAAAAGACATGGCGCTTTCCGCCAGCTCCATCCTCAACGTTCGCCCACCCTTCGAAATTCATGAACGATTTTATCCGCGTATCCGCGAACCGAATACAATGAAACTACATTTGCAATGATCGGGAAAATTGTCAATCCGCATAGACGATAGAATCAACCTTACGAGAAACATGGAAGACTCGGAATCATCTGCAACGAACGAAAGCCCGCAATCACGATTAACCAAAAAGTACATCACGGTGTCCGAAAGTCCGAGATTTCCATGAAACCCTTTGACATACAATTGTGCGTGCGAAAATGGAGGTGGAGGACATCGTGAGAAAAATTTTCGGACGTGGTTCCATCGAGAATTTCGAAAAGCCCGTTGGTCCCAAATCGAAAGTGTCAAATTTGGCGGACGCAAGGTAAAGAAAAATCGCTCCGTCTTTTCAAATCGTTACATTCGGTCACGCTTTTTTCGAGTCAAATTTTCGAGGATAGTCGGTTTTTTAATAGATTCCATAAAATTGTAAACTTTTGATAATGTGTACGAATAAATCGAGGGCAAAAAAGTTAATTTTTTTTCATCAGTGTTTGAACCACTGCAGTTTTCATGTCACCGAATATATCGTAATTCTAACCCTATGTATGAACACTTATTTTTCACACCTCTGGGTGTAAACATTGGTTTCTTTAAAGACCAAGTTTCAAAATTGTTTCAGGATATACAAAAATCGAGCAAAAATCAGGGCTACTCCTCAAAGCTTGCACACTATCCAAAAGTCAATAGTTCGAAAATGAAAATTGAAATTTGTCCAAAAATATGGAAATTTGTAAAAAAATTCATAACTATAATATATAAAAGCTGTAAATGTTTACCTCCTCGATTGGTTGTAGATATTCTAAAATTACTTGAATTTCAATCTATTTTTCAATAGTTTGAAAAGAAAAATCGAAATTTGTACAAGAAATATGGAAATTTGTTAAAAAATTAATTACTGTACAATAAATAAAAGCTTCATATTCATCTCCTTCATTGCTTTCAAGTTGTTCTTCTAGAACAACTTCAATCTGACACTTGCAATCTGTTCAACCATATGAACACAGTTTGTCAGAAAAATTATTTTACAGGCCAGCAATCTGCGATGCCACTGCTATATAATTGGCATAGGTCAACAAAAAGAATGATTAAAAATTTACAGTCTTTGCAGCATGCAAGAGAATGGGATATTGAAAATAATTATGTATTTTGAAATGTTTATTATGCGTTTTTCTGTACATATATATGCGGATTCTTATTTCTGCCATCCATTCATAGCTCTCTATTTTTCACACACATATACATGTGTCACGTCTCGTCTCACAAAATTCGTCACGATAAAAATTCACAACATTTCTCCTAGTGTCCGTCATTTGTAACATCTCGTGACGTGAAAAAATCAGTCCGTGGAGCCTAAAAATATTTTCAATGTTAAAAAGGTCACTTCTACAAAAATTGGTTTTCATTAATTATTATTTCAATTGAAGGATTGTTCTAAAAATCTCAAATTAATTTGAAAACGAAAAAATATATTTCACTACGGCCAATTGTACTTGTAGCGATACGTTCCGTAGAATGTAGAATCAAAAGTATGCCCGCTTTTGTGAAATGGTTCGTTGCAACTGTTTCAGAACATTTCACAGCCTGAGTCAAGCCGAATCCTACGTAGACGCCGCTCTGGGAGAGCTGAGCAGAGTTCAGGCACAGGAGGATGAACGTCCCGGAAGAATAGGGCCCAGAGTAGTGAGATTCGACGTAGCCACTCATCACGGTCTCTTCATAGTGTCGCCTGATAGACTGAGCATCAATTCTCAGAGCAATTTCAGTACAATGAGGGCGAACACGGCTCTCTACAGCGGCAAATGGATGTACGAGGTTCAATTGGGCTCGAAAGGCGTCATGCAGATTGGCTGGGGAACCGCTCAATGTAAATTCAGTCAGGAATCCGGTGTAGGTCGGTCTACCAAGAATACTCACCGGACGGAGTTGATACATTTTTAAAACTCCAAGAACTAACGATACAAGATTGCTCCGTAGATAAAAATGGCAATTGCGCGATACTTTATTCCATTTAAACTTGGAAACTTTCAGGTGACACGGTGACCTCGTACGCGTACGATGGCAATCGTGTACAAAAATGGAACGTGACGACCCACAAATATGGCGATCCCTGGCTGTCGGGTGACATAATAGGTTGTGCGTTGAACATGGACAAGGCGACTATGTCGTTTTACAGAAACGGAAGGGATCTTGGTGTGGCGTTCGAGGACGTAACGACAGGACCCGGTATCGCTTATTTTCCCACCGTCAGTCTGGCATTCACGGAAAATTTGATGGCAAATTTTGGCTCCACCCCGTTGAAGTACCCTGTCAAGGGTTACGACACGCCTCAAGCTCCGCCGAGCGACGAGCTGAACAAGGTTACTCTGTTGCTCGAGTGGCAGACGAATCTTGTGAAAATAATAAAGACCAGCCGAGACACGAGCAGCGAGTCCACCGTGACGAGTAACGACGATAAGAGATCGATGACCACGGAGACTTACTTGATGTGTCTCAGCCGGCTCATATTGAAGCATCTCGGGCCTCTTTTGACCTTGCCTTACGTCAGCGAAGCTCTCTTCATACCGTTCGTACGAAACTTCAAATCGACCGAAAACGATCATTGGAAATTGTCGATTTGCCTCGACTTGATGTGGATGTTCATGGAAGATCACGAGATAAAGGCTTGTCTGGAAAATACAGTTGTCTCGTTGCTCTCCTCGTTCAGGCACGTTTCACTCATGCTATCTTATCCCGACCAGTGCGACAATCTCGTGCCTCTCATAGATCTCTGCCGTCATACAAAAACGAGGCAACACCTTTTGCAATACATACTCTTCGATCGTGTCCGCTTCGCGAATTTTCTGCATGTAAAGCCTCTGGACGAGCGCGGCTTGAACGAGATTGTCGATAAAATCTGGTGGGAGACCGATCCGATCGACGACAACGTGGAAATATCGAGAAAGAGCTACATGGATTCTTGCGCTAAAATCAAGTCCGCCATATTGGGTACGCGATCAGGTTGATTTGTGCCCGTCGTGTGCAATCGCGTGTGTACTTGAGTCCTTAAATAATCTTTGAAAACAAAACGAAAGAATGAAACACAGAAACTGACAGAAAGATTCAAATCCATTCACGCAACCGTTCCCTTTGGTACGTAGAATTGGAATGCCTTCAAGTTGAACTGCTCACGCTTCTGCTCGATAACAAGGATGGCACTAATCGTACACCATCCTCGAGGACCATCTTTCTCCGAAAGTTTCGACGTTTCCTTCATGAAAATCTCGTATCCAGCAGAGTGAGTGAAATTTTTACGATCGATTTTACACGAGTCGACGGATAAATGTGATGATCGTGGTTGATTTTGTGCGTTCGCTCTTTTCCCTCGCATTTTCAAGACACCCTTGCCCATTACGGTCTGCTGCTTTCATCGACTACTCGGAGCTTTCAAGGTGCTGTGGCGAAACAACGGCGAATCCATCCACGTACCATGCAGGTATGGATTCGTACACTTTTTCTCAACCCGTAGTGCTCACACTGGGCCCAGATGACCCCAGGGAATTTTTCAGTTGGTTCCAAGCTTCCAAGCTTCCAAGATATAGGTCAAATGGAATCTGTCTTCCTTAGTTCTACTCTCAAAATGTTGAGAGTAGAACTAAGGAAGTTTTTGCTTTATCTCAAAAATTGAAATTTTGAGGAATTTTTTAATAAAAAAAGTCAAATTAAAAAAAAACATTCTCGCGTTTTTTCAATATAAAAACTTTTTAACCAGAAGAAAAAACTATTGGTTTATTAAGAGAAAGTCTTAAACTTCATTCTCGCGCAAGATTTGAGTCGATACACAGAAAAGAACGCAAATCGTAACTGTTTTTTCTGCGTGGGGTTAAGGGCATGTACAAGGTCAACATAACCTCACGAATTTTCCAACCCAATTTTCGCGTAGATGGTCAATTTTTTTAGGCAAAACAAAGCATTAGGCTCCGGAGAATTTCCTGACGCAGAGCTTGATGATTTCCTTTTGTCCGAAATATTATTCACCTCTGAGAAATCTGTGTTCGAAAATTTCAGCTATCTCTCTCGCACTCACATGTCACGTGGTAGATATTCTCCCGGGAAAAACGTTCATATCTGAATATATCTGAATGTATCTGAATCATATCTGTAGAATCAGATATGATCAGACAAGAAAAATGGCCAGGTCTGATCATGTAGTGTCATGACAGATCATGTATGCTTGTATCTGAGCATGTATGATCATATCAGAGCCATTTTTATAATTTTGACAGCAGACCCCGTCCATATCGCAGCAGGTCTGACCAGATCCAATCCCCAGGCAAGATCTGATCTTGTTGGACTAGATCTGACTTTATTGGGCCAGATCTGATCATGTCAGGCAAATCTGATTTTATTGGGCCAGGTCTGATCATGTCGGATAGATCTAAACTTATTAGACCAAATCTGATCACGTCAGACAGATCTGATCCTACGGGACCAGATCTGAATGTATAAGAATAAAATACCGTGGATCCCAGTAGACCTGGACATCTATGAACAATAGACCTGCCCATATGATAGAATCATAGTTTATCTGAACTATCAGACCAGGTATGACTCCGACTATATCAGAGCAAATCTTACCCTGTTGAAACAGAGCAAACCTTGTTAGAGCAGTCCTGAAGATATTATAATGTTGACATATATAGAGCGGGGTTATTAACACGTCGTCACTTTACGTGTTAATGATTAACAATATTATAGTAACTCACATGATCCCATAAAATACAGTCAGGTGAGGTGCCGTATCTGATCGGATATCGTCTCATATCCTCATATATCGTTTCATATATTTGGAGGTTTTCATGTGTGAACAACTGGACTGCATATACGATAAGGTATGAGTGTATAAGACTTCGTATATTTTCCAGGTTTGGTATCGTATCTGATGGGATATAATTTTATATGAACGTACCTGCTCATATATCACATCATACAGGGTGTCCCAGAACTCAACGTCAAGCCGAAACGGGGTGGCAGGATTGATTGTAACCATCATGAGAAAAATCAAAAAAAAATAAAGGAGCAAAAAAATAAAACAGAAAAAAATAAAGCAGGGCCTTTCAAAGTAGACAAATTTTGAAAATTTTAAATTCATAGTTTAATAAATAGCCTTAATTCTAGGAAACTTGGGTTTGTTTGGGTTTGTTTTGGTTTGTTTCACAATAACCGAAAAATGGTTACAGTTTGACCAAATTTCTAGGTTTTTCTTAAATGCCCATAATTTTCAAACTGCATGGGATAGATTTTTTTCGGATTTTTCTCATGATGGTTACAATCAATTCTGTCACCCCGTTTCGGCTTGACGTTGAGTTCTGGGACACCCTGTATATGTTCAGATATGGTTTCACGCTGCCAACTCGCCTTGGTTCCTGACCAGATAAAAACATATATGAGATCTATATAGCAGAGTCTGGTACCGTATTTGATCGGATATGATCTTATACGAACAGATACGTTCACATATCACATCATGTATGTTCAGATACGAATTTACGGTACCAGCTCGCCTTGGTACTTAGCCAGATATAAACAGATATGAGTTCATATATGGTCAGGCCAGATACCGTATTTGATCAGATATGATCTTATATATGCATATATGATGTGGAATATGATCAGACCTAATCATATATGATACTGTAAAATGTCAGATATAAATATATCTGATACATGTATGACAATATCTGAAACATATATGAACATATCCCCTCAGACATGAACTTTTTTTCCCGGGCTACTTCGCCTTAACTGGACCCAGTGTAACCAATACTTAATTTTTAGGAAGTCTGATCACTACGGGTTAAACCTTCAATAATCAATTTTGAGTGGAACTCGTGCTCAATTTTTATCGTTTGCAAGTATTTTCTATTTTGATGGAAAAAACGGCTCTTTTCAGATCTTTTTATGATTCGTCGATCAATTATTCGGGAATCGACAGGCTCGGTGGCGTTTTGTCGCATCTCAACAAAACCTACAAGAACGATCTGATTCATCATCTGGGACCCGAACACGAGGTCATAACAACTATGGAACCTAGCCACGAGCCCGTGAATACGTTTACGGGTGGACCAGGCCGAGTTAACGAGATTCCAACTTTCGCTCGTTTGATAAGCATGAATTCATCGGGACCGGCTGTCCCGATGATTCTCGAGAGGCTCGGCTATACGCAGCACACGCGGGAGGATTCCACACCTTATCGTCTCGGTACAGCCAACGAGGAGCTCTCGCTACTCGAGCTTCTCGACGGTATCGTACTGTTTTATCACGCCGCGGCTAAGAAACAAATAGCCAAAGTCGCGGGTCTGCGCGATAGCATGTCGGAATACATAAACGCATTGGGGGAAGCCAGGCGTCGCCTCGAATTAGTCAAAAAGTCCAAAGATCCGGAAGCCCCAAGTATCCAGAAGGAATTGATACGCACTATTGGCGTTTTCAACGCCAAACTAGCGGAACAATCGAGACACATGGCTTGGGTACGCGCCGCCGTTTATTCCGAAGAGAAACAGCAACAAATCGCTTGGCTCTTGCGCGTCGTTAATTTGACACTCCGAAAAGCCAGCGAGGAGGGCATCATGTTCAGTTTCGTACCGGATTTTTATCTCGAAGCACTCTCCGATCTGTGTGTCGGTCTTCGAAGTCATTTTCATCCGACAGCCCCGATCGAAAAGATACCCGATTACGAGACCGTCCTCCGCGAGGTTGGACAATTCTTGTGCGATCATTTTTTGGATTCTCGTATCGTACACGCAAACGCGAAAGATACCCTTATTCTCACACTCGCTGGTTTCGTCTCGAATCCTCTCACTCTCAAAGGACTCGAGCAAGTGCCGAAAAAATCACGCCTCAATTTCGTCGCGAATCTCTTGAGGCCCTACGAGAATCGCGCCTGGGCACAGTCCAATTGGGTTTTGGTGCGATTCTGGCAAGGACACGGCTTTGCTTTCCGCTACGAGAAAAGCCCGCATCTCGAGAAGACGGTTGGACCGAAGATGTTGCAGCAAGATTCTATCACGCAGCCGATCAGTAAGTAGTAGCCATTGTTGGATCGTTTAGCATTTGGTTGGATGATCTCGTCTTAATTTTTCGCTGGGAAATATTTTTCTCACGCAGTGATGATACATTTTGTTACTTTGATACTTTGTATTTCACGAATTTTCCGAAATTTTACTCAAAATAGTATATATAAAACTACACGGTGTAAAACAATAACAACTTTTCTTACCTTAACTAATTGGCACGTCGCGTTCGTTAGTAACCAACGTACGAAATATTTCAGAGCCCTGGCCATCACCGATATATCAGCATCACGTGAGACAAGTATTGCTCAACAATTTGCCAGCCACAACCAAGTTTCTCAATTCTCTGCTGAATCAGCTCAACTGGGCATTCTCCGAGTTCATCGGTATGGTACAAGAGATTCACAATGTGTCGTCGAGGCCTGAGCGAGTTTTCATCGAATCGAGACAGCTTAAAATCTGCGCGACCTGCTTCGATCTCGCAGTGTTGCTGTTGAGAGTGTTGGAGATGATAGCCACAATAGCTCCGAGTATATTCGACGATCCTGCACAATTCTCCAGCGAAAGTTTATTGATCAGGCTCTGTCAGGTAAAATGAACGGCGAAAAACCTCACATCCCGACGTTTGCGGAAACCTCCGCGGTGGTGAGAAATTGTTCAACGTTATTGTGAGCCAATTGTTCCACAGTTGCTGTGCCAAATACTCAATCGTGTGAGTTCACAAACGAGCTCGTTTCAACACGTTGTTTTGCTGGATATACCGGATTTGGAGACCGTCGATCACTTTCCCATTCTCACCGCCGTAATTGGTATACTTTTGGCTCTTCTGCAGGACGAAATGTCCGCTGATCCCGGTTAGTCCGATGCGACGACAATTCTACCGATCTTGTGGCCTCTGTTTGTAAATCTCTAGATCATTATAGTTCCTAATGTAATAATTATTATTATTTTCTTAGGTAACGAGGTTACGGAAGCTCCAAGAACAACGAGGACCTTACTCATGGAACCTAGCTTTCAAATGAGCTCACTATATTTCGTTCTCGGCGAGGGTACTACGAAAAAATCTACACTGAAGAACATCAAACCGTTTACTTTCTTAAATTGTAAGTATCGTTTAACTAAGAGGTAACACCGTTGCTTTCAGCCAAAAACTTATTTGGGGACTTTGAAGTTGAGTTTTGAAAAAAGAAGCAACTTTATTGAAAATTTGCAATTGGTGTTTAAAAATATATATCGAAAAAATGTATTTACTTTTTTCATAAAAAATTGCGACACTAGAAGCTGGAACAATATTTTTTGATGAAGACTGCGGTGGTGCAATTTTTCCAATTTTCACAAATGAATCTTGAACGAAATATCGAAATATTCCTAAGTGTTGATAGAAAACTCGGTAAAACTATAGAATCACCGCTCCAGCCCAAAATCGGTCCAAATTTTTATTTCTTTTCTTCATATTATGCTTATTTTCATAACGCATATTTTTCACATTACATTCCCCCACCTTAATTCAACATGTAACATCGTTTTTTTATCCATAACAATACCTCAAACAAATTTCGAACCGATTTGGGGCTGGAGCCGTGATTCTATAGTTTTACCAAATGTTAGTTGTAAATCGATTTTTTGAAAACTTCCCACAAATCTGCTACTTTTCTAGCATTTTATATCTACATTAAGAAATGCTTCGCTATTATGCTGCACGTACAATTCTACGCCAATAGCCTCAGACAGATTGCTATTGTGCCGCTATTTTACGTTGAAAATATTTTGGAATGTTCTATATATTTTGAGAAGCTAAGTGTAAATCTTTGACAAAGCATTAATAGTTAACAAAATTAACACAACAAATTAGCGAAAAAACATCAACTTCGAAGTCTCCATATCGGTTATCAACTCGACATGGTACCGTTACATCTCTTAAGGCCTTAGGCCACAGTAACGGGTATAAAATGATGTGTGAATTTAACCATTTTTTTGTATGAAAAAATGATTCACTCATCAAATTAATTACACATCTATTTAGTATGAATATCAAGCTGTTAGAAAATATATTTTCTTTTTCTTTCGATGTACATAATGGCCGACTACTAATATTTTCTTTTATCTTTTTTTTTAAGCGTTCAGCGGCGTGACATTTAGCATCCACAATTTTTTACCTACAACATAAAACTAAAAAATATTGATTTATTCAAAAGTTGTAGGTATTTGAACTTAAGAAATGAATTTTCAGTGAAAAATTTCGTTATAAATGCTCATAAAATGAAAAGTTTTCGATTAATCAGAAATTCCGTCCGTACTTCTCTGCAAAATGCAATTAGGACAATAACTTTTAAATTTGAAGTAAATCGAGTGAAAATTGTTAGTTATTTGTCACGCCAATTCAAAAAAAGCTGTTTCGAGATTTTTCGAGTAGTCGGCCATTTTGTACATCGAAAAAAATATATATATTTTTTCTAACAGCTTTTGATATTCATACAAATAGATGTGTAATTAATTTGATGAGTGAGTCACTTTTTCATACGAAAAAATTCTTAAATTCGCACATGATTTTATACCCGTCACTGTGGCCTAAGGCCTTAAATAATATTCTTGCTCAGCCCCGGATCGGGGGGGGGGGGGCAAACCGGGGTACTTGCCCCAGGCGGTAATATAAGGGAGCGCCAAATTCATATGTTTGAAAAAAAAAACTTCCTTCACTAAAGCGCCTAGCATCCAGGGCACTTTAGTGAAAATGAGTTTCGATGGCCTCGCGATCCTGCCATCAAAAATAAAACTGCCGATGAGACGAACTTTGATGAGTTAATAGATTCTTTCGCGGAAAGGAAAGCTCGACGTGTAAAGCTGTAGCAAGATTACATAGTAAAATTTTCTGGCACCTAAATATTGGAGGTCTATGTACAGTCTGGCTTGTGCGTTGTCTACACTGGTTGTATGTATTCTATATTAATGTCACACATAAGGAAAAGTTATTAACAAACAGGCCATAAAGAGCGTAAATATCTTTAAGGGTTCTTTTTCCCCAGGTCACCAAAAATCCCACCACGTATATTTGTTTTGTGAGTTTTTAAAAATCATTAATGTCAAATAGTGGAGGGGAGGGGCGCCAATGTCAAGTTTTTGCCCCGGCTCTCGGGGTAGAAAAATCGTAGATCCGAGGCTGTTCTTGCTGAGCGTGCTCGTTTCGTTTTTCTATTATTCACGGCTATGATGGTTCCAATATATGAAATACAACTTTAAAAAATCGCCCGATGAGAAAAACTACATTCCATCAATAGAAAACTCTTATGCTCTTTTTTGTATATTTGCTACGTTTGTATGTTTTCATAATGAGATCTGAGTGCTGTTAATGAATTACTCGAATAATCTAATCGATAATCCGTTCGTTCCATGTTCAGACAAAGACGACGTGAGTGAGCAAGAAATAGTCCGAGTACGAGCTATGATCAAGCATCTGGACGCGAATCGCGGATTGTTACCGGAAACGAGATTGACCAGCGACGACGACAATACCTGCACTATATGCTACGCTTATCCGATCGCTGTAACCTTCAAACCGTGCAATCATCAGTCTTGTCGGGGTTGCATCGATCGCCACGTTCTGAACAGCCGTGAATGCTTTTTCTGCAAAACCATAATAACCGAGATTCACGATCTCGAGGGTACGCTACTGCACGACCTAACCAGCAATTCAGCCTCGTCAAGATCCCCAAGTACACCGTGATGAGCCAGGCGAATAGATCTTCGCCGAATAAACGAAGCGGACGAAATTCCAGAACGTTTGAGAACCCTACAAGGCTTTATTTATTGTATACATAACATCGTGAAAAAAAATATATATATATGCACTTCTGCTTGCAATGCGCTAATTAACAACTCCACGGATCACGCGTAAAATCTTTCGACGTATAAAAAATATCAGTCTTTCCGGCACTCCAAATTCCTCGCAGCGACAGCAAATTATACGTGTATATAGTGTATAGACGAATAATCGTAGGCCAATTAATATCCAAAAGATCATTCCATTCGCCGATCGATCAGCCGCGCGACACTTCAGACGCACAGGCTCTTGCCGAGATTCATTTTGAAACCACTGACCAAGGGCGGCTCGGATGGTTTCTGGGCGATAATATCTTGCAAGGATTCAACGAATACAACGCCGCAAACGAAAGCTCCCAGCGCCGTTATGAGTATAGCCAAGAGAACGAGAAAGCGATCCTTGTTCAGGTACAAAGCCGGATCTTTGAGCAAAGTGCTCTGAAGTAGACAAATACCGGGAAAAACAAAGATAAAAGCTGCCGAGAGTGTTCCCATTAAATTGATAACCGGCCCGATATCCGGCACGACTATAGCTATCAAGAGGGACAAGCCGAACCACAGAAGAGTCACGGCGATTCTGAGAGCCGAATTGTTCTCCGTTTCGGCGTTGAATAGACCGAGCAAAGCGTTACGACCGCAAAAAAGTACGATCGGATAGGTCATACAATTTTTCACGGCAACGGCGATTATGGCAGCTGTCAGGGCGACGCTCGTGTCCGTGTAACCCTGCAGTATATCGTCGGGTACGTTGCCCGTACCGAACGCCGTGTATCCAAATGCTCCGACGATCGTGTAAGCGAAAAAGCATATGATCATGCTGAGCAAACAGCAGACTGTGAAGTTAACGACGTTCCGTTCCTTCATGCAGGCGTACGTTGGAATAGCGGTCATGTGACTCTGAAATGTACAAACTTGTTATTAACCCAATGCAGCGTGTAACACGAGGAAGCAAATTGATTCGTTGGATGCCCGTAAATAATATTGCTCCAACGAAAACTTATTCCAAGAATTGTGTGTGTCCGGGGGTAATAACAATGAAGACAATATTATTGGGACATTCAATTGACACTCGTATAGTTAATTGTTATCGATTATCAACGTTCAATGTTTCCGGGCAGGTTTGATCGCGTATTGAATTTATTATTTTTTAATTCTTTCAACAAATCTCACCCTTCGACGTTGCCGTACTAGATTTTTCAGACAGTCCGTTTGTGCATTAATTTTATGTCCATTAAAAGTTGACAATCTCTCCCACCAAGCACACTGAATGAATGTAAAATAATAAATGCTGAAGAATATTATAATATCGAACATCTTGTCGCGACGAATAATGTACTTCTTATCGCAATGTTTTTTTTTTTCACTCGATAGGACTTTCGTCACAGTGAACAGAAACAATGAATTTACCTGATATGCGAAACATATTATGGGCACTATTTGCAACCCCTGTATGGCATTATCAGGCCACATTTGCGTCGGCTTCGCTGTACCGCTGTCATCACTGAGATTTTCCTTAACGACTATCCAGATTAGATAAACTATTGTTATACAGCCGATCAAACTCGCGTAGCTAAGTACTTCCAGTCTTTTGAAGAAACACAGTGGTAATATGAGTACGCAGCAGGTGATACTCGTCACGAAGGCACGGGAGAGGTACCTGAAATGAAAATTCCAGCGATAAGTTATTTGTTTCGGCGATTATTCTTCCGATGTAACGTTCGAGTGCTGAATCGACAGTGATTCGCAAGGATTTATGCAGTTTGAGGACTTTTCCGAAATAAGGGATTTTTTTCCACCGTGAACTTGTTCATTTCATTATATTGAGTGATATTCCGTCAGGGAGGCTGATACTTTCAATTCCATAAGTTATGGGGTTTTGAAGTTCGCGGAAACACGTGATAAAATATGGCATTTTTCAATATTTCGATGCCTATATTGGGGGTGGGGGTGGCACATTTATAAAAAAAGCCTTTGTAAATGCATCGCCGAAAATAAATGACGACGGTCACCCTCCCATAAAAAGGTATAGAGTTTTGAAGCCCACGAAAACGCGTTATAAAATTGCGTATTTTCGAACATTTTCGGAACACCTATATTGGATGTGAGGAGTGGGGGGATTTATAAAAGATGCGTTTCTAAATATTTAAAAATGCCCTATTTTGTTACGTGTTTCCGAGAACTTCAAAACCACGTAACTTATGGAATTAATAAAAAAAATGTCAGCCTCCACCGACGGAATATCAATAGTGGTGACCAATTAAAGTAGCTCTCGGCAAAAAAAAAGTGTTTCCGTCGTTTTTCGGAAAAGTCCTCGAACTGCATAATTACCATTTACAATTACGTACGAATTTTTACATTACATTTACAGTTTATACATTCGGTTTTCTCCAAAAATATTGACATACAAAATAAGCATGCATTGCCTGTGTGCAAAAACAACTGCGACTTTGTTTTCGTCAAGTCATTGCTCTGGAACATTTCTAGCAACGATGCGACGCTGTGTTGAATTTATAATTACAATTTTAGAATGAAAATACGCGAATTTTGCTTCGGGTACAGAGTTTTTTCGTTACCATAAATTGCAGTAATCCATGCCGTAGTACGTGGCCAGAACCCGGTCGAACTGGTCGCCGATTATTATGACAAATGTTAGGCAGCAGCCAAAGCTGTAAACGGCGACGCATGTACCGCAGATAACGAGGGCCTTTGTTCCACACAGTCCAGCCAAAGTATCCTGCATATTGGACGTGTTCGTGACATCGCTGCAATGAGCCAGAATTACCAAAGCTGCTGTGATGAAGACTAGAAAGCCAAGTTGGACCAACGACGCAGACGCGATGCCACCGGCTTTGTCGAAAGCTTGCGGAAAATTAAGAAGACCCGCTCCGAGTGTGGCGTTCACTATGAGAAATATGGTTCCTATCATCCTCGTCCCTGAAACAATCCTTGCGTCAGACTACTGGTTTTTGCTTACCAATGCCGTTTTTTTCACCGGATAAAACATGGAGTCACCAGTCTTTATTAACCAGGCTTTAAGGAGGTCGGAGCGTTAGCCACAATCCAACGTTAAATTTAATAAAAAAATACATTTTATTGTTTACACTATACTGAGTTTTTACGAATTGTTTGAACTTTTTTCACCACCAAACACCAGAGATAAAAAATAGTTTAATGTATGTAATTTAAGGTGCGGTTAGACGGGCAAGACTTTCACACTAAAGGTTATGTAATTTTTTATTGTTATTTAGCACCAAGGTAAACCATTTCTAACAACGGATTAACACAAACTGAACCTTTGTAAACATTTAGAAAAAAATCCTCATCTTGCCCATTGTAAACCATGGACCAATAATCACGTGACGTAAATATGAATAGGCATAATTATGAATTACTCAAAATTTCATTGTGAATTGTATAAAACATTCGTTGTCGTAGTTTTTTCATAATAATCATCGATAATGTTATGCTTTTTCATGTTGGTAGTAACACAAAAGTTTTTCTACTTTACGTAATAAAAATGTTAAAATCCATAATTTTGCCCTTTAATTATATATTTAAAAAAATTAGCATATATAGAATAAATCTGTACCGCGTATGCATTTTTTTGAGGTTCATTGAAAAAAAAATGAATAAACCGTTATTTGACTCAACCGAATCCCTCCAACCTCCTTAATTTATTGGATCCTTGACAAACGCAAAATTCAAAAATGTTTTCTTTCTTTTTGGCTGCTAAATTTAAAATCTCGTCTACTGTATTGATCAGAATATTCCGAAAGTGATATCAAATCATGACATTGAAGTTTGCATTGTTGGAATGCAACGAAAATTAATTCTTCTTAATCCCTTAAATTTATCTTGGCCAATTTGGGCTGTGAAGATCGTTCAAACATTTCTACGTATTTTTATTAGAAATTTACGATCCCAATTTGCAAAAACAAGGCTTCGGATAATGATCAAAATAAAGAAATAAAAGAAGATCATTGCATTCCAATGCAAACTTCAACGTCATGTCAAATTCATAATTAGGGCATTACTTTTAGAATTTTTTTACATTCTTCGCATGTATTCGGCATACTTGACAGTAATGATCAACCGTCAATTAACAAAATACTCGTGCTCGATAGTGAAAAAGAAAATGACATTGAAGTTTGCATCGTTCTTATGCAATGGAAGCCCACTTTTTCCAGTGACTCAAAATTTGTCTTACCCGACTTAGACTACGGAAATCACTCCAACATTTTTACATATTCTTATTAGAGATCTGCGATTATAATTTGCAAAAAAAACATTTGGGTAATAACAAAAAAAAAGAAATTGTATTCTAACAATGCAATCTTCAACGTTATGAAAGAAGATCTTCCTATTATATGGTAAAATGCAAAAGTTAGGGAATGAACTTTTGCTGGAAGCTATGCAAAATTGTCAGATATACTCGTACACTATAAATATTTCTCCCAAGTGACATGCATACAACTTTAAGCTCTTACACCCGTATTCCTAGTCGTTTCTTTAGGGCCTCCTTGTTCTTTGTTCTGAACAAAGAATGAGGAATAAGGATTCCTCAAGGAACGCCTATGAATATGGGTCTTACACGCGTATTCATAGTCGTTCCTTAAGAAATAAGGCCTCCTTGTTCTTTGTTCTGAACAAAGAATGAGGAATAAGGATTCCTCAAGGTACAGGTGCTTTTAGCACCTGTATTCCGAACACGAACCTATTGATCATTTTGTTTCTTTCTTTTTACCTCATCGGGATAACAGCTCTCTGCTGCCTGGTATTCTGTTCATAAAAATATGGATGTGCTGACTCGTAACTTTGAAAGAACAAGGGTAGCAAGGGTAGCAGGGAACAATCAACAATTGATACAGTTGCTATAGGCGATATCTGAAAAGTTCCTAACTTTGATATTAAACATCTCGAGTTAAAAATGGTAGAGCCCCTTTCAATTGTACATATTTAGGGGTTACAATTCTCTTTGACCACCTTGGATTCTAACGATGTTAAAGTTTGCATTGTTGGAATGCAACGAAAGGTAATTTTTTTCCAATTGCTCACATTTTTTCACTGCTTTAAAAAATGAAAATCACTCGAACAATTTTTTCTTATTCTCTTAAAAAATCCACGATCTTAATTTACAACAAAAATCATACATTCTAGTAAAAATAAAGAAAACCAATTAAAAAGAACTTTCTCTGTATTCCAACAATTCAAACTTCAATCCCACGAATTCTATCGATAGACGCGCAACGCTATATCAATTTAATTCTTTGACATTTCCTTCTCCAAATATGCAAGGCAAAAAAAAATTGCGCTGCAGTCTACTCCTGATTTTCTGTCACATTGAAGTTTGCATTGTTGGAGTGCATTGGAAAATAATATACCAGAATTCCCTTCATTACGTTTGATAGATTTCACTTCCAAAAATGCCTCAACAATTTTTCAATATATTTGTTGATTTGCCATATAAATTTACAAAAACATATTTTGGATATTGAAAATAAGGAAACGAAAATATATAAAAGACCTGGTGCATGCCAACGGTGCAAAGTTCAACACCATGATTTTTGTAGAGCGTTATGAGGAATACATTATCCTTGCTGGTGCATTGACTGGTGAACTTGCCAGGCTGCTTTGTATCGTTTCGAAACTGTGAATATACCTCCACGCGAAGTTTCCAGTAGCTCTGGGCTCGGAGCGTTTGCCAAAACGACATCGTTGTCGTTGAGCAGTCCGTCATCCCTTGCGAATATGTTCATCGTAATTTTTCAGCAAACACTGTCCTCTGGACGCTTTTTTCCGATTGCAAACGACGAATTGAAGCATAGTCTACATGAAAAAAACAAACAGGGGGGCCTCAAACTGCAATTTGTTATCTCGCGTTTTTCGATACGAGAACGCAGAGGTCGGAGTTCGTGTCATAAAATCAGCTGATGGAAGAAACTCGCAGCCGCGCACTTGCTAAAGTAATCGTATACGAGATTTGTGTACGTCGCGCGCGGGTTATGAAAAAAATTGTTTTTTAGGACCAAAAGTCACATGATTTATAAAAATGCTAATTGATTTTACATGCTTGGATTAATTTTAATTGCCGATAAATCGTACAGGATTGAGAGAAGAAACATTTTTCTTGCAATTAGCGATTCGCAAGGAAGTCGGACTGCGTATGCAAGCGTAGATCTTATCGGCGGCTAAAAGAAGTTTTTTCGAAAGCTAACGGCTGCCTGATGGCGCTGCGATCGCGCCTGACGTCATTGGAGTACCGGCGCGTGATAAGAACTTTGCGTCTATGCAAGGCTGAATCCGTTGATTACACGCATTTGCACGTACCGCTCAGATATACGAATGTCAGTGTAAACGAGTGAATTACGATAGCACGAGTAAAATAAGTCGCTGAGGTAATCATGGACAATTTTCTTCACGGATCTCTCTTCGATTTATCGAATTTTGCTTTATTTTCTTATGTGTGTTAATAACTCTGCTGTTTTTGGAGGTTAAACACACCAACCGACGGCTACGAACTAGTGATAAAAATAATTGGTCTCCAATGACCTTTGCATTACTACTCGACAATTTTGACTCAGTATCATGACAGAATGAAAAAACGTCTATGCCCTCAGTGCATCTTTACCCCACATGGCCAACTATCGCCCGTGATCAAAAGTGCCGAATCCAAAGATCCACGGCGTTGACGCAAATTGTCCAGAAGCTGCTGCAAAAATGCCTGACATCAAAGTGACGCCTCTAGGGGCAGGCCAAGACGTCGGCAGAAGTTGTATCCTAGTAACGATGGGCGGAAAAAACATAATGCTCGATTGCGGTATGCACATGGGTTTCAACGACGAGAGAAGGTTCCCAGACTTTTCTTACATAGTGCCGGAGGGGCCGGTCACCAACCACATAGACTGCGTCATCATATCGCACTTTCATCTCGATCACTGCGGCGCGTTGCCCTATTTCACCGAAATGGTAAGATCCACCGCTGGCTCGGTCCACCTCATGAAACGCAGTACGGCGTCTATAATTCCAACGTTTCTTGCAGATAGGCTACACCGGCCCGATCTACATGACTCATCCCACAAAAGCCATTGCGCCCATACTTCTGGAGGACATGAGGAAAGTGGCGGTCGAGCGAAAGGGCGAGAGCAATTTCTTTACCTCTCAAATGGTCAAAGATTGTATGAAAAAGGTCATCGCGGTGACTCTCCATCAGTCCGTCATGGTGGACTCAGAGCTTGAGATAAAAGCTTATTACGCCGGTCATGTACTCGGCGCGGCCATGTTCTGGGTACGAGTAGGCTCGCAGTCTATAGTCTACACCGGCGATTACAATATGACACCCGATCGACATTTGGGGGCCGCTTGGATCGACAAGTGCCGGCCGGACTTGCTGATCTCCGAGTCTACTTACGCCACGACGATACGCGACTCGAAACGATGCCGCGAGCGTGATTTCTTGAAGAAGGTAAACCTTTGTGACCTCTCATGGCTGTTACGCATATTGAAAACCATGAAACTTGGGGAATTTCTGTCCTGGAATAATCACGGAAGTCAGAATTTTGGATGTTCTCTGGAATTTTTCCAGAATTTACTCTTTGCGAGGATTAGAAAAAATTTAACTTATTCGAAAGAAAAAAACTGAAAAGTATGAAAATAAATATTTTTGTATATTTTTAATATTTATATTATTCTTCATTGTATACAAAAAAAGTTATGTCAGTGACAAACATTGAACATTTCTAAAACTAATTTACTCTAAAGCTCCATACATTCGATTTGTCGATACACAATCACACAATACGATATTTGACTGTTCGGAAATCATCTTAAATGGTTCATTATTTTATAATATGCTCAATTTTTTTAACTTCGTGAATGATAGTATTTATGATATAAACCGGCAATAAAATTTAAATATTCAACCAGATCGCCAAAACGCTCCCGTTGTCAGATATGTAGTCTCGTGACGCCTGTGACGTATGAATGAAGAGAAAAAACACGGAAATAAGCAAAAAAATCGCTCATTACTCGTCACAGGACTCGTAATGACAATCTATTTGCTGGCATGTGACGTCAATAGAGATCCAACCAATCCTGGAGCGTTTTCGTTCACGTGACCAAACGTTGAAATTTATCTAATTAAAAAATCGAAACAAACGGAAATAAGGCATATTTTTTCAGTAAAATGATAGAAAGTACTTTTTAACACTATATTCCTTTAGAATGACAAGAGAATGAATCGGATGTTTAATATAGTCAAATACCCTATTATTATTGTAGATAAGTGTTTATATTTATTTTTCATTTATTGACAACGACATAAACATTTCTGTTTCTAATAAAGAACTGGATTTGTATTTGCTTTTAATGTATTTTTTTTACTTTACAGTGTTTAAATTATTTTTTGAATTCCAATTTTGGTTACATCTTATTTTAATATTTAACATTTTCATATACTTGATATTAAAAAAAGTTATGTTCTTTATTTGACGCCAATCTCCCTGGAATATTTGTAAAGCTTGTGTGGAAAACCTGGAAAAGTCAGAAAATTTCTGACAAGGAACATCCCTCAGGTGTCCGCCTCCGATTTTGTTGAAACTCATATATGTGATAGAGCATCGAAAACTTTGAGACACGTATTTTTTTTATCGGCGGAAAAACAGATTTAAGGGGGGAAACCGCCCCTCAAAGAAAGGCGTGTCGAGGGGTGATTTTGCAATTTCACCCAGAAGCGATCCACCGATCTGAATGGAACAAAAACGAAAATTCTTCTAATGAAAAGCGATGAAAAATCCACTATAATAATGTTAAGAAGAAATTAAATTCGGGGGTAAACCACCTCTCAATTTGCCTTTTTTCACCCCACACTTAAGAGGGTTGTATGAAAATTAATAAAACAGGTATCATTTTGAAGGGTAATTAAAATTAAAGTTGACGGGTTTTTGTGTTTTGGCGGCATTGCAAATTTAAGGGGGTAAACCACACCTAACATAAAATTATTTGTCATGGTCGTTTTTTCTGTGTTTAAAATATATCCGCTGATTTTAAATATTTCTATAAGCTACAATTTAATGTTGTATCATATTTCAAAATTATTACATTCGTCTTAAGGGGTAACTACCCCTCTGACGAGAAACATCATTGAAGTATCCGCTTTCGATTTCGTTGAAACTCATATATTTGGTGTAGCATTGCAAACTATTAAACATGTTTTTGTTTCAGCTTAATGTTAGAGGAATTTTCGATTTTGGTTCATTCAGATCGGTAGACTGCTTGTGGGAGAAACTTTGAGGGGTGGTTTCATCCCCTAACACCGTTTTTCTGCCGATACAAAAAAATATGATTAATAGTTTGCAATGCTTTACCCTATATATGATTTTCAACGAAATCGAAAGCGGATACTTCAATGAGGTTTCTCGTCACAGGGATAGTTACCCCTTAAGACGAATGTAATAATCTTGAAATATGATAAAACATTAAATTGTAGCTTATAGAAATATTTAAAATCAGCGGATACTCTTTAAACAAAGAAAAAACGACCATGATAAATAAATGTATGTTAGGGGTGGTTTACCCCCTTAAATTTGCTATGCCGCCAAAACGCAAAAACCCGTCAACTTTAATTTTAATTCCCCCGTAAAATGATACCTGTTTTATTAATTTCCATACAACCCTCTTAAGTGTGGGGTGAAAAAAGGCAAATTGAGGGGTGGTTTACCCCCTACTTTAATTTTTTCTTAACATTTTCATAGTGGATTTTTCATCGCTTTTCATTAGAAGAATTTTCGTTTTTGCTTCATTCAGATGGGTGGATTGCTTCTGGGTGAAATTGCAAAATCACCCCTCGACACGCCTTTCTTTGAGGGGCGGTTTCCCCCCTTAAATCTGTTTTTCCGCCGATAAAAAAAATACGTGTCTCAAAGTTTTCGATGCTCTTCTATCACATATATGAGTTTCAACAAAATCGGAGGCGGACACCTGAGGGATGTTCCTTGTGAGTCAATAATGCGTAACAACCATGCCTCTGTTTGTTATTTCGCTCGTCGTTGGCGAATCAACGTCCACTACTGTCAGTTGATAATAACCGAGCATTGTTTGAAAATTGCTTTCGGCCCTGCAGGTACACGAGTGCATAGACAAAGGTGGCAAAGTCTTGATCCCGGTATTCGCTCTTGGGCGGGCCCAAGAGCTCTGCATACTTCTCGAGACTTACTGGGAAAGAATGAATCTGAAAGCGCCCGTTTACTTCGCACTCGGACTGACCGAGAAAGCCAACAATTATTACAAGATGTTCATAACGTGGACGAATCAAAAGATAAAGAAGACCTTCGTGCAGCGAAACATGTTTGACTTCAAGCATATAAAGCCTTTCGACAGAGCTCACATTGACAATCCCGGATCAATGGTAGTTTTCGCCACACCGGGAATGCTTCACGCCGGACTATCGTTGCAGATATTCAAAAAATGGGCACCCAACGAATCCAACATGGTGATAATGCCGGGTTTTTGCGTTCAAGGCACGGTCGGCCACAAAGTACTCGGCGGAGCTAAGAGAATCGAATTTGAAAATCGTCAGATCGTCGAGGTCAAGATGGCCGTTGAATACATGTCTTTCTCGGCTCACGCCGACGCCAAAGGTATAATGCAACTCATACAGTACTGCGAGCCCAAAAACGTTTTACTCGTACACGGCGAATTCGCCAAGATGGAATTTCTCAAGGAGAAGATCAAACAGGAATTCGGCATCAATTGTTATAATCCGGCGAACGGCGAGACTTGCGTTATCACGACGACCTCCAAAGTTCCGGTGGACGCGTCACTCGCGTTGCTCAAAGCCGAAGCTAAGAGATACTCGGCTCTTCCACCCGATCCGAAACGTCGAAGACTTCTTCACGGTGTACTCATGCTCAAAGAAGACTGGGCTTGTCTCGTCGACACGGACGAGGTTGGTGCTTTTCTTTCTTCTTCTACATATCGCTCGCCCCAAGTATCATTCAACTTCAATCAATCGTTTCAGAATCGTTCTGGCGAAATATTGACGAATTACTGATTTTTCATTAAGATATTCCTATCGCCAGGCTTCTTCCATAGGATTTTCATAATTTTTTTTTAAGCTTTACTAAATATATTAATAATCGTCACTGTAAAATTTCAGGGTTGTTTATCGACCTAATTAAAGAGAAAGAAATATTAAAATTGCGTATTTTTGTGAAGGAATTCCGAGACGGCACACTAAAACCCAATTTCCGGTCGCTACAAAAGTGTATATAGTAGTGGGAATCCGTCGGAGGACGGCACTTGAGAGAACTGGTAGCAAGGGCGCAAAAGGCGGCAAATGAGGTGTGGGGGGTCATGAAGAGAGCGAAAGTAGATGGACTGAAAGAGAGGCTACAGCTGTTTGACTCACTAGTCAAGGCGGGAGCACTGTATGGGGTCGAGGTATGGGGGTAGAAGAGAAGGGAGGAAGTCGAGAAACTACAGGGGAAACTAGTCAAAATGGCTTTGGGGGTGGCAAGAAACACCCCAAGCTACATATGGAAGTTGGAGGCGGGCAGGAGGAGTGTGGAGGTGGAAGCAAGGAAAAGAGCAGGTAGTTACATAGTCCAAATTCTGAAGATGCAAGAGGGGAGGTGGCCAAGGGTGTGTTTAAGAGAAGAGGTCAGAAGTATTTTAAACGGGCAGCCGTCAAGGTGGGGGAGGGAGTTTAAAAAGGCGATGAGCGAAGTAGGTGATGGAAGAGTCGTCGATCTGCTGTGGTCAGGTGTGGAAAACAGGGAGAGGGTCGAGAGATGCTTGAGCGAGGGGGTGAACAGGAAAAAGGATCAGGACGTGCAAGGGGACTGGACCAAAGTGGACAGGTCATCCTTTTGCCCCTGGTACAAGGATACAAAGGTGGGGATTGAGAGAGAAAAGTATTGGGATAATAAACAGATAGGGGGGGAAACTAAGCAGCAGTGGGCTAGACTGCGATGCGGAAACGTAGGAAAAGTTGGGAAAAAGGGATATGATAGCTGGTCGTGTGGAATTTGCGGAGAGGAAGTCGCAAATCTAGAACATATATGGAAATGCGAGGCGGCAAGAGGAGAGATAAGAGAAGAATGGGTTAGGGGGGTAGATGATTGGAGAGGAGGAAGGGAAGGCGAGGAGTTAGAGGAGTGGACGAAACAAACGCTAAGGGGGGACCCGGTGGTGGAGATTTGCGAATATTTGAAGGCGCTCGCAAGGCTGAAAAGGGGGAGAAAAGAGGAGAGCCGGGAAGAGGAGGAATAAGAGCAAAGGGAAAGAGCTAGAGAAAGAGAAAGAGCACTAATTAGTATTTAGTATTTAGTTCATAAGTAGTATTTAAGTGGCGCTAAAGTAAGAAAACATGTGATGAAAAAGCGGAAAGAGGAGGGGTATTGTAAAAAGCGAAAGCTGTACGTTTGGAATAAACGAATCTATCTATCTAGTGGGAATCCGTCAGATTTTTAAAAATAATCAGATTTAGATACCTAACACTTGTAGTAACCCAGTGCTCTCAGAAAAAATTACGCTTATTGACTTAATTTTTATGTAATATCAAGTTTAATTTGAACTTCAGGTATTGGATTTATTACCACTTGCTACGATAAAGAGACGTGACAGCAAGGCAACAGCTGACTGTAGTCCTAACCTCATCTCACTCATTTGAATTTTCACACATATTTCATTTTTAACCGACATATTTCGCCGACGCAAATTTTCCACGCTTTTTACCAGTCGTGGCCCGAATACAATGCTTTATATTTCCCGCACCTGACATTGTTTTGACAGATCGACGTTGAAAAGCATGGAGGTTAAACTCGCCTGGTTGAGTAAAAAGAGACGGAGATAGAACCAATATTGCCAAATATCAAACCTAGAAATACTGCGCGAATCGTTGGAATAACTATTTTTTCATTTTTCTAATTAAATCTGAACATTCATTAGTTTACACATGGAAAATTTAGTTATTACCATTTTTTTCTTTGCATATGTAAAATATAGAAATTGTACAAGTCTCAAGTATGATCAGTGGTATGACTAGTGTGAAGCGATAGGATTACTTTTAATCGGCTTTGCTACCAGTTGCGATTGAACTATAAGGACAACGCCAACTGGCGGGAACTTCCTGTATTCTTCTTCTTTAAGATTTACAAATATCGATGTTATTGCGTATACTAATTGTATACCAGTAATGATGTCAATTGCAAAGGTACTTTTCTTACGCTTCCCAAAATGCCCAACGATTTGTTTAATGTCACCGGACCTTACAGTACCCTCACAATCACCCTCCCATCAGAAGGGCCACAAAGTGCATGCTTTTAAAACGTTTCTTCCGTAACTTTATGCTTGATATTAGAAAATATCCGTCTGGGCTTGATTCACGCGTATTTGAAAAGCAGGCGAACAAAACCGGGCTTGTCCACACTAACTGAATTCTTTTTCCCTATTGTTCAAGCACACCTTTATTAGTCGCCAAAATATTTCGAATCAAAGCCAGCTCTAAACACCGCAAAATTTGTTAAAAACTCGCTTGGAAAGGCAGTTTTTAAACACGAAGAAAACAAAAATTTGATGTAGTGTAGACAAGTCTGGTATCGTTCGCCTGCTCCGCATTTCAACTGTACAAAGTGATTTTAGAAAATGTCGATAAACTTTTGTAACTTTTGTAACTCCGACTAGAATCCTCATCTTCAAAATTGAAGATCATTTATATATGTATATATATATTTGACGTTATCGCGGGTACTACAATCTAATTGAAAAAACATCTTTATCAATGTCCTCGCGAATTCGAGCACAAGGTTTATAAAGAAGGCCTTTTTCAGCGGATATACTCATTTAAAAAAAAACGTATGGCTGCTAGTTAATGACTGTAGTATACTCGGAATTTTCAAATTTGGACACGACATTATTGACATGTAGAAGGAAAATACGAAAAGAAGCCGTTTTTTTCCACAAATATTGGAGCGTCCCTTTAAATTGCCCATCTCTTATTATCACGTCCACAGGTTGCCAAAGCCGCCGGGATTTCAAAGCACGTAGTACGTTTCACATCGACCGTACAAGTGAGGGATCCAGGACCCGCGCAATCGACGACCCTGAAACTCTTGCAACCGTTGAAAGAAAGGCTGACCGGTTGGACGGTCCAATTGACCGACGG
The DNA here is from genome assembly GCA_964007375.1 of Ophion obscuratus. Classification (NCBI taxonomy): domain Eukaryota; kingdom Metazoa; phylum Arthropoda; class Insecta; order Hymenoptera; family Ichneumonidae; genus Ophion; species Ophion obscuratus. Next base: position 36,662,005 of record OZ023312.1, on the reverse strand, counting down.
CTCTATTTCCGTTGAGTCGGTTCTGGTCAAGGTTGAGGGCGACGAGGACGACAAAAAAAGTGTTTACGTCTCGTGGACCAATCAGGACGAGGATTTGGGCAGTTATATTCTCGGTTTTCTTCAGACTATGTTGAATTAAAGGGAATCGAATCGTTGCCCACCTCGGGGACACGAACGCGAAGCGGTAAAGGTTGTTCTGTGATAACCATTGTAAATACGTAACAGTTTAATTATCCTACTTGTCAAATACATTTTTTTTCGAACCTACACACACCCACACACGTTTCATCGCGTTCCTCGTCACTCGAACGCAAACCGTTCCCGCATTATTGCGTGTTTGTCTTCCGGCAGCAAATGTTGCACATTTTTGACCCGACGATTATCCGGCGACTATTGAAGATGGAAAAAAAATAGGAAATGCTCCGGAATTCACTCGCGGATGATTCACGAATGTTCTTCGCGATGCGGATTTGCAGGTTAATAACGTTCAATTTGTTGCAATCAATGTATAGGGTACATGCATTTATTTCATCGTATTTTAGCTATATATTGCAACTGTTGTAAGATTACTAGGTGTTAAGGCTGACCAATAATTTTTCAATGGATCTTACATAAACGCTGTGTGTGTCGTCGGGCGATATCATTTCCTCAACGTTCCCTCACACCTTTATTTCTTACTTTTTCTTAACGGAGATTCGATCGATAAATTCAATTTTACTGACGAGATAACATTGACTCGGTCGCTATGGGGCGCCCCGAAAATAATGCTGTTCAACAATATCTTCATATCCGGAGGGTCTCTCTCGCTCTCTCTCTCTCTTTCTCTCACACACACACTTTTTCCGCCAAATGACATATTCATTTTACTTGTTTATTGATTTATTCATCCGTAATCTCCGAACCGCCGTGTCTCACCTTAACCCGAAGCGAAACAAATTAGTTCACAATTTACCCCTTATTCTGTATATTTATAAAATGTATATAAAATAAGTACGGTACAGAATGAACGAACTTTCACTTTTTTTTTTAAATATAGCAGCAGGACGATTATTCTGTCCCACAAGGCTCGGTGAACATTCAGTAGAATACGACTCTCGTGATTAATGCCATGTTTCTTTTTAGCTTTCGCTGCATAAAAAAAAACGATAAACGTTGACGATCAATGCTCGTTCACCAAAGCCTTGCGACAATTTTCGTGTATTTTTTTAAAACTGTACGCTTTATCTTTCTTATGATTCATTTAAACATGAGACACCTCGTCGAAGTACGCTGTCGTACGGTCATTTTTTACGACGCCGCAAACTCATTCTCCGTTCATCGTTAAGCTTCGAGCGATTCGACGGTAAAATTCGAACGTAATATACAATTGAAAAAAGAAACACCCGTGCGTATTTAACGTTTTATTTCATTAATTTGATATGACTTGTCGCGGTGTTTTTCCGTCCGGATTCGTTAGTGCAAAATGTGAATCTAACGGTTATACGCCCGAATTTAATGTTACAAGTTCATCGTTTGCATTCGCGCTGTTACTAGAAAACTCAAATATCGCGAATTCAGTGGTCTTTTGTTTCCCCTTGATTTTGTTCCGTCAACACAGGACGCACAAACCTGCTTTATTGCACATGTGATTCGACAACTATATGTTCTCGCGCTCCGTCTGTTTTTTTGTCTCTCGTGTGGGAATCCATGCGATTCCCGGTCAGTGACAGTGTTCGCCACAATTTCAGTTCCCAATTTGTTTCGTTCGGCCGTTATCGTCGCAGCGTACCAGAAGATATTTCGAACGTGGCCACTTCGAGGAATTTCGATTTTAACATTAATAATCTATTCGGAAATCACGCGAAAGGTAGCAAGAGCGCCGCATAGTTTCAAACAGCCACCAGAAATAGAATAAAACGGCATTGCGAGCATTTATCGTAAGCTCGACAATGCGAGAAAAAAAACGTCCAAGTGATCATTTATGTTGATGGATCAATATCGGAGATCTTTGATGAAGTATGTGCGAGAAAAAAAAACTTGGTGAAACTTTAACATTATGCGTTACTATTGTTCCGCGTGTTTGAAATCAATAATAGATCATTCGATTGACAAAAACATGATTCGATTGTACAGTACTCTTGACTACCTTTTCAAAGAACGTGATACCCGAAACAACAGTTTCATCTTTCTTGTTTGCTTTTGTTCCTTCGTCGACGCGATTATTTTGACAATTAAAAAATATCGCTGCACACTGCCCCGGGACAGGTGACTTACCCTCAGCTTTTTTGTATAAAAAAAAAGAACTCAAATTCCTTCATGTACATAATATTTATCTAGTATAAAATGTGCAAATAAAAGTTCGTCAATGTTTTTTTTATCTTCTTTTATGGTTCGCTCGCCGGTCTTAGAAATCAATGTACTCGTGATACATCTTTTTTGTTCGCCATTTCCTTTCCCCCTTTAATAATCTCGTTTACTAACCGACGCGTTCGCCGCAGCCCCGCTCTCTTCCTCCATTTTACTCTTCTCCCTCTCTCCAATCCTTTATATTTCTTCCGCATAATAAAATATGTATTTTTTGTTTGTTCCTACCGTCTATAATAAACATTGTTTATAATATTTCATTATTATATTAGTCTTCTCAGTAGCAAAGTCACCGCAACACGTGAGTCCACAGCGTTTGACTGTATGTGCTCTCTATTAAACACTATAACTTTTATCCCCTCTCTTTTTCTCTCGTTGGATAAACCGACAATCCGTTAGCGCAGTTTGTTCCTAAACATTATTTTTTTCCTGAACCACCCTGAAAAAGAAACAATGCGACGGTAATTTTTTTATACAAGACGTACATGCATATACGTATAGAGTAATCTTGCTACTTTTGCTTGTGACATCATATCCAGAGGAAAGAAAAACAAGCGAACTCGAAAGCAGAGAAATCGACGGGAAATGTATGCGAGTCAGCGCGATCAAACTAACCAAAGATGCACAAATCTACCGCTGACTATGCAACATTTTCCCGCGATCGGGACGGGAAATATTACGCAAGCCAAGTGTCAACGTGAAAATACGAGGTGAGATAGGGCATTTTTTAACCAAATGCGATATTTGGCGAAAGTGAAATAAAGGCGGTTATGAATGAAAGCTTATGACAAATCTACTTGCAATATTTATCTAGTCTTAAATTGTACCTCTAATAAACAGTGCATTCATATAACGCATTTCAGAAGCTTGGACGTCGCTCGAAGGCTTTAAAGGCAGTGTTATTCGATGCGCAAAGTTTCATAAATTACAATGTTTTGATACCGAATTAGTTTGGCGAGTGAGTATTTAACGAATTGCAGCCCTGAACTCCGAAAATGTTCAACACCATTGTATTGTGATGGGTGGGCGAGGATTTGTTAGGATTGAGAGTTAATTTTCTTGTCTGAACGAAACTAGTGGTTAGGGGAACCTTTATGTGTGTACCAGTTTATACAACGTGTATAGACCCTGTTCACCAATTTTTATACTTATATATATATATATATATATATATATATATATATATATATATATATATATATATATATGTATATATAAACTCGAAAAAATCAACTCTTATCGTTTTCAACAATAATATAATTTAAAAAACACGCCTAATCAATGCTTTCTAACTCAAGTGTAACGAGAAACATAACCTAAGTGTCCACCTTCGACTTGGTCGAAACTCATACATGTGATAAAGCATTGAAAACTGTTAGATACGTATTTTCTTTTATCGGCGGGAAAAAGGTTTTAAGGGGGGGAAACTTCCACTCAAAGAAAGACGTGTCGCGGGGTGATTTTGCAGTTTCACTCACAAGCAGTCCACTGATCTGAGAGAAACAAAAACCAAAATTCTTCTAACGTAAAGCGATGAAAAATCCACCATTGAAGTATTGGAAAAAATTAAGGGGTGACACGCCTTTCTTTGAGGGATGGTTTCCCCCCTTAAAAACGTTTTTCCGCCGATAATAAGAATTTGTGGCCAATAGTTTTCTATGCTTTATCACATAAATGTGTTTCGACAGAATCGAAGGCGAACACTGAAGTGATGTTCTTTGTAAGCAGTAGCGTTCGATAACTTTCTCCCTATTTCTTTTACACGAGAAATTCGCTCCTCACGTTCAATCTTGAATAACTCGACAACTAATTAAAATGTTTCAAATTCAATCGGAGATTCTTAAAGCTAAATTCTACAGGTATGAATCTTAATTTCGATATTCTTATCTTTACACAAGTTGTTGCCATGAAAAAAAAATTTAATACTACAAGAATGAGCATCGAGAATTTTTAACCCAATTTGGTAAACAGGAATTAGTTGGACAGTTCAAGTCTGAACGTGGCATGCGAATTTTGTACAAATTTTTATCAAAAAGCGAAGAAAATGTTGAGTACTGGACTCGAGGCAAAAGGCCCAATTTTGGTATGAATATTTTTCTGCCTAACACGCTATTGTTCGAAGGGATGAGTTGCATTTTTTCTTGACACACCCAAATGTGTGTGCGTGTGTGTGTGTGTGTGTATATATATATATATATATATATATATATATATATATATATATATATATATATATATCGATATCACTCCGTGCCATCTATTCACCGATCATTTACTACGATCTACAATCTTTTTTTTCACCTTTTCCAACTATGCGACATTCTTAAGGATGATTTTCAATATCGATCGTGATTGTATATACACGTTTTGCGTAAGAACGACAAGTGCATCGATCGCACAGGGACAACAAAAATCGAAGTTTTTCATGACAAGAAGCGCGCTACGATGAATGACCGATGAGGTGATATTTACAATCGACTGGCCCGTCCCTCAGCGACTCTCAGAGCTACACGCGTTTCGGAATTCCCTCGATTCGTATTTCCTTGTTTCCCCACCAAAGCGTGAGCAACAAAAAAGTGACTACTTCGGTCCGTGGAAAATTAATTTTGTAATGAAAAAAAAAGAACTGCTGTGTGACGACGAAGATTGATGAATGAAGCAACGACTTTACGATGCACGAATCATGTTACACCGCAAGCAAATGTTCTCAAAATTTTTAAAGCCACCCTTTCGCTCTTCCGCTCACTCAACTTAGGTACGATGGTACGGTTTCCCACGACAAGCGTAACTCGCGTTGCGTCATTTTTAAAGACAAGAAAAACAGATTTTCCCTCCTTTCGATGAAATAAAAATGATTAACAACACGACTTGGGACGGTCAAGATGCAAGACATTCAGTATGCACACTATGTCCATTGGAGATATAGATACAGAAGAGAAATAATAAACCAACTATTTCATTCTAAACACTAACGTAACGAAATGTGCGTACGTGGCGATGAAAATTCCGACGATTTGAGAGAAAAAAAAACAAATTTCTTCTTTTTAAGGAAAACCGCTTGAAATGTTCGCGAGCTGCTTGGTCGTGATGCAAAACCCGATAAAGCGAGAGAAAAACACTTAACGACACTAAATCAACACTTTATGAAAGTAAATAAAAACTAAAATGTAGTTCAAAGAAAAATTATGAATGAATATTCCATAAATGATTGTATGCGATACGATGAAAAACAACAAAAAATTGCTACCAAGGCCTCCATACAGCCTGTATGTATTTCTTTTGCTTTACGCACGATGTCAAATAAACACGACGAAGAATTTACATACCGGGAACAAAGTATTGTCTCGGTTATTAGCGTACCTGCAAATCTGCGCCGCTTTTTCGCAGGTTTCACAGTGGACTGTCGAAACAACGAAAATTACAATAGACAATTATTTTCATCTTCGGTTCTTTCTCTCTTTTGCGATGGACAAATAAGCTTTTGATTAAAAACGCTATCCTCGCGTAACCCCAATGGATGAAAAACAGTTGTAACTTTGCGAGTCCTAATATTGCGTACCTGCCTGCCAACGTACGAGCACTTGCTCCAGTCACAAATTCTCTATCCAAATGAAGTGACGAAAATAATGTGCAAGCTGAACAACGGGACAGAGCGACGGTATTCGAAATATTGCGACTATCGTTATCCACCCGCACCCTCTTTCCAATTTATTCCACTGAAGAAACAAAATAATGATTACTCCGCGGGAACAAAAGGAACTCATGGCTGAATGATCAACGTCATGCCTACCGAAGTAGTCGCAACGATGAGATAAACAAATTTCGCGACAGCTGTGCCGAGTTTCCGAAGACGACGCAACGGAAACGCAATAAAAATAAATATATGGCCGACTGTATGCGGCACAGGCTTTTCACAGTTTCCCTGTGCGCAAATGTGATACGATATCGCTTTAAGGTAGTCCTATCGCCAGGCTTCAATGCACAGAATTTTCATAATTTTTTTTTGAGCTTCACTAAATATATTAATAATCGTCTCTGTAAAATGTTAGGGTCGTTTATCGACCTAATTACAGAGAAAATAAATATTAAAATTGCGTATTTTTGTGAAGGAATTCCGAGACGACGTACAAAAACCCAATTTCCGGTCTACAAAAGTGTATATAATAGTGGGAATCCGTCAGATTCTTAAAAAATAATCATATTTACATACTCAACACTTGTAGTAATCCACTGCTCTTAGAAAAAATTACGCTTATTGACCTAATTTTTTATGTAATATCAAGTTTAATTTGAACTTCCGGTATTGGATTTATTACCACTTGCTACGATAAAGAGACGTGACAGCAAGGCAACAGCTGACTGTAGTCCTAACCTCATCTCACTCATTCGAATTTCCACACATATTTCATTTTTAACCGACATATTTCGCCGACACAAATTTTCCACGCTTTTTACCAGTCGTGGCCCGAATACAATGCTTTGTATTTCCCGCACCTGACATTGTTTTGACAGATCGACGTTGAAAAGCATGGAGGTTAAACTCGCCTGGTTGAGTAAAAAGAGACGGAGATAGAACCAATATTGCCAAATATCAAACCTACGAATACTGCGCGAATCAGTGGAAAAACTATTTTTTCATTTTTCTAATTAAATGTAAACATTCATTAACCAGTTTACACATGTAAAATTTAGTTATCACACTTTTTTTGCATATTTAAAAAATTAAAAATTGTACAAGTCTCAAGTACGATCAATGGTATGACTAGTGTGAAGCGATAGGACTACCTTGAGAAAAAGATATCCGCGACATAAAAAAGAAGGCCACCATTGGGTGGGCCGTCTGGGGGGCACTGGGATTAGTGAAGTGACGAGTGCGAGATTAAACTTATGGGGGATGGCAAAAGCCCACAAGGGCAAACAAGGGAACATTGTAAATAACAATAAGTACATATCGAAAATAATTATTTCGTTTTTGTATATACGCAACTGCGACTTATCTACCATCAAGAACGAACTGCCGAAATCACACTAGCGACGAATAAACTAGCAGCCTTTTTTGTGGTTGCGGAATTTTAACTACAGCGACGAATCGTTCTCGGACCGGCTAGCTACGACAGTGATGCGATAGTGGAGGTCAGAGGGAAGAAAGAAAAACGTAATCTACGAGTACTACGCAATCTTGCTTGGGAAAATCGCTGATAAACGATATCTAAGTTTGGGTTAGGTGTGATTGACATGTGTCTTCGCATTGTCGAAGCTCAGAGTGCTTCCGTCAGGATTTCTGCGAAAGGACCGAGTTTGAGTTACTCGAAAATGCCATTTCGAAGCCGTCTTCTTATTTGTACGATTCTCCCTTTTTTTAAATCTTCTTCGTGTTACCATCAACGCACTACTATAATTAAAATGCATGTTTTGCGGAAAAATAATTCGTAGCTGAACTGATAAAGAAAAAAACATGAATTGCGTACATCCAAAACTATGGGCAAGTGGGGAAAGAATATTTTTTCGCGAATGTCGAAAGATACCGTTCATTCAACAAACTTTTCAATCAATTGTTGCAGAAAATTCTCTCCCCATACGTCTCTTTAAACAAGACTTTCAGTATTTCGAAGAAACGCTCTCAATATACGAAACAAATCTCTCATGCGTGTACTCTTATTGAGACGTACAATAAAAATACCCAGTGAAACTAAGTTTTGGAAATAATGCGCCAAAAGCATCCCTATGAAGTCAGGTGTCTTGCATTGCTTACATAAGGAAAACAAAAAGTAGAATTCCGCAATACTCGTGGCAGAGACAAGACGGTGTAAAAACCGAAATTACTTCAGATACAGTGCAGAAAGTTTGCAAGAAAAAGTAAAAACAAAAAGTTAAGACTGTGGAAATTTATGACGATCGTTTTTTTGTTTCATTTAAGTTTTCTCGTATCTCTATGGCTTTACCTTCCTCTTTTTCTTGTGCTTTTTCTGTTGCTGGCCGTTCAGGGGGTTCCAACTAGCCTGTGTCTTGTGTTCTGCCTCGTGACAGTATTTTGAATTTGTTTCAGTGGTTAAGGAGCTCTCGTCGTGTTCTCGCTGTGATTGTTCGAAACTCGCGGTGTCGTCGCTTACCGAATTGTTTTCGTTATCTGCATTCTTTAGCAGGGTCTTTTCTAGCGCAGCTATCAGAGTGTCTGTCGCTCTCGTTGGCTGCATATATATATATGAATGTATATGTTTATATATATATATGTGTGTGTGTGTGTGTGTGTGTGTGTGTGTTTGCTGTGTGTACACAGTGGGCGAAAATTATGAGCATTTTTCTTTACGAATTTTCGATCAAGACGAAAAGTTACAGATCTTGAGCAAATGAGGCATCAAGAGATGTCCATGGTAGTAAAAAAATCAACGTCTAGTCGATTTTTTCGTATTCTTTATCCCTTTTTTACTCCCCAGGTCACCTCAAACCCAGGTGTTCTTTTTGATGCAATTTTGTTACTCCGGTAAACTTGCCTGTCACTTTTTTGTTGGGAATTGGCAATAAAAATCTTTGCTTCGAAAAATTGCCGACTAATTTTTTTCCCAAAATTATTTAGCTTCTTGTGAAGTAGTGCAGTTTTAAAAAATATGAAGACTTATGAGGCTTAAGGAGAGATATACACCTAGATGGTCGAGGTCGAGGATTTAGAAGCTATGAACATTCCGTCGACCGTAGAAGACCTACACTACGGGCCTGGTATCGATGATTCCATGTAAGTTGACGAAATTCATGATTCATTTATTGCCAAATTTTCAAACGCGTGTTTCTCAAAACCACGTTTTTCAAATCGGTAACCAAAATTATTCGAAAACCAATGAACCGATTGCCTTGAGGTTTTTTGTGGTTATTCCATACACCATTATCTAGTACTTGTCATAGGATTTTTTTTCCGTTACTTAGTTTTTGTTTTATAGGCAAAAATAACTAATTTTTGGCCCAAAAATCACTATTTATGTTCAAACGTCCGCCATTTTGTCATAAATCGATATTTTTAAAATCAACTATGACAAGTACTAGATTATAGTAAATCTTTTTGTTTTTGTTTTTCGGATGATTTTTAAAGAAACGCCAGTGGATACCGTATACGCAGATTTTTTTACGACGCTCCAAGGATCATACAATATCCTTGTATATTTTTGATATTTTTGAATAAAGAAAAGTAAACATATTTTTGAATGTATATACTTTTAGATAATTAAAACCCCGATCCGAAATTTAAAAAGTTTTCCTTGAAAAAATTCACAAAACTGACCTTTTTTCCGGCTCCTAGGTGTATATCTGCCCTTAAAGCAAAACATTCAGCGAGCAAAAACAGTTCGATTAAAAAATATCTGAACAGTTTAGAGTTTGAAAGAAATATTTTCGCCATTTTGTTTTTATGAGTACTGAGGGTCGAAAACCAGTGAGGGCGTGCCCATATTTTTCACCGGTTGTGTGTGTGTGTGTGTGTGTGTGTGTGCGCGCGCGCTTGTGCGAGTGTTTATATTCATGTGTATCGTATCGACGAGTTATTGGGCATTACCGAGCGAAGAAGTTACGAAAGGCCTAAGACACGGCAAGTTTCTCTTTCGCGAGTTGCGATTTTATTTTTACTTCACAATAAAAGGATACGAAAAGTCTCAGTACTTGGAGCAAAAATACGAACGAAACGAGACTCGAGAAACGTGCCGTCCCGACGAGCCCAGTGCAAAATTTGTACTTTGTGGTAAGACTACTCCGAGCGGTCAGTATCATCATGTAACCAAAAATACCAAGATGTCGGAAGGGAAGGAGAATATTACTCTAAAAAATTCCACCGGAGTTGAACGGAAAGGCAATTGTTTTTTTTTTTTTTTTTTCATTGAATTCGTTAGACGAAGCGAGGAAGATGCGCACGCCTATGACTCGCACAACACAGCTTATGCGTCCATCGATTGCAGAAACTCGGGAAAAATCAAACCATGTACAGCTATCTCTCTCCCTCTCTCTCTCTCGCTCTCTCAGATACGTATTTCAAGCGGGAACGTTATTGCAGCGGATTAGAAGCTTTTCTCAATTCGCTCATAAAAATAGGCTTGTAAAAGTAAAACATTGATACGATGCTGAATGTGTGAAAATCGCGCGAAAAATCCCAAAAATATGTATCTAGCTGGATTATTCATTGTTTGCTTTTTTTTTAACTCGAATATATGTGTGTGTAAGTTTATATGAACAATGAAACCCCATGATCACGTTTCGCGTCCCTCATGCCGTTCGAGGATCAACAAAATGGTCATACGCGAGGCAAGCCTATACTAACCTCGGATTTTGAAGAATCGGAAGTAGCCGGGCCGTTTGCGATCGATTGATCGGAGGTGTCGCTGCCTCCCCGAATCTCCGCCTGAAACAATAAACGGTATATTCCTTCGTTCTAGAAGAAGAAAAAAAACGTCGGAAAATTGTAGCTGATATGGAAGAACAAGTTCATTGATCATCGGTGCGAAATAAAGAAAATATTGCATTTCATCGCGAGCGCAAACGTACGTTAAGCTGCGATACTTCGTTTTGTATTTGTGACGTCGTATCCTTGTTGGTCCGTGATATTACATTTTGTTCGTTCGCCAAAGTCTCGATGTCCGATCCGACCTCCAGTAATTCCGCGTTGCGATTTACTCTCGCATTGGTCGCCTATAAAACAAAAAGTACGATATGAGGGGAGAATCTCAATGGACCCGGTTAGACAAACATTTACAAAGACGGCTCGGCCCCCGATTTCAATGGTCTGGGGAAATGTCGTACTAAGGGGTATCTACAAGTTTATCACGGAAAACACGTTGTCTGTATGGTTGGGAAAATAATAATTTTATATATAGCCTAAAACAGGAGCTCCCAAACTTTTTCTGTCTGCGTTTCGAAATATTTCGGACAGCGTGGCGACGCCCCACTGATCTCTCTCCGCGGCGCCCAGTTTGGGAACCTCTGGCCGAAGACATACTCATAATTACATCATCTAAAAGAAAACCAAGAATTGCGGCAGGTTCTTCTGCGGCACCAAAGCTAATGAAACTGTTTTACTTTGGGTATTTACTTCGGTATTTATTTGGTCGCTTTGAAGATTTCTGGTAAATACCGTAAGTAAATACTGTCCGTTTGAAAGGAAATTTTGAAAGTTTGAAAGTCAGTAAATACTGTCCGTTTGAAAGGAAAATCGGATTTTCTCAAGTTATACTTGACTGATTCGGGCGAACCAAACTTCAGGGTGATTTATACTTCTTATTTATCAATTCTTGATAAGTTTTGTTCCTACGTATCAAAGATTTAGAAAAAAATGCTTTGTGCCGTTTTCACGTCAAGTCCAACCACACAGATGAACAAAAATATTTAATTGATAGATATCGTGCGATAGACAGCGTATTCTTACGCTATCTGCTAAATTTTAGACTAAAAAAAATGAATGTAAGAACAGACATTACAGATTTATTATATTAGTGCAGATGTTGGGGTCGGACTGTTATATTCCGAAGATAAATGTGACAAAACATAATTTCGAGCCACATTACATATAGCTCTTACGAAGGTATCCCACTGCAACAGATTTATACATAAAATGACTCGGGAAAATGAGCTACCACGCACCGAGAGTTGAGGGGTCAGGCTACTGTGAAATTTTCAAAAATCGTCGACGCTTGAGGCAACTCAAGTAATAGTCCAACATATGCTGCAGCAATCGCAGGTTGAAGATAAACTTATTATTACAACGATAGAAACGGTAGTAAAGCATTAAGGGGTCTTTTCACTTTAGACGCTAAAAAAGGCGATTAAAATTTTTTTTTATAGGTTTATATTATAGATATTGATATAATAATTGTTACACTTAATGAATACACTTTCGAAATAAATTTAAAAAAATTTATGTATTTATGTAACCCAAACAAACTTTTAACGCGTTTTTCTCGAAACAACGTTTTTCAATGGCTTGTTGATGAAATCTTCGAAACTACTAAACCGATCATTGTGCAATGTTCACATATTCTTTACAATTATAGCTATAGAGCATATCAAGGATTTTTAAAAAAATTTATATTTACTTTTTTTGCCAAAAACGGTGAAAAAACGTTTTTTTTGTCTTTTCGAAAAATGTCCGCCATTTTGTTATTTTTGCATATATCAAAAATAGTATAATATACGCTATAGCCATTAACATACTCTGACTCTAAAACCGTTTGATATTTTTGTTTCGGATGATCCATCTCCGAGATTTCATCAACGGCGCAGACTTACCATTTTGTAGGACATTTTTTAACTACCATTTCCGTCTATAAATAGCTACTTGAATAAATATTTGTTTTAAATGTATTTCGAAAGTGTATTTATTAAGTGTAACAACGTTTTTTTATCAATATCAATAATATAAACCTATCGAAAAAAATCATGAAACTAGCCTTTTTTAGCGTCTAAAGTGAGACGACTCCTTAAGGTAGTACGAGCGCGCAATCTTGATTTCTATAGATTTTGTTCAAATTCTAACCAGACATTGTTCATATCATTATGCAGGTTTGAGTGAAACTTCAGAACAGTCGATTATTTAGATTGGAAGATAATGGGTTGTAAAATTGCAACTTTTAACACTGAAGGGTCTGCATTTAAATTTAGACAGAATAATTTTCCGTAAAAAATCTTTGTTCCTTATAATAAGACATATGGCGACACCGCATCGTTCACGTATTCAATAACGTGAGTCTGCACGGCATATTTAAAATAATACTGCAACGCAAACTTTTATTTGGAAGTAATTTTTAATCGAACAAATTTTTTAATTAGTTATGAATGAACCAACACTTTTATCTGTTAATGAAGATACCATAAACAATATAAAATATTAATATTTATAATGCAAATATTTTTTTATGACAAAATTGTTTAATTTAGGAACGCGATAATTATTTTTTTCTTGAAATATTGAAAAATACTGTTCTGCGGTGTTGCCATATGTCTTCTTATTATAGGGGACAAATATTTGTTACGGAAAATTATTTTGTTTAAATTTCAATGCAGACTCTGCAGTGTTAAAAGTTGCAATTTTAAAACCCATTATCTCCCAATCTAAATAGTCGACTGTTCTGAACTGTCACTCAAGCATGCATAATATGAACAATGTCTGGTTAAAATTTGAACAAAATTCATAGAAATCATGATTGCGCGCTCGTACTACCTTAAGTGCGTTTTTCTCGAAACTTTTTTTTTCAAAACGGTGTACACAATTTCTCGACATTTAATACACGGATTGACTGGAAATTTGGCACAATTATTCAGTGTAATAGTATTTCAGACTTGACCGAGGTTTTTCTTCTTAACACTTTTTGAAAATTAGTTGATAACAATAATGTCATTGTACCTAGTAAAGTCGAAATAAAAATTCCATTTTTTCACGATTGACACGAAAACAAAAAATCTCGATCAAGTCTCAGCCAATATTATCTATTTTACGAAAAAAAACTGTTTGTTTGTTTTAGATCAATTGGGTGGCCAAAATCAAGTACCCCGTCAGCACCTCACGTTCGTAGGTCCTTCACGAGACAGTTCATAACTTCTCGTAATACTATTAATATTTTTTAATGGATTTTGGTACACAACATTGGTAATGCACATACGAATAAATGTCCATAAGATTTTTCAATCACCTTACTTATTGCTTCAAAATTAATTTTTTTTTATAGCCTTGATTTCCGGTTCACCACAGTAGCCTACTCCCTTAATTGAAATCGGTATAGGGTCGCCTTTGCAAATGATTACTAAAAAAACAACACGTCTGACGTACCGCGTGCATTTGTTCCGAAGCGCAAAATTCGCGACTCGAAGTTTCCTTGACCGCACGTTTATTTGCTGCTTCGAGCGCCAAAATGTCGGCCTGCGACTTCTGTCGCATATCTTTCTCCTCCGCCAATCTTGCCTCGAGGTCCGTAATCTTTTGTTGCAACTGCACGAAAAGAAAAGCAAAAAAACCACCGTTGAACTTCCTTATGATTTTAGATTTGGCGCCGTGAGAAAGAGGAAAGAGGGCGAGAGAAACGAACGAGCGAGCAGTTAGTAGCGAGCGCCTAGCGTTAGCACGCAAAACATTTTTTGATCCTCGTACCTCTCGTGTGATCGCAGGTAGTGATTTCTCGATACAGCTAAATGCAAACTCGACACCGTCACTATCATACACGTAGGAGTCGACATGAGATTCTGGGCTCGCCAACTGCCATAACCACGTACACAATGTATATGATACTTTATGCGATTAAGGAGACACGAGTATGCGCAATACCAATAATATTTTCGTATATGTGATGCAAAAGGAATCAAGGACCATAATCGTCTATTGTATGAGTATGAAGTTTGCATCGTCGTAACGCAAGTAACTTTTTGTTCCGATTTTCTTGCAGATTCCGCCTCCAGATGTCTATAAGATATTCTAAAACGCGTTTTAAGGGGTTCCTGCTATCGGCAACTACCCTTAGAGGCGGGTGAAAGTTGAAAAAATCGAATCTTCCACCGTCAAAAGTTGCTATATTTTTTTAATTGATCGTTATATGTTCTGTGGCTCTAAAGGATCCCGCTAAAAATTGCACATTTTGTTTTCTCCGAAACCTAAAATGGGGGGGACGGGGGGGGGGTGGGGTGGAAAAGGCATGTCTTCTACGGTAAATAGATTACCATTTTTATTATGGGCTGTTGTTGGCTAATGATGTTGAAGTTTGCCTCGTTGGAATGCACCGGAATTTGATTCGTTTTGATTTCTAAGATTGTTCCTCGACCGATTGAGACTAAAAATCACTCGAACGTCTTTACGTCTCCTTATGAGAGATTTAAGGCATCGTTCGTAAAAGACAAATGCTCAAATAATAAAAATATATAAATAGAAAAAAATCGTCTATCAACGATGCAAACTTCAACGTCATTGTTGGCTGGTTGTTCCCTGATCTGAAAAAGGTATATCTGCCCAGTACGTAAAAATCCTCAAGCTCGTTTTCAGTCTGTAGCAACCTTTTACAACCCCCTTAACGAATTATCCTAAAATCGACATCTAGAAGAACCAAATTCTCGCACATGAGAGTGTCAGGCCAGTTTTAGTTCATAGGTAATGATTTTTATATTGGACCTTTTTGATCAATTAACGCTAAGTCGACATGTAGCTTAATCGCTTTCTTACACCCAAAAATGGTACGTTTGCCCAATTTTTTTAAATCCTCGCGCCCATTTTCGATTCGCAGAAATCTATTTGGTTATTTTACACCCTTTATACATTTCTCCAAAGTCACGATATGACCGAAACGCTTTCTTCCACCCGAAAACCGCAGATCACCCCATTGTGTACCGCCCATTTTCAGTTTGTGTAAATCTATTCCGTTTCGGTCAAACCCTCGTATTCAATTTCCGCGGAGCCCCCGGCCTGTGTCCAGTTTTGAACTTCGTAGAATTTAATTTCATTGTTTAGTCCCTTGAACGCATTTTTCCAATAACGAGATCTATCTAAATCGCTTTCTCGCTCCCAAAAATTGCAAATTCCACCGATTCGTCGAGATTGCCGACTGCAGAACCGACTACGATATATAATATCTAGCCCGATAAGGGTAGGTTCCCGAGAATGAAAATCGTCTTAATTTGTACGATGACTCTTCCAGGGCTACAGCGTCTACAGCGCCAATAAGAAAATACGGAAACTTCTTTACTGCAGAAGATACGATTTTTTTTCAACTTCCACTCTCCCCTCGGTTGAGGGTGGATTCCGAAGAATTAAAAAGGTTCAATAATATTCGGACCGTTTTACGATCACGGCCGAATAATGTTATTTAAAAAAAAGGATCCTTATTACGAAAAAATGCCTTAAAAAAGGGATTTTCGAAGCTGTAAGAGCGAGCTTCGCGAATCTTCAACCAGATCTGATACATATGAGTTAGTTTTTTTCAATAATTCAAATTTGAACGTAACGAGCAATTTTTGCGTGTGAATCGAATGAAAACAAAATATGTTGAGTTCCACCACTCAAACTTGACTCAGAGTTCAAATTTGGCATTTAAAAAAATACTTGATAGCATTATTTGAGATGGTAACGTTGAATTATATGTATATGTATTTTGAGTGAAACGCGCGTTCTCGTTCATCCGACGATAATACATTGAAATGTCGAGTTACTAATAATCGTGCCTCCTTAATAGTAAGCCACAAAGATGATTTAACCGTCACCAATAAAAGCGCAATGTTCCAACAACAAGCTATACACCAAATCGGTTGTATCGTATGAATTCTTTCTCTACACACCACACAAAATTTTCCGCACGCCATTCGAAACTACTCGTGTTACGTGCTCACCTTCTCATTTGCGGATAAACTTTTTTGCAACTCTTCCAGCTCTATCCTAAGATCTGCGATCTCGTTGTCCTTCTGCCGCAGCTGAGATTCCCATCGCGATTCTTCAGTCTCCATGTGGCTCTGTAGATTCATCAGCATACCCTCCTATGATTCATATTGTCACGTACACGGCAAGCGTTAGTTTGGATCTCAATCGGTTGGTCGTTAACGTTAAGGGCGTACGCTTACAGTGACATAATATGTGAAAACTTTGGAAATCGACTGTTGGGAAGCTGCTTACGCGATGTACTTTGGGTGATTTTGTCTATTAGTGATGTAATGTTCATTCGCTCTTCATATTTTGTTTTCGAATTTTCGAGATATCCCTGTTAGGGCCTATATACCTTTAAATAGAAATGTGTCGTTTTTTTTTTAAATTGAGCCATGTTATGTATAAACAACCCAACGATTATATGGTTGATATGATATAAACATCTCAAGAATTATTTGGTCCGGAGAAAAATGGTTTTAGAAATTCAATAATTATTTGCGAACAATTCGCAATTCAATTTGCGAACAATCGTTTTTTTTTTTGTATCATCCGGTAGTTAGACAGTTATAAACATGGACCTGGAATCGCCGATTGATCGTAAGTAGACAATTTATATGAAAATTCAGCACCCGAAACTTTAAACGCGTTTTTCTCGAAATGTTGTTTCTTAAAACGGCGTACACTCTCGAAGGAAAAGTTTTCGAGCTATCCATCTCAAATTTTGACACAACATTCTTCATGCTATTCTTTATCTTGCTATGGAAGTTTTTGTTTTGTTTTGAAATCTTCATATGTTTTCAACGAAAAACTGTCGAACAATAGGCCAAATTCGATACTTTATTATCAAACCGCCGTCATTTTGTCAATATCGATTTTGAAAAAACCTCCATAGTCAAATAGCGGCTTTCATATTGATTTACCCTAGAATGGTACACTTATTTTTTTTTTTGCCTTCTAAAGGCACACAAATGTACCCCACGCGTTGGACCCGATTATCGGGGTTATAAAAAGTGAATAAAAAGTTTGTAAGCACATGATTTTCTTCGTCTTTTAGCGAGGAAGACCATGGTGCCATTTAAAAATTTCAGAAAATTCGAAAAGTGTGTCAAAGTTTGATCTTAAGGGAAAAGAAAATTATGAATTGGTAAAAATTGAGTACTTTTACAAAATTCGTGGGGCACGAATGTACCTCAGTGTGCCATTCTAGGGTTAATAATCTTTTTACAAATTTTGTTTCAGATAATATTTACGGCCACAACCGTGTACACCGCGAGGACTTCTTTTTTTGCATACATTTTCAACCGTTAAAAAAATATGAAAAAAAAAATGAACGTTTGAAAATGTTTTTTTTTGTTCTTCATGAGTGCTTTGATTTGACATAAAAAAATCAGACTGATCAGCGTATTTTAACTATCGAAAAGAATCGCGAAAATCAGCTATTTTTCAACCCGTTACACTGTGATGATCCCTTAAAAGCGTTCTTCTTGAAGCTATGTTTTCAAAATCGGACGGACTCGTAGCTCCTACAATTTTCAACCAATTGACTTCAAATTTCAACTGTAGCTTCTTAGATAGAATTTCTAGCGAAGTGCACACGATTTTAACGATCGATTAACCATTACGGTCTTTATAAACACATGAAGGCTGTTTTTTAAGTAAAAAATTCTGTTTTTTTCTC
Source organism: Ophion obscuratus (assembly GCA_964007375.1). Classification (NCBI taxonomy): domain Eukaryota; kingdom Metazoa; phylum Arthropoda; class Insecta; order Hymenoptera; family Ichneumonidae; genus Ophion; species Ophion obscuratus. The sequence continues at coordinate 36,643,622 of OZ023312.1, read as the reverse complement.
AATGGTGTCATATTTGGAAAAAAAATATTTTGTGATAATGGTGTGTACTTCGCTAGCCAAACTCGTGTAGATTATATATATATATATATATATATATATATAAGGTATTCCTCGTGTATCTGGTGGACTTTCTCCCTGACTTTAAGAAATACCCTGCATTTTTTTACATTTTTCGGAACAACCCTTAGTAAAAAAAAAAAAAAAAATTCTCCGAAAAAACGCCCGATTTAAAAATCTGAAAAAATTCCAAAAATTGCATGATAATATGTAAAAATGTTCAAGCTATCACCCGCAGTGGAAGCATGATTTTTTTCTGTGCTTTTTGAGCGATTAACGTTAAAAAAAATCCGAAAAATTGACTGCTAACTGTTCGAGGTCCATGATTGTGATTTGGTTATGCAAAAATGATCAAAAAATTAATTGTGGGTAGCAAAATATTTAAGTATCCGCCCGAAGTAAGCGGTTCTTGAATTTTTCGGATTTTTTTTTAACGTTAATCGCTCAGAAAGCTCAGAAAAAATCATACTTCCACTGCGGGTGATAGCTTGAAATTTTTTACATATAATCTCGCATCTTTGGGAATTTTTTCAGATTTTTAAACAAATTTCAAACAAAGAAACAATTTTTTTTTGGCTAAGGGTTGTTTTGAAGAATGTAAAAAAAATTCAGGGTGTCTATTAGAGTCAATGGAATCAGATTTTTTTAAATTAATCGAATTAGCGGGGGTGAGGGAAAAAGTCCACCGGATTCACGTGGAATACCTCATATATATTCTTTGTTCTAGGTGGTCTTCAACCCGCCTGTATAGGCCTAAAAAAGGCATCCTCTGTTTACCGACTCTTGGGCCGCCATTTTGTATTTTTTAGGAAATAAACTGATTTGAGTACCTTTACATACGCAAAATAAATCCTTCAAGTCTGATTTTGATTGTTTGATCGGTATTTTTAAAAAATCCCAAAAACGCGTTCTTTTGCGACCATCCAAAGTTATATAAGGCCTTAATGCGCGCGATAATTATGTGCGAAACATGAAACAAATCGTAACAGTGTTTCTTTGCGATCAGCAAAACTCCCATCAATCTTCGGAATGGCATCGTATTCCATTCAAACATTCGCCAAGACTGAATTATTTTGTCTCCAAACGTAGGGTAGACATGCCCGATGTTCAGAAAACTTGTAAAATAACATGTGGAGACTCGTTCCTCTCGAGTGTACCCCCCATGCCAATTCCACGATTTATCCGTTAGTACGAACCGTTTCGTCTATTATTTGCCTGTACTGCAACGCCGTGGTCCGCAGATCTTCGTTACGTTTCTCGAGTTCGCTGATCCCTTCGGACGTTGGCCGTTTCCGCAATTCCGCCAATACACCATCGACTTGGGCCTCGAAAGCTTCGAGCCAACGATCGTACGATTTCTCCGATACTTCAACTTCCGGGAATATCCTTTGCAGCAGTGATCTAGTGAATTCTTGTCCGTCCACCTTGACCTTTTCTATTGTCTCCTGAAAAAGGAAAAAGTCTTGTTTGACACGTGCTTTGCATATCCGAAGTTCTCGTTGAACGACAACTCTTTCTTATACTCATCAGTACATGCGGTTGACCTTTGGATTCGACGGAAGGTATTGCGGAGTGTGACTTACATCGTTGGACTTTCCGGTATTTGTTTTAGCACGGGATTCGGCAGCCGAAAGAGCTTCCATCACTTTCCAGTTCTTAGTACGTAACTCCTACGATTAATTTCAATCGTCAGGACAAATGTTCTTTTTTGTTTTCTTTTTTAAAGATATTGTTTAACGATGCGAGAATAAGATGAGTTACGGATTAGCAGCGAGATTGGAAAAGTGATGGAAACAGATTGTTAGCCACAGATTGGAGAGAGATAAACGTGACGAGTGACGTTTCATGAAATTATTTTTTAAAACTTCCTTGGCAATTTCGAATCACGTAGATTATTGGCGGAGAATATGGCTATACTGAGGATTTTTGAATCAAACGAAAAAATACAAATTAGGGCTAAACAAGCGCAAAAATATCGTTTGAAGTAGTATGTGAAAGATTTTAAAAAAAACCTCCATTACGCTTTTTTTTCTTATACGCTGCTACTTTTTTACTCACTGGGTGACTTTGAACATGGTTGTTTTCTTGCTATTTTGACTATTCTCATAAACGAACGTGTCATTTTTTTAACCCTTCGTGGTTACATGTTTTGGCTGTAACACACTGGCCGCAGGGGGCATTCTCGATATTATATTTTTATTGAATTTTAAAATAGCGGTAAGAAATCAGCTAGCGGTCAATGCGTAAAAAAGCCCTTTTTTAGTAAAAAAAAATCATAAATTTCGCAATTTCCAATTTTTTTTCATAAAATTGTACGATTATACTCTTGAGATATAACAGTTTAAGGAGAAAAATAGGTCCATGTTCGACTCTAGTATGTACTTACAAAGGGATACCCCAAGGCACGTTAGAAGGCAGGCCGGTCTCCTTGGCCGCCAACAACTTATAATAATATGGCTTAAGGGTGTGCTTAGGGTTATTTTGACCCCGGGTAACCGCGGAGGGTTAATTGCAATAGACATTTTTTTCTTGCACAGTCTCAAAAAACCGCGATTAAGCTCTGATTCCTCTGTAAAAAATATTCTCTTAAATTTTCCTTCAAGATTATTCAGCGTTTCGTAAAGTAGTGCGATTTCGAAATAGGGTATTACACCCTTTTCGAAAGGTGTCTCAATTTGATCCTTTGGTGGTAATAAACTACTTGAATTTTTATTTCCATTTTATGAAATCGAAAAGTGCGATGAAAATGCATTTAAATTTTACATTTCAAGTTTCCGCGCGTGAACTGGCGAAAACGCCTAGCCGCCGTGCTTTTTCGGTTCGTGACGTCACTTGCATATTAAACATCGGCGCTACGCTAATTATGAATACGTACATTTTTTTAGTTGAACATAAGTTACTATCCCTTTCCTTGGTGTGTTGTTGCTAAATGTAAGAATACTAGTGCAAAAACACCGGGAAAGATGTGAATTAAAATGCCAAGTGATATAGATATGAGGAAGACTTGGTTAAGGTAGTCTTATCGCCAGGCTTCGATCCATAGTATTTGCATGATTTTTTTTTTTGAGCTTCGCTAAATATATTATTAATCGTCTCTGTAAATTTTCAGGGTCGGTTATCGACCTAATTACAGAGAAAAGAAATATTAAAATTGCGTGTTTTTGTGAAGGAATTTCGAGACGACATACGAAAACCCAATTTCCGCTCGCTACAAAGGTGTATATAATAGTGGAAATCCGTCAGATTCGTGAAAATAATCAGATTTACATACTTAACACTTGTGGTAATCCAAAGCTCAGAAAAAATTACGCTTATTGACCTAATTTTCTATGTAATATCAAGTTTAATTTGAACTTCCGGTATTGGATTAATTACCACTTGCTACGATAAAGAGACTTGACAGCAAGGCAACAGCTGACTGTAGTCCTAACCTCATCTCACTCATTCGACTTTCCACACATATTTTATTTTAAACCGACATATTTCGCCGACACAAATTTTCCACTCTTTTTACAAGTCGTGGCCCGAATACAATGCTTTATATTTCCCGCACCTGACATTGTTGTGACAGATCGACGTTGAAAAGCATGGAGGTTAAACTCGCCTGGTTGCGTAAAAAGAGACGGAGTAGAACCAATGTTGCCAAATATCAAACCTAGAAATACTGCGCGAATCGTTGGAATAACTATTTTTCATTTTTTTAATTAAATGTAAACATTCAGTCAACAGTTTACACATAGAAAATTTTTTTATTGCAAATTATTTTTCTTGCATATGTTGAAAATATAAATTGTACAAGTCTCAAGTATGATCAGTGGTATGACTAGTGTGAAGCGATAGAATTACCTTAAAACTTGCGAGAAGAGATCCAATGTTATTGTCCGAAAGAAACTCATCTGTCCTTTTGTGAAGTACAGATAAATATTTGAAAATTTGCAATTAACCATGCCAACCGAAAATCTATAGTTGTTGACGCTTTCTTTCACAGGTTAGTGAGTAATGCGTCTACCGCTTTCTTTGTATACTATGTCAATGATGTCACGTCGGAATCCATTATGGCGGCTACCGTTTCACATATTCGTTGGACAAAAAAATCTTCAAAAGAAATGAATTATACAATTTATTTTGTGTTTTTATAAATTAAAACCATCATTATTCGATTGCTTATTGCGAAAACTATCTTATTTGTACATTCTTAGTATTTCTCTTACGTAGAGTGAAATACCCTTGCGCTGTAACTTGAGAACTCGAGAATTTAAAGTAGTGTATTCAGAGCAAAATATTTGAAAAATTTCGTTTTTGACAGTTGCTGGCCGGAAAACCGCGAAAAGTGTGTCCATATTTACCGCCTACTTATCGTTAGTTGTACGTATGGTACGAAGTTTACGCACGAACGTGCTAAGTCGACATTGCCAAAGAAATTTCAATTACGTCACGAATGTGTCGAAAATCTTTTATGGAGAGGCGAATAGGTTGAAAACATTCGTTGCACGGAAACTCTACTTACGTTGTTCTTGGAACGCTGCGCTTCGAGATCATCCTCCAACCTTTTTGCGGCGTTGCTCTGTTTGTCGACTTGAATCTGTAGATTTTCGACGAGCGCGCGAACTTGACCAAGCTCCGATTCCCTGTTGGCAAGTTCTCCTTTCAACGCGACGAGTTGGCTCTCCTTTTGTTCCAATCTGCGCGAAAAAGCAGGTGGCCGATGAAAACACGTTTGACGGAGCGTCAAGATGATCGTACTTACAAGTTCGTATGCTCCAGCAACTTATCCTCGACACCGTTCTCCCGACCCTCGGCAGCTGGACGTTCCGTACTGACTGCCAATTGCGAGGCGAGGGATTCGTTCTCCTCGCGCAGTTGTTTCAGTTCCTTCTGAAGTTCCGCGAACTTGCCGAGCTACGCGAGGGAATATAATATCCTGTACTATCGAACGAGCAATAATAGCAATTTTACACTTTTACGTTACGTCGCGTAAGCAACCTACATACAAATCGGTCTTGCCCTCTCGGGCCCAGACTTCCCTTACACACTGGACACTTTTCATTTTTTTTTGTCATTTCCAAATTTCATAGTTCGAGTCGTTTTGCAACCTTTTCAACACCGACTCTGTCTATTCGGGAAGGTCTGACCATTTTTTACGAGGGTTCCGAGCAACCGTGGTGGCAGAAAAATAATTTGGAAATATTTCTTTGGAAAGTCAGGTTTAATCGAATGTGCGACTGGTCGCTCGTTTGGTGTGACGTTGAAATTTGCATCGTTGGGATACGGTTTTTTCATTTTTTTGAATTCTTATCGTTATCCAAAACGATTATTTTGCGAAATGAAGCCGTGGATCTCTGATACGAATACGTAAAAATGTTCGACTAATTTTCACGCCTATATCGGTCAATTTTTTTTAAGCGATTAATCGATTAAACTGACAAATTTCATTCCCATGTTTATTCATTCTCAAATTTTCAAACGCGTTTTTCTCAAAACCACGTTTTTCAAATCGCGACCCAAAATTTCTCGAAAACCAATGAACCGATTGCCTTGAGGTTTTTTGTGTTTATTCTACACACCATTGTCTAGTAATTGTCATAGGATTTTTTTTCCGTTACTTAGTATTTGTTTTATAGGAAAAATAATAACGAATTTTTGACCCAAAAATCACTATTTATGTTCAAACGTCCGCCATTTTGTCAAACATCGATATTTTCAAAATCGGCTATGACAAGTACCAGATTATAGTATCTAATTTAATAATCTTTTTGGTTTTTTTTTTCAGATGATTTTTGAAGAAACGCCAGTGGGTACCGTATACGCAGATTTTTTTACGACGCTCCAAGGATCATACAATATCCTTGTTTATTTTTGATATTTTTAAATAAAGAAAATTAAACATATTTTTGAATGTATATACTTTTAGATAATTAAACCCCCAATCCGAAATTTCAAATAGTTTTCCTTGAAAAATTCACAAAAAAGACCTTTTTTCCGGCTCGTAGGTGTATATCTCCCCTTAATCAACAAGGATTATTCTTCGTTGCATTCCAACGATGCAAACTTCATTATCTCTCAGTTGCATACTTGTAAACTTTATCTCGAGAATGGGCCTGAGATTTTTTACGAAAGGAGGTAAATGTACCCCACTCATGGGTATGAGAAAAGGACTTAGGGCGGTCTCGGACATGGGGAACAATGCGTTGAAGGGTTAAATAACCAGATTCACTCTTACAAACTCATAAACTGCTAAAAATAAAATTAATTTTGCTCCTATTCGTCGCACATTATTATTATTTGCGACTATTCATGACAAGGAACATCACTTGAGTGTCCGCCTTCGATTTTGTTGAAACTCTTATATGTGATAAAGCACTGAAAACTATTGGAGACGTATTTTTTTATCTGCGAAAATACGTTTTTGAGAGGGGAAACGACCCCTCAAAGAGAGGCGCGTCATTTTAGTTTTATTTTTTTCCCAATTATTCTATAGTGGAATTTTCATCGCTTTTCTTCAGACGAATTTTGGTTCCTGTTTCTTTCAGATCGGTGGACTGCTTGTGGGTGAAACTGCAAAAACACCCCTCAAAGAAAGGCGTGTCGAGGGGTGATTTGGCAGTTTTACCTACAAATAGTCCACCAAAACGAATAAAAGAAAACCCAAAATTCTTTCAATGTAAAGCAATAAAAAATATGGGCTTAAAGTTTGCATCGTTGGAATGAGACGATATTATTTGGCTTCCTTTTTTTTTATTAGTATCGCAAATCACATTTTGTAGATTTGCATCATAGATCGCTAAGTAAGGAGCCTAAAAAATGATCGCGGGATGTGTAAAGCTTAAATCGGTCAAAGAATTTGGGAAATGTAGTAAAAAAAAAAAAAAAACAAGATTTCGTTGCATTCCAACGGTGCAAACTACAGCATCATTGAAAATCCCCTAGAAGAAGTACTGAAAAAAATGAATTAAGGGGTGACAAGCTTTTCTCTGAGGGGTAGTTTCCCCAGTGAAAATCGTTTTTCCGCCGATAAAAAAAAATACGTGTCGAATAGTTTTCAACGCTTTATCGCACATATGACAACAAAGGCAACAAAGACAACAAAGGCAAAAGCAAAAATTTCAAAAAACGTAACAAAGTGCATATGTTACCGAAATTGTACCGAAAAAGTACTTGGCATTATATATAATTCCTAGGAAATACAGTCGAATCTCGACATAACGAAGATCCGTCCGATACACACCCGAAACCTTGATACAACGACATAATCATATACATTATGCTCTAATTGCTAATTGCTTGTACAAAAATGCTCTCATTTACACCTATCTTAAAAAAAATATCCCTATATTCATAATACTAATATATATATTTATAATAGCATTTTAAGGAACGTGACTTCGGTATAACGAAACATCAGTATAACGAAAACTCGATATAACGAACTTCCCTTCAGATTCGTTATATCGAGGTTCGACTGTACTGCCTAAAATGTTCAGGATATGTATTAAGAGGCCAGTCCACTTTGAAAATTAAAAAAAATCGATTTTTACTTTTTTCGAAAGTACATACATTCAGAAATATTGTGACGAAATTTTATGAAAATCGGAGCTCTTTAAGTATTTGTTTTACTTGAACGTCAGAACCTCATTTCGTCTACCTGAGCGTATAGCGTGCTCGGCCGGTTCATAGTATAAATTTCAAACGCGTTTTTCTCGAAACGTTTTCAAAATCTAGCTCCATCGTATTTCTAAAACTAATAAACCGATTCTCTTGAAATTTAAACCACATATTGTAAACATGATTCGCAACAAGATGACCCTCGATGGTTTTTAAATTTTGATTTTTACTCTTTTTCTGCGAAAAACTGCAAAAAAAAGCGTTTTTTTTTCTTTTTTCGTTTTTCGTCTGCCATTTTTTTATTTTTTGATAAAACTTTATATCCGAGGGTCATTTTGTAGCTGGTGTCATACTGAATCTAATGGACTTTGATTTTTTTGTTTCAGACAAGCCGTTGCCGAGTTGTGACGGAGCTACCTAGCCTACCTATTCTTGAGGCGTTACGTTAAACTATAGTTTTTGTACTTAAAAATGAATCAAAATGAATTAAATTAAAAAAAAATGTAATTCAAAACTTTATTTTTCAAGCCCAACAACTTTTATATTCATACCTTTTATAAAATCCTAAAAAAATCGCGAAAATTCTCTTTTTTCTTAGTTCCAAAGTGGACAGGCCCCTCAATGTGTAAAATTCGGGTATGCGATAAAAGGGAGAAGAAGCACCAGCAGCGCGGGGCGCGTGGGTCTCTCTAGTTCTGTGTAAACAATACTAAAGGGGCATTGTTGTGAAGCCTATTCTAACCTCTGTCAACTCCCAGTGCTTGTTTGGGTTCGTTTGTTCTGGCCAAACAAACGCAAACAAACTCACCGGTGTTTATCTATTTCATACACTTCCTTGAACCCGTTAGTAAGTTTATAAAATGCCTAGGAATTGTATACATCTCCTAGGAATTATATGTATTAATAAAATATTTCGCACTTTTCCTAAATTAGCTTGGCATTTTATAAATTTCCGAGGAATTATATATAATACCTCGGAATTCATACATTTCTGGTAGCATATATATATTTTTCATGCCCACAGCCGAGCCATTAATACCTATTTTTGATAGACATTATCATCTATTATTTTTTCTTATTTAAAATGTCACAACGCACCTGTGCCGAGATCCTGTCGTTCTCTTCCTGCAGTCGCGTTATTTGCAGCTGAACATCGGTAATTTTTCGATCACCATTTTGCAGAGCTTCGTTTTCGGTCTTCGCGATCTGATTCGCCGTAGCCGTGGACGATTCGTGCTCGAGTTTCGTTATTTTATTCGTAGCTTCGGCCAATTGTTGAACAACGTTTTCGTTCTCGTTTATCGTATCCTGAAGGTCTTTCTGGACCCTTTCGAGGGCGGCTTGCGTTTGCACCAAATCGTATCTATCCTCGCGGAGGAAATCGGCCAATTTCGTTCTCTCCGACTGATAGTACTTGAGTTGTTCCTCCTTCTCGTTCATAGCAGCATGCAGAGCCGTTATCTCGACCGCCTCGGATTTCGCCTCGTTCCTCGACGACGAAAGATCGCCTCGCAGCTTCATAACTTCCGCCTGTACCTTGCCCAGTTCGCTCTTCAAACTGGCGTTCTCGTTCGCCTCGGTCTTGGCCATTTTAAGCTCTGCCTGGAGCGAGTGTATCTGCTTTTGCAATTCTTGCTCGTGACGATGAGCGCTCTTGAGTCTGTGGTCGAAATCGCTGTGGGCTCGGTGAGATTCCTAAAGGAAAAAAATATCGTTCGAAACAGCTGCAAAAGTGCACCGGGAAAAGGATTGTTTGGCGATGAGCCAATTGCGCGAGACCTCTCGAGCTCTTTTGCTTCAAGGTATGCAAGAGGAACGATAAATCTTTTAGATATGGGACGCGATAAACAGCATCTTAGTTGCCTATGTTAGATTTGATTACTTTATACGTGTTTTGCCAATGAAACTTTAAGGGATAATGCCACTCTAGAATTTTGGAAAAATCGTTTCTTTTTTGGCTTAAAAAAACACTTTGGGATCATAAAAACAATATGCAATTGGTCCTGTAGTGAACAAATGTTTTTAGAAGGTTCATTTATCGATTTTGCCGCAGCGCCTTGTACAACTTTAAACGCGTTTTTCTCGAAACTACTTTTTTCAAACTGGGAGGACGCATTACTCGAACACCTTTGCATGGATCGATTTGAAATTTCGATAGTAGCTTCACAATTACATTCTCTATGGGAGGACGTAGCCGTTTTTTAAAATTAAATGTAAACTTTCTTTTATAAACAATTTACTGCTTATCTTTTGAGCAAAAAACCGATTTATTTGTTTAAAAGTGCGCTATTTTTTTTCAAAATTTGATAAAAAGAAATCCCTACGTAGTCCTATAGCTAATAATATATAGATTATAATTTTCTTTGGCTTTTGTTCCAGGTCTTATACTTTACGAGAAAACCGTCCTCCCGTGAAGCTGTTTATAAAAAATACGTTTTTCAAGATGGGCTCTATCGCCGCCATTTTGTATGAAAATTATAATATTTAAAAAAAAATATTTTGTAATAATATGTGTTAAATAAACCCTCTCACAAGAAATCCGATTCCTTTTTTCATACTCCCAAAATAAATTGTTAAATTTAGGCCTTATTTTCTGTCCCTAGAGTGGTGTTATCCCTTAAATGATTCTGAATTCATCTGAATGGCAAAAATAGGCGAAATCTTCTATGGAGGTTAAAGGAGTCCGTCCGCTGTACTCTAATGCGCCCACAAAATTGCCAAAAATAAGTATTCCACTGAGTCGGCACTGCCTTAGATTCGAACTGATAATTCTATATATAAGCATATATTTTTTTTAACAGAAACGTCGTCTGAATTTGTTTTCGTTTATTATCGCAATTATCTACATGGTGTTGAAGTTTGCATCGTCGGAACGCAACGATAAGTAATTTTTCTATATATTGACGAAGCATTTTTTATGGGTTTGGGATACAAAAATGACTTAAACATCTTTCAGGATTATTATTAACAATCTACAACATAAATTGACATAAAATATTTTCGATAATAATGAAAATCGAAGAAAAAATAATTTTCGTTGCATTCCAATGATGCAAACTCCAACACTGTATTATCTAAACTAATGTCAAAAAATGTCGTGTCGGTCTGAGATTTCGTTTTCTTCAGCCCGAATTGAGGTGGTAGTTAGAATGCGATGCTGCGACGATATTTATTAATTTTGGAAATTTGGTCCGAGTCAAGTTGAACTTTGAATCTTTTAAATAGAACCTGAGCAAATTTGTACGCTTTAGCGTTTGTAGGAAAGACTTTCAGTATATACTCAATGTAAAACAGTTTCCTTGACTTATATCGTTACCTGACAATTCAATATTGTTTCGCTGGTTATGAGTTCATGATGCATTATGACCCAAAAATGCATTCTCGACATACACATGAACTAAGTTTCCAGCATACACGGAAGCGAAGCCGCGGGTAAACGCTGGCACGATATAAGTATAGTAATAAGAACAAACAAATACATAAAGTTATTTATATCCATTTAATCAAACTTGAATATCAATAAAGTAAACTTGTCATACTTTATTAGTGTCTGAAATTATCCACTTTTATCCCATTGCAAGTAATTATACGTGCAATTATTATCCTTGAAATAATTTGAAAAATATTTCATAAAATTATTTCAAAAGAACCATTATACTTGAAAATACTTGAAATAATTTGAATTTCAAGAAACACCAAACGTAATCTCGCAGTTTGAGGAACATGTTTCGTCATTAATACACACACACACATACACACACACACACACACACACACACACACACACACACACACGCACGCACGCACGCACGCACGCACGCACGCACGCACGCACGCACGCACGCACGCACGCACGCACGCACGCACGCACGCACGCACGCACGCACGCAGGCACGCACGCACGCACGCACGCACGCACGCACACACACACACACACACACACACACACACACACACACACACACACACACACACATATTTATAGAAATATTTTTCTGTGTATTCAAATTTATTAGAATGAGAATTCATTAGGAGCATCGATACTCAGTGACTATATGCCTTTGAAATTCAATCGTACCGACTTCGCACATATTGCGGGCTAATTTCGATGGAGATTCTTTTGGCTTTTGCCTAGATACATAAAAAAACATCCACTAAAATAAATGGAACCATTTTTAATCTTTTATGATTCTTCTTTACCTCAACGAAAGTACTTCCGTATGATGTTTCTCCTAACTACTATGGTCTCGATCGCCGGGAATTTCACTTTGCGAGCTGGCTATTACTTTATTGCTCGGTTACCTTCGATCGGAGCGACGCTGATTGTAAAATTTCGTATCTGAATTTTTTACATATTTAGAGATGGTTTTCTAGTACCTGCCCGGTGAAATTTGGATATCTGATGTGTAGTCTTGAGAGGGAATGATACCTCATCGCGGTCGGTATAGTAGAACAATTATAGATTCCCAAAAATCTCGAAAACGGCTCTTCAGATCCCGTCGAAACTTTGCCAAATGACGTCAAATGGATAGACGAACAGCTGTCTTCCCCTCAAATTCAGAAAATTTGAGGGGAAGACAGCTGTTCGTCTATCTATTTGACGTCGTTTGGCAAAGTTTCGACGGGATGTGAAGAGCCGTTTTCGAGATTTTTGGGAATCTATAATTGTTCTACCATACCGACCGCGATGAGGTATCATTCCCTCTTAAGGGCTTAGGCTACTGTTAAAATGACGAACACTCGTTCGTCGCTCGAGGCAACTCAAATTGAAAAGGAAGGCTCGACATACGGTGCAGGGATTGCAGATTGGAGGTTAACTTATTATTACAACGATAGAATTGCCAGTAAAACTTTAAACACGTTTTTCTCGAAATTATGTTTTTCAAATTGGTGTACACGATTTCTCGATATGTATTAAACGGATTGACTTGAAATTTGGTATACTCATTCAGTGTAATAGTAAACATTTTTTTCTGTTAGTTATTGACTATAATGTCGATGTTCCTCGGAAAATCTTTAAAATACTGATTTTTTTAAATGATTGAAAGACGATAAAAAAATTTATCGTTATTATCCATTTAAACAAATTTAAAAAAACTGTTTTTCGATTCAGATTAACCGGGTGGCCAAAATCAAATACCGTTAAGTCCCTCGCGTTTAAAGATCCTTCACGAGATTCTTTATAACTTCTTTAATCATTAATATTCTTCAAAGTACATACAAATAAAGGGCCAAACGATGTTTTCCGTCATCTTACTTATTCTTTAAAAATGAATTTTTAATAAATAGCCCTATTCTTCGTGTCATCACAGTAGCCTAACCCCCTAATGAAACACCTGATAGTTTTCGAGATGATAGATAAATAATAACTAAGTTAACGAATAACAGATTATCGCCCGCGTCTCGAAGATATCTTAACACGTTAAGGCGGGATATACATTTAGACAGGAAAAAATAAGCAATATTGAGGGATTTTTTAAACTAAGAAATAATTATTCTACAATTATGAAACTTTAGGTATACTTTAATAGTATATTTAAAGCCTTAGGCCACTCTAGAGGCCGAAGTAAAGGCTTTTTGGGGATTTTTTTTTTTTTCAGAAAAACTACAAAATAAAACGAGATTACAAAAAAGGGTGTTTATCATACATATCTGTATACAATAAATATATTACATATCATACATACATATATACATACATACTTGTATACACGTGACTGTATACAATAATTGTTTTGAAGCGTTTAATTTCAAAATGGCAGCTGTGCAGCGTTCATCTCAAAACTGTAATTTTTTAACTGGCCGGAAACATAACTCAGACAATTTTCAACCGATTCACTTGAAATGTTGAATATATCTTGAAAAGTACATTGTCTATGGAAGTACAAGGATTTTTTTTAAATATTGCATAATTCATTTGTTATTAACAATTATCTGACGATTTTTAGGCAAATTTTTGGAAAGTGAAAAATTTCGTCAGATAATTGTTAATAACAAATGAACTGTACAATATTAAAAAAATCCTACGTACTTCCATAGACAATGTATTTTTCAAGATATATTCAACATTCCAAGTGATCGGTTGAAAATTGTCTGAGTTATGTTTCCGGCCAACTTAAAAAATGCAGTTTTGAGATAAACGCTGCACAGCCGCCATTTTTAAATTAATCCTTTAAAAAAAATTATTGTATACAATCACTGATATGTACGATAAACATCCTTTTTGTAATCTCGATTTATTTTGTAGTTTTTCTGACACAAAATCCCCAAAAAGCCTATTTTTTCGGCTTTTTACCTAACCCCTTAAGTATACGGAACAATTTTTTAAAATTAATTCATCATCAAAATGGCGGAGCTGTGCCAGAGTGTTACAGCAAGGTCGCCGCGGGAGTTGCGAATCGGCGTGCAGTCTAGCTTCCCGTAGACTTTGATTTGCAAAAAAGTTCAAACATTTTTTCAGTCAGAACATGTATAGTTTCTATGTGACGGTAATTAAAATGAAGAAAATGCAAATTTGAAAAAAAATGGCACGCATTTACCAAAAAAAAAAATCAATATTTCACGCAACATTTCTATAAAATGTGGATTAAAAAAGTAGTTTCTTTTCCAATGTTGCAAAAATAATTTTCGTCGAGTAGAAGGTAGCAATATTATCAACAGTTCACGCCCGCTCCGAATCCAAGCGGTGAGTCACGCGTTGACGGGCTGCAACGTTTGAAGTTTTTCGAATTTCGCTTTGAAACTTTGCTAAAATATTCTACATATATAGTTCTATCGTTTAAAGAAAGAAAAAAAAAGAAATCGATTTTTTGATCGCTGTAAATGTATATCCCGCCTGAAGGTTTAGGGAAAAATGTGCACAACGAACCTCGAGTTGTCTGGCCATATCCTGCATGCGTTCGCCAGCTTCTTTGAAGTGTTGCAGCTGTCCTTCCGAGTGCATGAATTGATCCTCCATCATGGCCAACTGTTGTCTCAACATTTCTATTTCAGCGGTGCTGCTCTCGCAGGTTGCTTGCAATTCCTGTGTTATGCCGATATTCACGTTTTGCAGTTCCTGTATTTCGATGTGCTTTTGTGCCAATTGGCTCTTGAGAGCGTTCTCGTTTTCTCGCATTTGACCAAACTGCACCTCGAGCTGTTTCCTCTGGGCAATGAGTTCTTGTTGCATCTGGCCCTGTGTCTGTCCCTGTTCCTCCTGCATCTTGTGTATTATAGCAGCGTCCTCGTTCACCTTGACCTGCAGTTGTTCGATTTGTCGGGCGAAGCCTTGTTTCTCGGCGGTATGAGTCTCGAGGATGTGCTGCATGCGAGTTTGAAGTGTCTGAGCCTCGGTAATTTTCGCGTTCAGTGCTTCCTCGAGTTGTTTGATCTGGCTAGTCGAGCGCGAACGTTCCGCGTTCAATTCGGCGCGAAGCTCCTTCAGCTTGTTCTGAAACGTGAGGCTGGCCTCGTGCTCCTCGCTGAGGGCTTTCTCCTTCTCGGCCAGTTGTTTCTTCAATTTGATTACCGGGTCGGTGCGACCTTCGGTCCATTCGGAATGCTCCGAGGGATTGTCCTGCTGCTTGTTCAGCAATTGATCGATGAGTATTTGAATCTCGGAACGACTGAGCTCGGCTTTTTGCACCAGTGGCATCAGCAACGAGACGTTTATGCCGTCCCTGTCACCGCCAATTTGCGCCAAAATGTCGTTCTTCTTTTTGCCCTTCTTGCTCTCCTTGATCACCGTTTGTACCGGATCCTTCGTTTCCTTGGCCGTGAACGGGGCAGCGTTAGGCGCAGCGGAAGCGGCCGATGGAGCAGCAACGGCGGCTACGATGGCGCTACCGGCAGCAGCGGCAGCGACCGGAACCTCTTTTCCAACTTCCTTCGCATCTTTTGTCACTTCCTTCGGCATCTGTTGCTGTTGAGGCGCGCTCGCACTCTCCGCAACCGTCTCCTTCTTATCGTCTCTCGCCTCGTCCTTCTTCTTTGCGGGCTCTTTCACGCTCTTTCGCGTCTTCGACGGTGTCTCCTTCGGTGACTTGTTGATTATCGGCTCCGACTGCGCAGCCTGCTGAAGACCCGATGTCTCCTTCTGCAATACAACGATTCTTTTACGCTCGCGACCTTTGATCCCGAAATTCGAACCAGTCAGAATCATATGGAAAGAGTAAAAAAAACGAGGCAGGACAATCGGTTGAATACAAGTGCTAGGCTCAATGGGAAAATCCAAGTACTCGAGCACCTTCCGAATTACTGAATTTCGGTCGTTTCATTACTATAGACAAATGACTTTTGACAACCAAGATGGTGAGGATGCGCTACATATTCGTTATTACTTTCGTGTGGACACATTCCGGTAAATACCTCAGCAATGTAAAAGCCCCGTTAGTATGCAAAACCCCGTCCGTGCACAAAATGTCAATTTCGAAGAAAAAAATAAAAAGTCAATACAACGCTTTCTTCATTGTGACTCACGCTTTGACTGCGAATTAATTCGAGGCTGTCCTTCGGTTGGATGCGATCGAAATGATTCACCTCCGTAACCAGATTTTCGGGCTCGGTCGGCTCCGGCACGACCACCGACGGGTCATCCTTGTTTACGAGTATGGGCTTTACCTTTTCGACCTTGTTCCTTTTCTTCGAGCCTTTGCCAACTTCCTGAATATTGTTAATTCCCAAACAGACAAGACGAAAAACATGACTCCCCGTACCCGGTATCGAGAAGACCTTGCTCAATGAGCGCGATTAAAGCGACAAACGTCTTTCACGATTTTTACGTCGAGGGTCAATAAAAGTGCTCTTTATTTCGGGCCTTGCTGTTTGTCGGAGTTATCGAATTAACTCCGATAAACGCACCAGAGTCGGTGAGTTTGTCGGTTTTTTATATACGGCATGGTGCAAAAATCGCCACTGACGCGAAATGCAGAAGTACGTTTTTTTTTTGTTGTTGCATATAATAAACACGTTTACTTGTCACCTCGGAGATGTTTCTACTTAGAGTTCTTGACAAACATGCATACCTGAAATTGATAAATTTCGAGTATCACTCTATGTTGATCATTGGACGAAAAATTTTCGTTTTCTAATTTGGGTTTTTTTTTTATGACGTTGAAGTTTCCATCGTTGGATTGCAACGAAAACGATTTTTTTTATTTCACAAATTGCCTTTCGCAGATTTAAGGGGTCAGTTTACTGAATATTTCAAAAAATCGATTTGTTGTTACTGTTTTCGAAAGTACCTACATTCCGAAATATTGTGCCAAAATTTTGCAGGAATTGCCGATTGAGTTTAGGTAAGAATTTTTCATAGTATAAACTTCAAGCGCGTTTTTCTCGAAACGTTTTCAAAATCTAGCTCCATCGTATCTCGAAAACTAATGAACTGATTCTCTGGAAATTTGAACCACATATTATAAACATGATTCGCAACAAGATGATCCTCGATGGTTTAAAAATTTTGATTTTTACTCTTTTCTTTTGCGAAAAACTGCGAAAAAACGTGTTTTTTTTTTACTTTTTTCGTTTTTCATCTGCCATTTTTTTATTTTTTGATGAAACTTTATATCCGAGGGTCATTTTGTAGCTGGTGTCATACTGAATCTAATGGACTTTGATTTTTTCGTTTCAGACAAGCCATCACAACTAGGCAACAGTTGTGATGGAGCTACCTAGCCCACCTATTTTTGAGGCGTTACGTTAAACTATAGTTTTTATACTTAAAAATGAATAAAAATGAATTAATTTTTTTTAAATGTATTTCAAGACTTTATTTATCAAGCCCAACAACTTTTATATTCATGTTTTATCAAATCCTAAAAAAAAATTGCGAAAATAGCCTTTTTTCGTGGCTCCAAAGTGGACTTGCCCGTTAAGCTACGAACATTTCGAAAACATTTTTCAGGATTCTTATTTAGCGATCTGCAACAAACGGCATAAAGTCATTTAGGATAGTGATGAAAATAATAAATTAGAAAGAATTTTCGTTGCATTCCAACGATGCATACTTAAACGCCATTAAAAAAAAATGAATTGGGAGTTTTTAAGTTTTCAAATTCGTGTTCCGTCGAAATCTGTCCGACCCTCGCTGTCCCTCTCCCTCTTCAATCTGCCGCGATAGCGTGAGGCGCAAAGCAACAAGCAACCACAATGCCATTGCCTCTTTCGATCTTCGCAACAAGCTTATTTATAGCGTAAAAACTGATCTCACATTTTTTATCTCGAGACTTGTGGGTTTGACATTACGATCGTAAAGAATTTCGGTACCGTCCGAAAGTTGAGTGAATACGTACACGAGAAAGAGAGAGAAAGAGAGATTGTGAGAGGGAGAGACACAAGGAAAGCGGGAGAGATAGAGAGAAAACGACGATACAAAAGTCGCTGATAACATCATCCGTGAATTGTGAAACAGCTTTTTTTTCTTCTCTCTTTCTGTACCTCCTTTTTCGACGACGGGCGCGTATCGCCTGCCAACGAGAATTATAAAACAGATTTCTGTTGGCGCAGTAATCTCTATTTCCCCTCGTACATTTACGACCACTCACCACGGCATGACCGGACGTTGAAGCAAAAAAAAAAAGACCGGTGATTCGAATAGAAACTAGAGAATTTTCTTTTAGAAAAAATGTTGTGCCTCACAAAATTTTTGACATTGCCGAGTCGGATCTAGAAAACAATCGACGAGCCCTCGATTCGAGAGATCGACATATATATATTTGCGTTTCAATTATTGCCCGCGAAAGCGATAAAAGAAGACAAAAACATGCGGTGTTCGAGTGGGTTTCGCTCAAGCGTGAATGATGAATTTTCTTTTATGGCCGGCACTTTCGATCGTATGTTTGTTCGTGCGAAAAAAAAAAGTAAACGAGACGATCACGCTGTGATCGGCTGATCAAGTTATACGGAGATGCACACCGCGCGTTTCTCGTCTTTAGGGGATTGAGATAATGCGCAGCAAGGTGACTCTGAGCATCCTGTTCATACGTTGAAAACATATTTTCACGTGTACACGTGACATGCGACCCACATGTGCGGCATTTGATACGCACCCGATGTACCATATTTCATGCGTGAAACGAGCGAGCCATTTGTGTCGGTTAGTAATGCACACTACCGGCGAAAGCTATAGGGACACCCTTGACGCGGCTTTTCGACCAGAAGCACTCGAAACAAAATTTCCAAAATATTACGTTTTTTTTTCAAACACTAATTTTTTTCACTTCTTTTTTCGGGAATCTTTATCCTCCCATTATCAAGAAAGAGTAAAATAATTTTTTGGGGCAAATCGAAGGTGAAACTTTGTTTCGAGTCACTCTGAGAAGAAATTTCTGTCGCCATTTCCTGGAAAACGATACGGGACTTCACAAGAGTAGAATGAACGCCACAAATTAAACAGGATCAAAGTATTCTAGGGACGGAAAAAGGTACTAAAAAATGTGAAGAAAAAAGGATATGACAGAGCTTGCTTTTTTGATCACTCGAATACTACATCATGTTGAAGTTTCCATCGTTGGAATGCAACGGTTTAAAAAAAACTTCTATCATAATTCCCTATTATATTTTCTTTTTTATAACTTCTTCTAACTTTTATAATGTGCTATTATATTTTCTTTTTTCTAACTTTTTTTATAAATTCTTGTAACTCTTATAATTCGCTATTATATTGTATAATTTCTATAATTATAATAATAATAACATATAAAGATACAATTTCTATTATATCAGTATATATTTTTATTATAATTCGAAACCTTTTTTTGTAAACTGAGGTTGTAACTTTGCAACGAAAATAGGTAAAAATGATAGAATTATCTTCACCGCCTAAATAAGTCAAACAAAAATGTTTTCAATGAAAAAGAATTAATTTTCATTGCGTTCCAACGATGCAAACTTCAACATCGTAATACTACCGCGAACATCTCTTTGCGCATTTTTTGGCCAACATTCGGAACTCTTCGACCCAACCGTAAATTTGTAAAGCATCCTCGTACTTTTCGCCGGTAGCCTCTATGCAAGCTATTAATACTCTTGCACCATTGTCGGAAACAAATAATACGTTTGCAACTACGACCGAAACAAATCGGTGGGCATTCTCGAAAGAAATGAACAAAATACCGGACAAACCCTACGAGTAGCGCTCAATTTCTCTGCTTCCTTTTGAGGCCGCTGCGCGTTATTTTGAAAAGATCGAAATCGTACCATGGTCAGTTGTTCCGCGGCTAGAACGAGCGGAGTTTCTTCAAAGTGAACGGCACTGGCATGTTCCGTTCTCTCTTCCTTGTCTTCCTTCTTCTCCTTGGCTCTCTTTCCCGTCTTATTTTTGTGCTTCTTCTCCTTGCCCTTCTCCTTCTTACCTGCGGAGCAAACGTGTTTACCAACAGTGCGTGCAGAAAGCACAGCTTGCGGCGCGACGTTCACTCGCCGGAGAATCCAACTTACCGATGAGGAGATGATCGTCCGGAAGTTTGCGCTGTTCGGCAATGGCCTCCTCGTAGGACTTCTCCTTTATGCCGAACATGTAGACGAGGATGACGATTACCACGGATAACACGGCAACACCGCCGACGCAGGCCAAACCGATGTTGAGATCCATGGCGCTCCCCTACGATATTTACGTCTTCTGCGACCGAACAAACAGAATGTACAAACTCTCGATGCATCGAGACCGACAACGATATGATCAAATGTCTCCGTGTTTTGAAAAAATCGAAAAAGGTAAATGTGTCAAACTGGAGGATGTTTTGCGCGAGGAAGCGCTACATCCGCGCTTTCCATCGAAAACACAAATTCTTCCACGTATGCACGGGATAAACTGACATATGGTGAAAGAAAAAACTCAGCGTGCTCATCCGAGAGTGCAACAATCGCGAATAGAGTCTCGTTGAAAATTTCGCCGCAGAAACGAGACGGTTGTGCGGGAAAATTGCGCGCCGGTAAATCACGCGAAAAGTGAACTTCAAAGGAGCGCCGCTTTTCCGAAAACCGGACAACTCGTATCATGAAAATTTCCTTACGCGAGAGTTCCGAAATAGAAGAGTCGAAAAACTTGTACCGTTCTTCGTTGGAAACTACCGACTGTGTATCAATTGAGGAAACGTAAGCAAAAAAAAGTGAGAAGTAAAAGTTTTCTCCGTGAGAAACACTACCTCGCGCGCCTCGAGAGTGTGTACGACGAGGAAATTACGGTTTAAATCGTTTAATTGAGCGCGTCTAACTCTTCTCGATCAACGCCCGCGACAATACGTACGTCTACGTACCGCTAACGAATTCCTTCCACAAGCGGTATTGCAATTTTTTTTTTCCACACACCGCAGCCTCGACGAATATAACTTTTAGCACGAGAAATTATGGCTGCCCGGCCACCCAAGCAACCCGTGGAGCACAAGTGTACGAGGCGTGTATAAGCCACGCCTATTTAAGAAACGCGCGTTCACCGATTGGTCCGGAGATTGTGCCACGTACGCAGCCACTTGCAGATTTCGGGAATGCCAATTGTTCCCAGTCTCCCTCTCTGCCAATTGATCTCCGTCGCTCTCTAATTCGCGATTTTGCGTTGTCGAATATTTATCAACGACCAGGTCGTTCGATCAATATTTATTGAAAGAAACGGCCTCGGTTGGAATTCGTTGGTGTATGGTTGGGGGATTGAGGGACGATTCATTCGAAGCGATTTTACTACGAATGCCTTTTATTCCCACCCTCCCCGCGACCGGCACGCCGATAGCAGCGCGCTGCTGTCGCTCCACGTGTACTAACATCTCCAACCTTACGCCGTTCAACTCCCTTTGCAACCTCCGCGAAGTTGGCCCACGAAATTGTTCATTCGAGACGATTTTGACATCGTCGCGGGTTCTCTGCCGGTAATACAGTGAGAGAAGGAGAGCGAGCTAGGAGAAAGATAGCGAAAGTACCACGTGATGGATACAGATGGATATATCGACGTATTCGTTATCCGGCGTGAGTTTAGACACATCGAATTTCCTCGAACACACGGCATAGGCAGAACGTTAACGTCTGGGCTCACAAGAGTTCGTACTCTCTCGCGTAGAGTTGTGTGTTTTAAGTGAGAAAAAAAAGGAATAAAAAATGTAGATTATCCGGTTTTGCGCTAACGAACGTCGAAGATATCGCGCGTGTAATAGACTCTCGTATGTTTTCATCTTCGTTGACGTTTCGTTCCAATTGACAATCCCCGTGTTTCGTGATCTCTCCCTCTCTCTCTCTGTCCGCATTTATCCGGGAGTTTTTCGCGACGAGCTTTTCTACGATAAAATCATGCACCGAAACGATTAATCGGTGTGCGGTCGGGCGGAAAGACTGTTTTATACGTGGGGCGGTTTCTGTGGATTTTTTCTTCATTCGCGAATGACAGCTCTGCGTTTGACAGGAGAGTGCCGGAGATCGCGACGTAAATAACGCGTTCTCTCCCTCTCCCCCCCTCGCTCTTTCTTTGGCTCGCTGCTCCCTCTTATCTCAAAACGTCACGTATCGGTCCGATATCCATTTTTATTCCGGGGCTAGGATAATGATCGTCAATCGCACGTTCTATAACATTTGCGTGCTTCGCATCGCGATAAACATCCCCATCAAGATCTGAGCAAGATCGAAGGTTGTCACAAATTCTTTTTTAGCGATATGATTTTCAAGCCATTTTTTTTTTCATTGTTTTCGATCGAACATTCGTAGAATACGACGTAGATATGACGGGGGATTCGCTTCGCGCGGCTAATTCATCCCGGTTCGATATCACATCGTGTAATTCTCGCATCGCGACCGCATATATTTTTATCCTCAAAGAATCAATGAACTTTTTTTTTCATTCGAGAAAACGTCGAGTCGCGATTTTTCACGTTTGCCTGTATGTATATTGGTAATTGATTCGCGTTGCTCACTTGGGAACAATAAAGATGTGCGATTTTGCATTATTTTTAATTTATAAATGCTGAAGATGCTCATTTGTTGGGTAGAGTGTGGTTGCAGGACTTGAGATGCCCATAGCACCGCTTAAAATTATTTTGATGAATTTTATTAATTTTTTTCGAGTCGGGAATGAGTTTGATCATTTTGACGCATTAGGATTTTTTCCGTAAATTAATTTATGTTCTATTTGAAAAACAATAAAGTATACTTTTGTTTTGCCAATTTTTTGGAAAAATTTATCTGTTTATGTTGCTTCTTGACAATATTTTAGCTATTCCTGGAAAAAGTAGTAAATGGATTAAAGGATTTGTACTTTCAGCTTCTTGTATACGATTCAGTCGATTACCACTCTTTATCTGTTTTTTGTAAATAGTATTTGGACATATTCTGCAGCCTCATTATTTTTGTGAAAAAAAACTCAATTTATTTTATCCATCGTAGTCTCTGTTGAATACCGTTACAATTATTATATTTATAGACAATATGGTATGGAAATAGACTAATTAAAAGCATCTATAGAGAACATCTTCTATGCAAACTCTTGTTACATGGGTAAAATGATAAATATGTAAAGCTGTAGTATTCCACGAGTGAATTATAATGACAGGAACAATTGTTGGTAGAGAAACGTTTAACGGGTTACACCTAGCTCATGGCCGGAAAACCGTGTGATTTTTCTCTAGAAAAACGCAAAGAAATTTTTGTGATTTTCCTCTGGAAAAACGCAAAGAAATTTTTGTGATTTTTCTCTGGAAAAACGCAAAGAAATTTTTGTGATTTTTCTGTGGAGAAACGTAAAGAAATTTGTGTGATTTTTCTGTGGAAAAACGTAAAGAAATTTGTGTGATTTTTCTCTGGAAAATCGCGTGCAGGTTTTCGTTTTTTTTTTTCATCAAAGTGTATGGTTTTAAATATCTTTCACAATTTTTGTATTCAAAAATGCTTATAAATGTGATAGATGCAGTGGTTCGTGCAGACAGCTGTTTCAAAAACGTCCTTCGCAATGACCATTGCCACTTGGAAATAAATCATCCGACATAAAAAAATTAAACGCATTTAGTTTTTGCATGAAATGATCTAGTGCACGGATAAAGGTTTCAATGAAATATTGATTTCAACCTTTATTGAGTTCATTTTTCGTGAAAAGGAAGCTCCGTTATTTATTGATAAAATTTAAAAAAACTATGCAGCCAAGAACATCTTCATTTAAGCACTGGTTTTTAATATGTAGAACAAGCTTGCAAAACTTGAAGTTAATCGGTACAGTGATTTCTGACATATTGTGATCATCAATTTTGAAAAAGCACAACCTACCTACAAACACTCAAAACTCTCAATCTTGAACAGATGGACTTGAAGTTTTCGGAGAATATTTTTCAAGTGATATTTTGAGAATGCTTCAAAAACCAAAAAAACGATATTTTCAAAAATTTCGAATATGTAAGCCCTTATAAGATTGTAAAAGATAAGCAAGCTCAGATCAAAATAGCAGCAATGAGTGCCATAATAAGTAGATTGAACTCTAAATTTTCAATTAAAGTATTTTTGTCTTGATAACTCGCCTGTATCCATTAATATTCATGGTGTTGGAGTTTGCACCGTTGGAACGCAACGAAAGTTTCGTTTTACATTTTATTTACCATATTTTTATTGTTATAGGTGATCTTTTTTGATAGATTCATAATGTAGATCGCTAAATAAATATCTTAAAAAATAATAGAACTTTTGTCGATAAAATGTGCCAAATGAAATGAAATTCGTTGCAGTCCAACGATGCAAACTTCAGCGTCGTTAATATTCAACTTCATTGTGACAAAGTTCTTGCGAGTGAATAGGCCGTGCCTCGCGATTCACAACTTCTGGGCTGCTCAGCTGTTTGGGTTTGTGTGGGTTCAACTGGGGCCGAACTGTTTGCAACATTGACATACAGTTTGTTGAGGACGTATCAGAGAGCCGAACAAAAAAATTACCAAAATTTTAGTGCGTTACATTTAATTGCACTATAATTATAAAGGCAAATGTTTATGAAACTTTCCAAAAAGTTTCTTTCATACATAAATTGCGCTCACAAAACTTTCAAAACACTGTGTATCATTTTTGCATTATGCTTTTATGTCCCATAAAAATGGATGCAAAACTACGGCAAATTAAAAGCATTATAATTCTTCAACCGGTATGGGAACTGATGCCAGATTTTGCATGTAGGCTTAGAATAAATAATGCAAAATTGCATCCAACCTTCATCGCCAAGAATCCAGTAGAATTTCCATTTATGCTCTATAATCATTTTTCACACTAGTAAACAACCACACAGGTGGTTGAGTTCTAGCATTCCCAGGGCTAGGCTCAGTTTTTCTGAGTTCTTTTTATGCGAGCTGGGTGGTTCAATAGCTACGTAGAAAACTACAGGTCTGTCCCAATTATGTCGGGGCAATGTCAAAAAGATTGCGTAAACAACAGAAACTATCAGCTGGAAAAATAAGCAGTGCACCTAAGTGGCCAGTGTATATGGAAAGTCTCGGCAAGACAGTTGCTGTAACAACCAAACAATTATTTCTTTTACATCTCTTCTTTCCATATGTTTCATGCTGAACATGAATTTCATTGCTTGAGCGAGGCTTCTTATTTCCTAAATGTAAGTGGTAACGCAAATGTTGTATTTCCAGAATAAAATAGAGAAAGGATGAACATAATGCGAAAGCTGCGCATGGGGAGCGCCGTGGGTGGGATGGGCTCGAGTACTGCGGGCAGTATAGACGACACGGCTGGCGCTGCGAATCCGCAACACACCGCTCTCGGTCTAATGCATCTGAAGAAACTCTTTGCCGAGTACACTCATCCTCCTCACGAATTTTCCGAGGCTGAAAAGGACGATAAACTCTACAACATGTTGCCTCTCTTTTGCAAGGTGAATATTCAAATACTTTGTGACAACTTTGCAAAATAACAAGTAGTATCTTCTATCGAAACTTGGTAACCGGCAAAAGATTGAGAAACTTCATGGATTTCCTTAAGGGGTTATATACAGTCAGGAGGCCCA
Organism: Ophion obscuratus; assembly: GCA_964007375.1. Taxonomy (NCBI): domain Eukaryota; kingdom Metazoa; phylum Arthropoda; class Insecta; order Hymenoptera; family Ichneumonidae; genus Ophion; species Ophion obscuratus. Next base: position 36,618,022 of record OZ023312.1, on the reverse strand, counting down.
AAAAGATCGATTTTTCAAGAATTTTTCTTCAGAAGACAGTTAAATCTATTAACGTAAAATTTTGTACACATATTATGGTAACTTTTAACTGTATTTTTACATTTTTTTCTGTAAAAATAATTATTTTGAAAGCTGCGATAGTTGATCTCCGGGAGCACCTCTAAAAAAAGGCGTCTTGCGGTGAACACGATATCTCTGGACTGGATAATCTAAAATGAAAAAACCAAAAATATTTCGTTAATATAATGGATTATCTTGTAATTGATCGAAGGAATAAGCAAAATAATAACTTTTGACAAAATGGCGGCTTCTCAACAAAAAAAATCGATTTTTGACAAAAGCTTAGGCCTTAAATTGTTTATAAAAAGGAAAATATTTATCGGTGAGAAAAATCCTTCGATTACTTACAAAAAAATATACTTGCAAAGATTGTGTTAAAATTTGAGACTGATCGGTTCAGCCGTTTCCGAGAAATCTTGCTCATCGACTTTAAAAACGCAGTTTTGAGAAAAACGCGTTTAAAATTTCAAAAGCACTTTCGAACGCTCTGACACGACATTACAAATGTGCGTGTAACTTCGAGAATATTCGCCGGATTGACAATAAATTTTCTGTGTGCGTACTTAAATATATGGACATTACGAAAATAAAATTTAAAAATCGATTTTTCGAACATTTTACTTGTACATAACCCCTTAACGGGTCATGCAGCGTTGACAGCGTTTGTATAGTTGGAATGCAAGAATTTTTTTCTTCGTTTTTCATTTCTTAATTTTAATCATTATCCAATGTCTTTTTTTTACAAATTGAGATCGTAAGTCTCTAATAAAAATACGTAAAATCGTTTGGGTGATTCTCATAGCCTGAATCGGACAAATAAAATTTGTGCAATAAAAGAAAATTGTTGCATTACAATGATACAAACTTTAACGTCATTGTGCCACACGTAGCTCGCGGCTGGAAAAAAGAGGAATTTCCGTGAATTTTTTCTGGAAAAACGTGTGCAGGTTTTCAATTTTTCTCTAACGTTGAACAGTATGGTTCTACATATGTTTCTTGTTTATAAAACGGCTGGCGAGGTGGGCATTGCTACTTGGAAACAAATCATCCGAAATAAAAATAAAAAAACGCTAGTTTTTGCATGAAAGTATCCAGTGCTTAGACGAAGGATTTAATAAAATGTTGATTTTTAATTAAAACTCAGTCAAAAGAGAAGATATCGATTTTCGGTAAAAAAAAACGCTATATTTTCGTTGATAAATAAAAACAATGTATCGAAAAAAAAATCGACATTAAAGCACTGTTTTTCGATATATAAAAGAAACTTGTACAATTTGAAGTTGATTGGTGCAGTGATTTTTTAGATATCTTGGTCACCGACCTTGTAAAAGTAATTATGAGAAAAAAAAACCTTTAAAGTTCGAAGGTTCGCGGAACCTACCTATAAACGCCTATAACTTCCTCGATTTCGAACGGACCGCCTTAAGGGGAGATATACACCTAGGAGCCGGAAAAAGGTCATTTTTGTAAATTTTTTCAAGGAAAACTATTTGCAGTTTCGGATTGGGGTTTTAATTATCAAGAATATGAAAAATATACAAGGATATTGTATGATCCTTGGAGCGTCGTAAAAAAATCTGCGTGTACGGTAACCACTGGCGTTTCTTAAAAAATCATCTGAAAAAAAAAAAACCAAAAGGATTATTAAATTAGATACTATAATCTAGTACTTGTCATAGCCGATTTTGAAAATATCGATTTATGACAAAATGGCGGACGTTTGAACATAAATAGTGATTTTTGGGCCAAAAATTAGTTATTATTTTGCCTATAAAACAAAAACTAAGTAACGGGAAAAAATCCTACGAAAAGTACTAGATAATGGTGTATAGAATAACCACAAAAAACCTCAAGGTAATCGATTTATTGGTTTTCGCGAAATTTTGGGTACCGATTTGAAAAATGTGGTTTTGAGGAAAACGCGTTTGAAAATTTGGGAATGAATAAATCAAGAAATTTGTCAACTTACATGGAATCATCGATGCCAGGCCCATAGTGTAGGTCTTCTACGGTCGACGGAATGTGCATAGCTTCTAAATCGATTTTTTCGACCATCTAGGTGTATATCTCCCCTTAAAATTTTCAGAGAATATTTCTGAAATGTTATATTCTGAGAATACGTCAAAAACCACAGACCGATATTTTCAATAACGTTAACTAGGTGTCTAAGTCCCTAAGGCTTAGTGATCGATAGTTATTCTTTCACCATGACCGTCAATTTCGTATTATCGAACAATTGTCGTATAGGGAATGATTGCGGTAGCGAAAAGTTCAAGCGATTTCGTAATTTCAGGTGTTCGGCACAAGTCCTTCGACTGACATGAACGAAAAATTTTGGGACATCCTTGCGTTCACGCAACAAGTATCGAAGCTGATGGTTACGGAGATACGGCGAAGAGCGAGCAATCAGAGCACGGAAACGGCGAGTTGCGCGATAGTGAAATTTTTGGAAATTGAGAACAGCGAGGAGTCGAGTAACGGCTGGATGTTGTTGTCGGCACTCAATCTTTTGGCCGCCGGTGATACGACTCTCATACAGGTGAATAGTTGCCGAAAAATAATTCTTGAATGCGTGGTTCGGCTTTAATGCGCGAAAGGTTGAAAATTGAGAGTTTGTAAGTAAATTCGTGTCAAGGGCCTTAATATACCAGTGTGAACGCTGAAAATTTGGTCAATTTTCGGGAATTTTTTGAATGAAAAGTACTCAATTAAATGTTTCGGAAAATTAAGAATATATTCGGCTATATTTGACCTATATTACATAATTTTTTCATAGAAAAATATTGAGATCCAAGCGACTTATGCGCTGCCTTCGGAGGCGCAAAAAAAAAGTTCCTCCGCTGCTGACATGATCCCGGCCTATTGAGTAGCTGAAATCGAAAAAGAAAAAAATGTCGTTAAATTGGAAAGTATTTCCTGTACAATGACGTAGAATTTTCGCAAAATATCAAAATCTAACAAAATGGCGTAGTCATAAAAAAAAGTCTGTTTTCTTCCCTATAAAATGGTCGTTTTTTTTCAATACCAAATCGTCCATTTTCATCCATTCAAAAGTATCCTACGTCATTGTAGAGTAAATATAGTTCAAGAGTACTCAGTTCAAATTTCAAGTCAATCGGATAATTGCTCTTTGAGTTACAATGTCAGCAAATTTGAAAAATCTCATTTCGAGAAAAACGCGTTTAAAGATTTAACTATCGATTTTTGCAAGATAAAATGATATCGATATAAATGATAATGATGTTCTTGAAAGTATAAACTGTCGAAAAGGCAAAAAAAAAATCGATTTTTCTAAAGTGTCATACTGGTATTGCCTCTTAAGGTAGTCCTATCGCCAGGCTTCCATCCATAGGATTTTCATAATTTTTTTTTGTGCTTCACTAAAAATACTAATAATCGTCTTTGTAAAATTTCAAGGTTAGTATCGACCTAATTACAGAGAAAAAAATATTAAAATTGCGTGTTTTTGTGAAGGAATTCCGAGACGACATGCAAAAACCCAATTTCCGGTCGCTACAAAAGTGTATATAACAGTGGGAGTCCGTCAGATTCTTAAAAATAATCAGATTTACATACTTAATAGTTGTAGTAATCCGATGCTCTCAGAAAAAAATTCGCTTATTGACCTACTTTTTATGTAATATCAAGTTGAATTTGAACTTCCGGTATTGGATTTATTACCACTTGCTACGATAAAGAGACGTGACAGCAAGGCAACAGCTGACTGTAGTCCTAACCTCATCTGACTCATTCGAATTTCCACACATATTTCATTTTTAACCGACTTATTTCGCTGACACATTTCCACGCTTTTTACCAGTCGTGGCCCGAATACAATGCTTTCTGTTTCCCGCACCTGACATTGTTCTGACAGATCACCGTTGAAAAGCATGGAGGTTAAACTCGCCTGGTTGAGTAAAAAGAGACGGAGATGTTGATAAATATCAAACCTAGAAATACTACGCGAATCGTTGGAATAACTATTTTTCATTTTTCTAATTAAATGTGAACACTCGTTAAACAGTTTACACATGGAAAATGTTAGTTGATACAAATAATTTTTTTTGCATACGTTAAAAATATAAATTGTACAAGTCTCAAGTATAAACAGTGGTATGACTATTGTGAAGCGATAGGACTACCCTAACGATTTAGGATCTCCGTGTTTGCAATGTTTCTCGGTAATTATGCAGTATAAGGACTTTTCCGAAAAACGACATGAAATTTTTTTTCGCCATGATGTTTATTCCATTATAGTAAGTGATATTCCGTCGGGGGAGGCTGACATTTCCCATTAATTCCATACGTTATGGCGTTTTGAAGTTTTCAGAAACATGTAATATTTCGACGCCTCGCTAAACAGCTACATGTTTCCTTATAGATAGTGTATTATGAAGGTAACGATGTATATGTTTTGATTTCGTCACCACAGCTGTCCTGTTTCCGAAACAGGTAATATTTCGACGCTTCTTGTTGGGTTGTCGCTAAGCAGCTACGTGTTTCCTAAGGGCCAACCCAAACAAACAAACCCGAACAAACTCCCCAATATAGGCGTTGAAATGTTTAAAAATTCCCTATCTTATCACGTGTTTCCGCGAACTTTAAAACCCCATAACTTGTGGAATTAAAGGGAAATATCAGCCTCCCCCCACGGAAGATCACTCAATATAATGGAATAAACAAGTTGACGGTGAAAAAACAATTTTCTCGTCGTTTTTCGGAAAAGTCCTCATACTGCATAATTACCTTTTTTTCATTTCATAAGTAAAAATTAATTTTGAAAAACATTTTTTTCTCAGAAAAGTCATCGTTCAATATCAAATATTTGAATTCACAGGCGATGACGAGCGCATCCGTGCCTTCGACGTTAGTGAAATGTCTCTACCTGTTTTTCGACCTGCCCGAAATGAGCGAAAGCGAAGCCGACGAAACCGACGTGAACAGTGAATTTACACCTCGAGAACGCCGAATATTGTTGCAAAAGATTTTTGTACAGGTAAACTTGATTGAGTAATTGACCAACGAGGTCATTTCACTCTCGCCATTTATTTTTTCATTCACAGTGCTCCGACTCATCTTCGTCCATAGAAGATCGATATCGTGGGCGTAAGAGAGATTAAACGGTATATTGCTTTTCGTCAGGTATTGGTGAGACTCTGCAGTCATACGTATCCAGCCGATGAACTAGCGCGAAAAGATGACTTGACGTTGTTGTTTTCGGCAATAACCAGCTGGTGTCCTCAGTACAATGTAATGTGGCGTAAAAGCGCGGCCGAAGTTCTCATGACGCTCTCACGACACGGACTCACGACTAATGTAGTCTCCTACATTCACGGTTCGTTGCTTTTCTTCGATGTTTTTTTCTCTCTCTCTCTCTCTCATTCAATCGTTTTTAGGGTTCTGTACCCAAAGGGCAAAATAAAACCCTATTTCTGACACTTTGCTGTCTACCTGTCCGTATGTCACGGGTGTCTAGCTCGTAAACGGAATGAGTTACAGACCTGAAATTGAAATGTTGACTCAAAACCGAATATTGAATTAGAAATCCAATTAAATTATTTTTCATGGGGGAAATACATGAAAAAGGAGCAGAAAAAGAAAACAAATTTCTTACCCTGGCATGTGGGGTGTCATTGTTTAAAGCTCATTAAGTAGAGTACAAAAATTTTCTTCTTTTTTATCTTCACAAATAAAGAAATGGAGGTCCGTCGAAGTTGTTAGTTTTCGACCATTTTTGTTACGGGGTCTATCTGAAAAATTAAACTAGTTAGGAGTTTGGCATTCCTGTATATTATGGACCATATACTGTATTTAAACAAGTAATACTGCAAACGCCGATTCATAATGTAGTATATATAATAATTGGTTATATACATAATACAATAAATTTATAATGAAAATATATAAAATTATTGTTATTTAAATATTTACAATACCGCCTGATTTATTCTTGGAGTCGGTGCCGCCAAGAACGAGAGATTGACGTCACGGAAGAAACGAGATGGCAAATTTAAAACAGTCTAGATCGTATATTTCATTTATTTTTTTTCGCCTCCTTTTTTTCTGCGAAAAAATGTGACAATATTGGCAATTGGCTGGGACCGACTGCAAAAATAAGTCATTTGGTGGTGTGAATCTTTAAATAACAATAATTTTATATATTTTCGTTATTAGCTTATATCAGAAGTATACAAAGCTCTCATTAGCTATGATCACCCCATATGGTTTCAGTTTAGTACTGCCTAAAAACTAAGACAGAAAAAACGTATTACCAATTGAAATATCTAGTTTGCAAAAAAAATCATTGGTCATATGTACGGACCCCTAATAGAGCGAGGCCCGATTCGTGCTTGGCCGAGTTTTTTAAATTTTCACATTGATGTAAGGACCGGATTTCTTCGATGACAAACAATATTTTTGCTCACATTCTTTAATAATGTTCAACCAATCAAATCAAGTTGAATTAGCACAATTTTTAAAGCGGGATATACATTTAGACAGGAAAAAAATAAGCAATATTGACGGATTTTTTAAACTAAGAAATAATTATTCTACAATTATCAAACTTTCGGTGTACTTTAATAGCATATTTAAGTATACAGAACAATTTTTTTTATTTAATTCATCATCAAAATGACAGAGCTGTGGCAGAGTGTTACAATATTGTCGCCGCGGGAGTTGCGAATCGCCGTGCAGTCTAGCTTCCCGTAGACTTTGATTTGCAAAGAAGTTCAAACATTTTTTCAGTTAGAATATGTATAGTTTCTATGTGACGGTAATTAAAATGGAAAAAATGCAAATTTAAGAAAATGGCACGCATTTACAAAAAAAAACAACATTTCACGCAACATTTCTGTAAAACGTGAATTAAAAAAGTAGTTGTTTTTTTTTTCTTCAATTTTTCAAAAACAATTCTCGTCAAGTAGAAGGTACCAATATTATAAATATTTCTACCAAGTTTCAACTCAATCGGCTCAATAGTTTTTGAGTAATCCTGCACGCCAATTTCGATAATGCAGTTTTGAGAAAAACGCGTTTGAAGTTCACGCCCGCTCCGAATCCGAGCGGTGAGGCACAGCGTTGACGGGCTGTAACGTTTGAAGTTTTTCGAATTTCGCTTTGAAACTTTGGGAAAATATTCAATATATATAGTTCTATCGTTTAAAGAAACAAAAATGGTTTTTTCAATCGTTGTAAAGGTATATTCCGCCTTAATAATTGTTTACAAAACAATGACCTGCTTACATATTACTTCACTTATTTACTACGCCACGGATTCTTGCACTTCGTACTATGTAGCCTTTCTCTTTCTTTATTTACTCCTCCACTCCATCTCTTTCTCCTCCCTCTTCCTCCCTGTTCATCTTTCTGCGGACTTTCTCTATTTCCCTGAAGTACTCACATATCCTTTTTGTATTTTGCCGACCAGCATATTCATAATTTCCCCCTTTATTGCCAAATCATCTATTCCTTCCATCTACTCCTCCGCTGTCTCTCGTGCTTTCTCTGTAACTAGCTCCCTGCCTTTCCTACAGATTAATAGATGCTCCAACGTCCCATCTTGTTCTTTACATACCCTGCACATCCATTCCTTTTCCCCTCTTTTTCCGGCCTTTGTATGTTGCCTCATCTTAACCTCGCCCACATATTCTTGTCCCTCCCCCTCACTCCCTCCTTCGACCAGTATTTTTATGGCATGTCATCATTCTCTATAATATATTTGTACTTCTCATTACACTATGATTTTCTTTTTTTTCCCTCTTCCTTCCTTAAAATCCCCGTTTCTTAGTTTTCTAGTCCCTCTTTTATTCTTTCATCTATTTCTTTCACTTCTCTCCGTTCTCTAATCATTGTTATTATGTCTTCTTTTGCCATCTCTCTTAATACTTTCACTATGTTTTTCTCCCACTTTGACGGATCTCCGTTTGTTATCGCTCTTATTTCTTCCAAGAAGCAATTTTTTGGTCATCTTGATTCCTCCATTCTTATCACCTCTCTGATATACCTCAAGGTAGTCCTATCACCAGGCCTCAATCCATAGGATTTTCATTTTTTTTGCGCTTCACTGAATAATAATCCTCTCTAAAATTTCAGGGTCGTTTATCGACCTAATTACAGAGAAAAGAGATATTAAAATTGCGTATTCTTGTGAAGGAATTCCGAGACGGCACCACAAAAAACCAATTTCCTGGCGCTTTAAAAGTGTATATAATAGTGGGAATCCGTCAGATTCTTAAAAATAATCAGTTTTACATATTTAACAATTATAGTAATCCAGTGCTCTCAGAAAAAATTACGCTTATTGACCAATTTTTTACGTAATATCAAGTTTAATTTGAACTTCCGGTATTGGATTTATTACCACTTGCTACGATAAAGAGACGTGACAGCAAGGCAACAGCTGGCTGTAGTCGTAACCTCATCTCACTCATTCGAATTCCCACACATATTTCATTTTTAACCGACATATCTCGCCGACACAAATTTTCCACGCTTTTTACCAGTCGTGGCCCGAATACAATGCTGTATATTTCCCGCACCTGATATTTTTTCGACAGATCGACGTTGAAAAGCATGGTGGTTAAACTCGCCTGGTAAAGTAAAAAGAGACGGAGATAGAACCAATATTGCCAAATATCAAACCTAGAAATACTGCGCGAATCGTTGGAATAACTATTTTTTCATTTTTATAAGCAAATGTGAACATTCATTACACAGTTTACACATGGAAAATTTAGTTATTACAATTTTTTTTCTGCATATTTAAAAAATATAAATTGTACAAGCCTCAAGTAGTGTGAAGCGATAGGACTGCCTTAACGCCTTTTATAATGTTCATTTGTCCTCTGTTCGATGGCCCTTCAAGTTTCAAGATCCCGTCCCTTCTACTTTTACCCCGCTCGAAACTTCAACTTATTCCGGTTTGGAGACGTTTTATAACGCACTTGCAGAATCGCATTTGCACGAAGGGCACAGGGAAACCGTGGAGCATCTGTGCCGACACAGGCCACAATTTTCACTAGACTCTCGCTTCGACATCAAAATATTTTATAGTTTTCCATTTGTTTTATCGCAGACAAGGGATGCATCGCTCTTTGCATCGACAACATGCAACGAGTTCCGGGTCTGGCGCCGCTCGAAGTCGTTGAAATGTTCGTGACCGTGTTTTGCTTTCTCAAGGACTCGAGCGAAGTTTCGCAAACGCTTCTCGATGACTTTCGCGTGTGTCAGGGCTACACGTTTCTCTCAGAATTTCTGTTGAAGTGAGTGTCACGCAAAAATACACGCGACAATATTCATATCTCCGTTTTTCTTCAATTCGGAGTCTCACCTACGTCGCCGGAAAAATCATTTCTTCCAATAATGGTAGCTTCCACACAAAATCATTTTTCGATCACGTTCGAAAAATGATTTGGAGGAAACGAAAAGTTTCTCGGAGTGAGACTCGCGATGGGAAAAAGCTTGGAGAGCAGAGTATCGTCTGATCTTAAATGTTACTAACAAGGACAATTTTCCAGGCACGCACCCTCGAAACTCGAGCAAGACGAGAGAGGAGAGGCGCAGGACGCGATCAGAAATTTAGTCCTGATGCTCGCGTCACTCACTATGTGCGGCCACATTGAGTTGAAACCGACACAGGCGAGCATGGGCTCGTTGTTTCAGATGCTTGGCTTTACGCTGCCACAACCGAGCAACCGAGGTAAAAATTTGAAGGGGTGAGATGCGGTCACAGGCGTGAAAAAACGAGCAATTTCAATAAAAAAATTTATAGTAATTAAGTTAGTTTCACAAAAGTTGTTACACAGACTTTTTATGTTATATTTCAACTTGACTTGTACAAATTTTCAAAGAAAAATATTGATTATTTATAAAAAATATCGCCATCGTTGTCGGAACACTACATGCCCTTCGGCATGTAGTGTTTTGCGGTGACCATCATAAAATTTTACTCAATCTTCTCAAATAAATAAATAAAAAATAATCATTAGTTTAATAATAAATCTAGTCCTTTATCGAAGTTTTTCTTTTTTTTTTTTTTTTTTTCAAAAATTAACAAAATTGCGGCTTCCGACAGATAACTTTCGATTTTTGACCAAAAAATCGCTTGTTTATTGCTAAAAAGAATATAAATTGTCAACAAAAATGAAAATCCTTCGATTAAGGACTAGTTTTTGATGCTATCAATAAGCACACCAAATTTCATCAAAATCCATCGAGTAGTTTTTTAATTATAGTGGTGAGCGACTTGAAAAACATAGTTTCGAGAAAAACGCGTTTAAAGTTTTTCGATGTGGATACGGTATTATATGTTCGTAAAATTTTGAGCTCGATGGATGAAGCTAAACTTTTTTTTAATGTATTTTGATCCGCTGAATCCGAATATCACAATTTTTTGCCGAAAAGTCGAGCATTCAATTGTTTATAGCCAATTGTTGAAACAATTTTTCAAAAAATCAAAGTTTTTCGGGATGAATTATTTTTTTTTTAACATTTTGGGCAATTTTAAAACGAAAGTATTCTTTATAAAATTTTGCTAAAGTTCATAGTTTTTGAGTAATACATTTTTGAACATTTCTGAAAGAATTTTCCAATTTTACACTTGATTTATGTACAGAAATATTAACTAAAAAATTACTAACATCGAATCATCAATTCCTGGCCCATACAATAGGACTTCTGCCGATGTGGAAGCTTCCAAAATATCAATTTGTTGTTGTCTTCGAAGCATTCTGCCTTTCCGGGTATTATCGTTTGCGCTTTTGTCAGCCGCTACCTGCCATGGGGACCCGACGCCCCTTCACTAATTGTGGGATATCCCGGAAACTATTCATCGGATTGACTTGAATATTTCAGGGAATATTTTCGAAACATCATACTTCAAGAAAATGTTTAAAAAATCGATTTTTTTTAAATTCTGACTCCATCTCACCCCTTTATTGTTACTCCAATGCGTCCACTTGATTCACGGTACGAGTAGTATCGCTCATCGTCTAAAAAACTGTCATAACACAGAAAAATCCATAATAGGATTTTTATCGCAATTGACTACACATTATTCATGACCTGCAAAAAGGTTAGTCAATTTCACAATAAATAAAATCATTATAGGCTATTTTACATAAATATTGACCTCACATTGGCCTCACGAAAGTGAACAAAAATTGAAATGCATTTTTCTCAAAACAGCAGTTTTTGTGTTATGACAGTTTTTTTTAGTGGATGAGCGATATTGAATCCAATAGCCGAGGAATTTCAAAATTCTCGCCGTTTTAGGCGGAAACATGCAAGAATTTGTTTTTTAATCGCACTTGCGTTTCTTCTCGCGCCCAGGTGGCAGCGTTCGGAACATCCAAGCTTTCACGGTGTTGCAATCAGTATTCGTCAAGTCGAATTCACCGTTGCTGTGCTGCACGATACTCGACGCCATATCCAGCGTGTATCACAGCGACAACGCGAATTACTTTATACTCGAGGGTGAAAACACACTGTCGCAATTCGCGGAGAAGATACACTTGAAGAATCCCGAGATACAAGAAAAGTTCTTCCAACTGCTGGAATTCATCGTTTTCCAGTTAAACTTTGTGCCTTGCAAGGAACTCATATCCCTCTCGATATTGTTGAAATCGAACAATTCCGTCAATTGCAGCATTCTGTGTATGGAAACGCTGCTTAACATACTGAGGTACGCCTGTCACTTGAAAGTACAGATTTTTGGAACTCATTTGGCGCGATGATGACGGAAAATCTTGTTTGCTTTTAGGCACAATATTATATTCAAGGACGTGTACAGGGAGGTCGGTATGTTGGAGGTCTTTGTGACGTGTCTTCATCGTTATGCTACCTTGCTGAAAGACAAACAAGCTGCTAATGATCAGGGAATGGGTAAGTCTGTTTGGAAAAAAGTCCTTAGGACGACCTTTTAAGTAGCACTACTTCAGAGACCCAAACAGTAGGTGTAACTTGAACAATTTTTTGTGGCTACAAAAGAAAATATAACGCCTAGTTAAAGAACGTTATTGTAGATACTTTAGGGTGTACGAAATAATTGAACATTCTTTTCCTACACAATGGCGGCGCTGAAGCTTTGTAAGCGTAAGGGTTTTTTGCCGGAGGTGCCGTGGTGCTCGCGGCAAATTTGGAATTCGAACAAAACCCGCAATGATTCAAAATCTGCATGGTGACAGAGAAATCCGTAGGATTTTTTCCGAATGTTGCTTTTTTTTTTATAGAAACGACAACCATTCTAAAAATGTTGACTTTTGAGGAAAAAAATCCTGACTAATTGTTTATGACAAAAGAAGTTTCCAACGAAACGAGAAATTCCTACGTATTTCTGTGGCAACCGCAGCTTAGGCCACAGTAACGGGTATAACATCGTGTGCGAATTTAACAATTTTTTTTCGCATGAAAAAGTAATTCACGCATGAAATTAATTACACATCTATTTAGTATGAATATCAAGCTGTTAGAATTTTTTTTTCGGTGCACAAAATGGCCGACTACTAATATTTTCTTTTGTTATCTTTTTTTTAGGCGCTCCGCGGCGTGACATTTAGCATCCACAATTTTGTCCCTATAACAAAAAACAAAAATTCTCGTCAATCTACATTAGAATACCTATAGAAGTACGTACGGAATAAAAAAATATTGTTTTATTCAAAAGTTGTAGGTATTTGAACTTGAGAAATAAATATTCAGTGAAAAATTTCGTTATAACTGCTCATAAACTGCTCATAAAATGAAAAGTTTTCGATTAATCGGAAATTCCGTACGTACTTCTCTGCGAAATGCAATTAGGAACATAAAGGCCATAGCCGGATAAGTAGGGAAAAATTGCCCCCGCATTTTCTCTAGCGAAATTCGGAGTATATTCTGAGGTATAAAAAAAAATTTCTGAAAATTTCATCCCCGTCAACGCAATGGTTTTGGAAAAATGATTTTTTTTTAATAAAAAAAAATACAAATTCCGGAAACGCTTCAGTGGATCGATTTGATTTTTTTTGGTACTTGTTACGATCAAACGTGTTACGAAATAAAATTATAGAACTGTGGCGTACCAAACCGATCATTTTGAAAAAATTATATAATCTAATAAGGTGCCCAAAGATTATATGAAAAAATGTTCGCTATTGTACCCCAAGTGGATTATAGTAAAAAATAATAAAACAAGGAACATTATTTTTTTTCAAACCTTAATCTTTCGCAAGATGTTCTATAATGTTATTTCGTAACACATTTGATCGGAACAAGTACCAAAAAAAAATCAAATCGTTTCACTGTACCGTTTCCGGAATAAATTTTTTTTATATTTAAAAGAAATTCATTTTTCTAAAACCATTGCGTTGACGGGCATGAAATTTTCAGAAAATTTGTTTTCTTTATTCCTCAGAATATATTCCAAATTTCGCTGGAGAAAATGCGGGGCCCATTTTCCCTACCTATCCGGCTATGGCCTTTCAAATATGAAGTAAATCGAGTAAAAATTGTTGAAGTTATTTGTCACGCCAATTAGAAAAAAAACTGGTTCGAGAAGTTTCGAGTAGTCGGTCATTTTTTACATCGAAAAAAAATATATATTTGCTAACAGCTTGATATTCATACTAAATAGATGTGTAATTAATTTTATGAGTGAATCACTTTTTCATACGAAAAAAATTGTTAAATTCGCACATGATTTTATACCCGTTACTGTGGCCTAAGGCCTTAAAAGATACTGCAAAAATTAAAAGTACATTGGATAAGACTTGTTCAAGTTATGCTGCAACCAAATTAAAAGAAGTTTGTCGAAAAAGACGCGTTCTAATATTTCGGACTTAAGGGCGTGATGAACCGAAAATCGAGGATATTTAAAAAAATGGATCGTGAATAACTAAGCAAGAGGATTTAAAAAAAAAACGTTTGGACATTTATTTATAAGTACATTAACAAAGTTGTGTACTAAATTTCATTAACAATATCAATAATTAAGGAAGTTATAAACAATCTCGAAAAGGACCTTTGAACGTGAGTGGCTCAACGGTGTTTTTTATTTTGGCCGACCGGTTGAAACAAAGAAAAACGAGTTTTCTTTTTCTTAAAGTATATAATATTTGCTGAGACTTCACTGAGCATTTTTTTGTTATCGTGTTTCAATCATCAGGAAAAAAAGGTTACGTTTTTTTTCTCGTTTTTTTCCGAGAAAAAATGACATTCCTGTTAATAACTAATGGAAAAAAAATGTTAAGAAGAAAAACGTCGGTCAAGACTAAACGGTCAAGACTCAACTATACTAAATAAGTGTACCAAATTTAAAACCAATCCGTCAGATGTCGAGAAATCGTGCACACCGTTTTGAAGAAACATAGTTTCGAGAAAAACGCGTTAAAAGTTTTACAAGCAATTTTATCGTTGAAATCATGAGTTTACCTTCAATCTGCGATTCCTGCATTATATGTTGGGCTTTCGTCTTCAATTTAAGTTGCCTCTAGCGACTATCGATTTTTCAAAATTTTCACCGTACAACATTTTATTCACCATTTAATATTTGAAAATGCAACTTTTTGCTGTCAGACCTGAATTACCCCTTACTTTCACGATCCTAAAATATTAATAAAATGTAGAAGAAGAAAAAATCGTCTTTCTGGTCCTTTGAGAGTGGCGTTACACCCCTTACACCTACAACTTTGAAATCATTGCAGAGTATTTGGAAGCAGTGCCCAATGACTTTACTGCCACAAATCATTAAAATTACTAAAGCAAATAAGTGAAAAGTCGTTTTTAATGATTATGATTTCTTAATTATCACGGCAAAATTGGAGTTGGTTGTACAATTTTGTTTCTTCATTTATTACAATTAGAGTACAAAATGTGTCCGGAGCAAGAACGTCTCGGTGGTCTCGTTATGGACGCTTTGACAACTCTACTTGCTGCAAACGTTCAGAACGCCAAGGTCTTCAGGGAATGCGGTGGCGCCCGATGCGCTCACAATCTCGTCCCCTACATTGACTGCAGATTCGCAGCGCTTGGAATTGTTCGTGAACTTATACTCAGTGCCGGCGGTGATGACGACATGGCCACCCTGCTTGGTGTTATGCATTCCGCTCCGTCGAACGCTCTACTGCTTAAAACCCACATACTTAAGGTATCTCCATTAATACTCAAGAAAGGCGTAATCGTTTGGTATACAAATCTTAAGGGATCGTCACAGTGTAACGGGGCGAAAAATAGCTGATCTTTTTCGATGATTACAATACGCTATAGTACAGTCGTGCTGTCGCTGAAAAACCCCGTAATCGGAAAAAAATATGAGAAGACTAATCTTTGGACAGGTGATTTTGTAGGTGCCGCGGGTGCTAGATCCAAGTTTGCCTAAAAATCGGGGTATAGCATTTTTTAGGGGATGTAAGGGGATGGGGGTGGATTAATGCCAAACTAAGACCCCCACGAGGTCGGCGCCGGGGAACAAAATGTGCAGAAAAATCCAGGCTTTAGTTATGTCCACAGCGCAACGAAGTCGTGGAAGTTCATTTTGGGAGTGAAAAAGTGGGGTGAAATTTTGAAAAATCAGCTTCAACTCAATAACTCTTTAGAAAAAAAATCGTACACTTTTTGTTCAAATGGGAACGTTGTAGCCCTTGAAAAGACGCGTCGATCAAGTATTTGATCATCGCTTTCCGATAATATCTTCACCTCCCAAAAAATGGTTAAAATACAAAAAAAATGGTTTATTGAATAACTCAAAAACTATCGGTTTTTCGGGTATGATTCAAATGTACGAAATGTAGAGAATAATAAGACCACCATTGAATTATGATTTTCTAACACCCTTCGGGGGTTAGAGATTCAAAATGAAATTCTGGGAAAACTATTGACCGTACGAATTCGGCGCTATGGAAGAACTTGTAGCTTGAACCCTCAGCTACATTTTTGTCCACAGCGCCAAACTCGTGTCTCTTTATTTTCGTTCAATAGTTGTCCCGGAATTTCATTTTGAATTTTCAACACCCAAGAGGGGTTCGAAAAAACAAAATTCAAAAGTGGTCCATAGCAATGAAAATATAGAGAAATTATTCTCTACATTTCGTACATTTAAACCATCCCCGAAAAATCAATTGTTTTTGAGTTATTCAATAAACAATTTTTTGTTATACTTCAACAGTTCTTTCGGGGGTGAAGATATTTTCGGAGAGGGTTGATCAAATATCCAATCGACGCGTCTTTTCAAGGGCTACAACGTTCCTATTTGAACAAAAATTGTATGAATTTTACCTAAAGAGTTATCGAATGAACACTGATTTTTCAAAATTTCACCCCACTTTTTCACCCCCAAAATGAACTTCCACGACTTCGGCGCTGTGGACAAAAATAAACCCCAGATTTTTCTGGACATTTTGTTTCCCGCCGCCGACCTCGCGGGGGTTGTAGTTTGGCATCAGTCTACCCATCCCCTTTCATCCCCTAAAAAAAACCCTAAACCCCGATTTTTAGGCAAACTTGGATTTAGCACCCGCGGCACCTACAAGATCACCTATCAAAAAACTAGCCTTCTAATTTCTTCCGATTCCAACATACAGCACGACAGTACTACTGATCAGTCAGTTTTTTAAATTTCAAATCGAAGCACTCATGAAAAATAGAAAATACATTTTTAAACGTTTATTTTCATTTTTTTACGGTTGAAAATGTCTTCGAAAAAAGGCGTCCTCACGATGTACACGGTTGTGGCCGTAAATATTATCTAAAACAACATTTTTAAAAAGATTATTAATCACTATGAAAGCCGCTATCTTGCTATGGAGGATTTAAAAAAATCCAAATTGACAAAATGGTGGCGTTTTGGGAAAAAATAGAATTTTTCGACGGTTATTCGTTAAAAAAAATATGAAGATTAAAATAAAGCTTCCATGGCAAGATAAAGAATGGCGTGAAGAATGTTGTGTCAAAATTTGAGACGGATAGCTTGAAAACTTTTCCTTTGAGCGTGTACACCGTTTTGAAAGACAACATTTCGAGAAAAACGCGTTTAAAGTTTCGACTGCGGAATTTTCATATAAAATGGCGATGTCAGGTCCGTGCTTATAACCGTCAATACTTGACCAACTTTTATTTTCCCTTCCAACAAAGTCGCTTCTCGCCTGTCTGCGGGAGTCGCACCGTACACGCACCGTATTTCGGAAAGTCGGTGGTTTCGTGTACGTGATGTCGGTCCTGGTGTCGCTCGAGGCTCAGTTGGGGCCTTATCCACCGAAGAACATGAACGAGCCCTGCAACGACGTTGTTCAGCGTAGCCCCCAGGATGAGGCTCTACTGTTGACTCTCCTGCACGTCGTTTTCCACACGATATGCACCGCGATGAGATTCGAGCCAGCGAACGCAAAGTTCTTTCATCTCGAGGTAAAGCGATTCGATAAAATAATTCGACTTTTCACTCGTAGATGGAGCATCCCGCGATTCTACCGTACATTCTTGTTGTCGCAGATTTGTCAATCGAGTTTGTGCGACACGCTGCGTCTGCTCGGTTGTTTTTCAAGCAACACGAAACTCCTGGAGTCCCATGTACAACCGTCGATGAATTATCACGCATCTCTGCTCAGTCTTTTCACCGGCAGCGTTCTCGATCCTGTTTTTCCGAGCGACATTCCACCCACGCTCAGCTACGCCTGTCTATTGTTGCGTCTGCTGTACGACGTCGCGCTCGATGCTTTCGACAAGCCGAACTTGGCTGCGGTCGGTATGAGGTCACCGTGTCACAAGCAATCGAGCGTCGAGGTAACTATTCATTTTCTCGCTTAGCTCCCAATGACTCGGTACCCATCCGAACAGACTAGTATTCAGCCTGTTTGACAGAAGAGAAATCGTCAGGAGGCTCAGAAAATTCAAGCCGCTGGACTTGAGACAACGGTTTTATCAGGAATAAAACAAAATAAAAAACATATGTGGCGATAAATAGAACGGTGTATATCAATGAATGGCCTTTTAAATACGAAAACGTGACATTTATCTGAAACAGCAAAATTGTTTAATGTTATGGCACATAACAGCTTATAAATGTAAAAGTAAAAGCGAAATGAAAAAAAAGTTCCCAATGTCCGAGTGATGCTTGACATCATCACCCTCATTTAGTGTCGCACAAATGACTATGCAAAAGCATTATGCTGAAGTTTGCACCGTTGGAACACAACGAAAGTTCTTTTTTCGTCTCTCTTTTTTATTATTGTTCCAATTGAGTTTTATTTACATAACTTTTTGGGTCATTGCTCCAAGAGTCACTATACAATTATGGGATAGGATGCTTTTTTTTACATGTTTGTTGCAACTTTAGTCTTTGCCTGTCGGCTGTATATTTTTTCTTTTTGTTTTTCGCCATCTTTTTTTTTTCGTTTTTGTTTCTGGACTTTTGTCATCGTCCAAAATCTTGTCTCGTAAATGTAGGATGTAGATATCTGATAAGGATTGTAAATAAAAGCTTGACTGATTCTGGTAGTCCAAATTTGCGAAAAAAAGAGCGAGCTGCTAAAGTTCCCTTGCGTTCCAAAGATGCAAACTTCAATATCATGTAAAAGCAATGTTGGCCTGGGCCAATACGTTTGTGGATAACCGCATCACTGAGCAATGGCTTGGGGGCTGACTGCCGAGCACTTCAACTGAGTTTCCGATGACGATACGACTGAATCTTACCAGGAACATCGCTTTGGTGTCCTTCTCCGATTTCGTTAAAACTTTTTTATGTGGAAGAGTATCAAAAACCAAGAGACACGTATTTTTTTATCGGCGGAAAAGCGAAACGCACCCTCGAAAATAGGGGTGTTTTTCGTTTTTCGTCGATAAACGTTATCGTTCTCATCTCCAATGTATAGTACAGAAAAAAATAAACACTGTTGCATTTTGAAATTTTTATATCTCGTACCGTTAAAACGGTATCGACGAAAAACGAACAACATCCCCATTTTTTAGGGAGCGTCTCATCCCTTTAGGGGAGGGTAGGGGTTTCAGCGTAAAAAAAAAAATACTTTTTGCCAATTTTTTTCATCTATATGGATAGAGTGAATTTATTGAAACCCTTTGTACATTGTTAAGTGTCATTTCAAGAACATTCCGTGAAATTTGTAAGCGAAAATATCCACAAACAAGCCGGTGACAAAGCTTTTCCAAGAACGCCTTTGGAAAAACACGATTTGCGGTGTTCACTGTATCTCAGCTAGAAATTATCTGAAATCAAGTACCATTAAAATTTAGTCAAAGTATCATCAAATCCTCCCCCCAACGGTCTTTGATAATTTTTTTTTCATTTCTAAATTTTTGGTGGTCATGTAAAGTGAAAAGTGCTCTTTTTCATGAAAAATTCCGCCATTTTGGGAGTGGAAAACCCCCTCAATGTAAAAAAAATCTCAAACTAACCGTTGGGGAGAGGTATTTTATATGTAGAAAGTGTGTACCAAGTTTGCAATAAATCGGTCATGTAGTTTTCAAATGGCAGTGAACACGGACTTTGAAAAAGTGGTTTCGAAAAAAACGCGGCACCGGCTTGTTTGTGGATATTTTCGCGTACAAATTTCACGTAATGTTCTTGAAATGACACTTAACAATCTACAAAAGTTTTCAATAAATTTATTCTATCCACATAGATGAAAAAAAGTCGCAAAAAAGTGTTTTTTTTACGCTGAAACCCCTACCCTCTCCTTAAGACCGTTTTTCCGTCGATAAAAAAAATACGTGTCTCTTGGTTTTTGATACACTTCCACATAAAAAAGTTTCAACAAAATCGGAGGCGGACACCAAAGTGATGTTCCTTGTTAGTAAAAAAAAGTCCCCCGTATCGTCGCAGGTTTTCCAGTTTCCCTGCGCCCTCGTGGAAATTATAAGCAGTAGTGCACGAGGAAACGAGAGGCTGCGGACAACACTCTGTGGGGGCGCTGTAATAAAATGAAAATAGTGGAGACAAGGGCGCCATGAGAGTGAGAGGGACAGAGTCGTAAAAGCGCGAAATAGAATATAAACGTAGATGGCAAAAAAAATTATGGAAAAACACGCATAACCCATGCGTTACTTTGGCAATGGACAATGGAAAGCGAATACATTGCTTTGGTAATGCATAGCAAAAATGCAATATTTTATTTATTATTTCGGTACTGTACTTGGTACTTTGTATTGTATCATTAGTAAAGTAATGTTGCTGATTGTAATTGAAGAGGTTGGAGCGGTCCAGTTGAGTCAAATGACGGCTTATACATTTTTTTTTCAATGCACCTTAGAAAATGCATACAAGGTGCATATCTATTTTGTAGATGCTAAAAAATCAGCTTCTACAAAATAAATCTGTACCTTGTATGCATTTTTAAGGTGCATTTACTTTTTATATCACTTTTATGAAAAATCATAAAATCTATAAATTAAAGGGCAAAATTGTGTATTTTCATATTTTTATTACGTAAATAAGAAAACACTTTCGTGTTACTACCAACTTGAAAAAGTATAGCATTATCGATGATTATTATGAAAAAAACTGCGTCAACGAAAATTTTATACAACTCAGAATGAAATTTGGAGTAATTTATAATTATGTCTATTTACCTTCATGTCACGGGATTATTTATTATTGCCATAAATTAATATTAAGTGTTGCTGACGTGCGACAACGTCGCGGATATTGAGGTTGGTAGCAATGCTTTTCATTCGCCAGCCTAGATAGAATCGTAATCTTTGATCAAACTTTGATGGTTCAATATTGAATATATACGGTTTATGATGGGTGAGACGGTGTTTTTTTGCTTAATGTTTACAAATGTTTTTCGTTTGCGTTCATCCTTTGTTATAAATGGTCTATCTTGGTGCTAAATAGCCAAAAATATTACATTACCCGTAGCGTGAACGTCTTGCCCACCTAACCGCACGTAAAATTACATTCATTGAACAATTTTTTATCGCTGGTGTTTTGTGGTGTTTTTTTTTTTAATTCGTAAAGACTCGGTATAGTCCAGACCAGAGGTTCCCAAAGTGGGCGGCGCGACGCTGTCCGAAAGATTTCGGAACGCAGCGCAGGACGAAAAAGTTTGGGAACCTCTGGTCTAGACAATAACATCTTTTTTTAAATATTTAATCTTGTATTGTGGCTAACGCTTCAACCTACTGATAATACGCACATTCTGCAGGTAATGGATAATGGTCCACGTTTCTATTACCCATTACCAAGGTAATGATCGACATCCCCATAGTCGTTGCTGAACTATTGAATAACGATTTGCCCTTCCATTACTCGTTGTCGAGCAAATGAATAATGCAATAAAAAAATAAATGTAAAATTTTTTTTTAAAAACAAGCTTTTATTGAAAAGGTATTGGACTTGAAAGTAAAAAATAATTGTCAGTAAAATTGGAAATCAAAACAGTATAACTACAAAGAAGTCGCTTTTTTGGTCACTCATCATAGGTGCAAGTTCTTGAAAGGTTGAACGTAGATATCTAAAAAATATGAAATATTAAATTTAAAAGCTTGAGCCTTTTTGTCAAAATTTTAAAGTAGTATTAGTACTTATGCCGTTTGATGCCTCAAGCTTTCAAAATTCATATTTCATATTTTAAATATATCTACGTGCATGTACCTTTTAAGTACATACACTTATGATTAGTGACCAAGGAAACTTTTTGTAGTTATATTGTTTTGATTTTCAATTTTGCTGAACATTATTTTTTACTTCTTAGTACAGTACCTTTTGAATAAAAGCTTGTTTGTAAAAAGTTTTTTTCACGTTTATTTTGTTTTAGACTTTTTAGTATTAGAATTTGTTTATTTATTTGCCATGCCAGACCCCTATGCCATTCAGACATCGGCGTAATCAAAAACCTTGCTTTAGGTTATAAAGGTTTCGCGAGAAACTTTATAATAGTGTAATTATAAATAGTGCTGAAGTCAACAAAGTTACTGAGCCCAAACTCGGTTGTCCTACCATTCGCCATTAGGGAATTTCAGTTCCCACCTCCCACCACCATTATCAGACTCTCGTTATCATGTGCAATGAAAAGTGCTCATGATAACAAAACAAATGAGCACAAACTCGACTCTCCTAGTTAATGCTATTATAGAGTTGCATTGCCCACCTCCCATCTCCATCATCAGACCAGCTCCATGGTACCATATTATTGCATCGTCAGCGAAGTTACATAGGCAGGGGAGACCTAGGTGGGTTGAAACAATTTTCAGATTTCACCTCATATCTCGCAATCGAAACGAGAGATTCGTGTAAAACTAAAGTTTTGTATCTTTTTCAATCGACTAATCGATTTTCGACTGGGAATGACTCCAGGAATTATGTAACCTGTAAAAAAACCATTTAAGTACAATACGTCGTTTTGTTTCAACTCTCCTCATATCGAGGTAAGTTGAAACAGCTATCGAGGTGAGTTGAAACGCCTGGGAATTGGTACAAAATATGGGCATAAATTATGTCAAAACACATTATTGTTAAAAAAAAATGTTTAACTTAACCTCGACATTAATCTAAGTCTCTCTTTTTTATTCAGTCTAACCAGTTTTTATAAGTTCTAACTGAAACGAATATAAACTCACGAGTGTCACGAAATTACATAGTAAAATATGACAAACCAAAAAATAAGTTGAAGAAGAAACTATGGCTTGAAAGCAAATCAATCTCTATTCTGACAAACAATTGTGACATCCATATGAAAGTTCACCACCAGTGCAGGCTTCGTGCGACCATGTTTTGCACTTCAGGTAGTGCACCCACGTTTCATTTGGCCTTTCGTCTTCACTTTCAACGTTCTCTTTGTGCTTGATATTTCGTCCCGTAGAGTAACCTCTTCAGCGGCAAGCTCATATATTTCTCGGCTCGCCATGCCTCTATCCGTTTTCCTAATATACTTATTCGGCATCCGAAATAAAACAAATGCAAGCTATGTAAACCAGACCACAAAATATAAACGTATGAAAACATTACCGTAACCGAGATAAGTTGAAAGACCTTGTTTCAACCCTCCTAGGTATGAAAAATGCGATGCCACTTGATTCTGAACTCACTATTGATAAAGAGTATTGCAAAACAACAAATTCAATATGACCAATCGAATGTTAAGTTAGTAAGCTTCCAAACAATTCATATCACATACCATCAAATATATAAACAAGGTAACTAAAGCTTAATGAAAAATACGACAAACACTTATTTTTGCCCATTTTTTTCGCGCTGGTATCGATGTGACGCAACTGAACTCGCAAGAGCACCGGAGCGAACTGACAAGTGGCACGCGTCGTAGCAATGCAAGAATGACTTTGTTGCCAGCTCGATAACAATCACATCTACCGAGACATTGACATTGTTTCAACTTACCTCTGTGTCAACCCTCCTAGGTTTCCCCTATGTCAAATTTCAGCTCAATCGGATGCCAGTAAGTGTTCGAAAAATGAATAACAAATTTTGAACCGGTAAGACAGACATACGAACCAAGCAAGTTAAATAAAAGCTTGTGAAAATGCGCTCGTCAAATTAAACTCAACAGTTGTAGATCTTCACTCATCTCATTCGACGACATATTTCTGTCTTTCGCTGATTTCAACTTATTTTTCTTTTCTCGATTCTAGCAACAAAGATCTATCGACTCGCCGGGCAGCGGTAAGCGTTCCTCGGTAAATTCTCTGAATCTGAATCCTCCGAGTCCCGAGCCGGTGATCGTACATCCGGGAATCGTCGTTGGAATGTTGCATCTTCTGCCATCGATCAATTATCAAAAAAATCCCGAGACGGCTCTGGCTCTGCAGATTTACGTGGCCGAGGTGATCAAGAGTTTGGTGCGATCCGAGAGAAATCAGCAGGTCATGTGCGACGCCGGTATGGCCGGAGAATTGTTGACGGTTGGAAGAACCGCCCTTCAGGACGAGACGCATCCGCTGCATCAACCACTCCAATACATAATCGAACGTCTCGCCGCTCAATCATTGGAGCCGAGGGATTTGAGGTAAGAACGGAAAGAATCGTTGCATGGACGCGAAGTCTCGCGTTGAAAAAGATCGCCACTCCTAAGCCCCCCGTTTTATTCACGCAGGGAATTTTTGCGCCTCGGTGATCCTCTCTGCTGTATCTCACTGGATGACATCGAGCCGAACAAACCCAGAGGTGGTCCTGTACCGCTTACCCGCATCAAGACTCTCGTCTCGATGACGACTCCCAAGGACTTTCGGGCCCACGGTTCTTGCACTCTGCCACCCTTTGTCGAATTGGACATGAGCGCCGAGGGTTTCGCTTGCCTGTATCTACCAAGTGTCGCACCTCAGAGCACAACCCCGCCTACCGTCGTCGCCGCTGATAACAGCGTCCTCGGAGGAATCGGATCCGGTATGAATTTTTTCTAACGAAGACAAAGCAAACGTCCTCATCGCGGAACTGTAGACCTTGAGAAAGTTCGGGGAGACACTCGTGAAAGCACGAAACCGCGGAGTTTCAGCCTTCTGGTTGATTCTCAGTGAGTTTGCTTTTTTGCCTCAATGCTAATTGTTGAGGCAGGCTTCAAGTATCAAACAGGATTTTCCGGGACTTTTTGAGCATTTTTTTCACAAGTACTATGAAATATTCTAATATTGGTTTTTTTTCCCTCATTTCTTTATTGGCACTTAAGGTATTCCTTTCAGGAACCCGAATATTTAACACTGAAGGGTCGAGATACCTTTAGGCGAGGAAAAACTTGCTGATTTTCATGACTTTTAAAAGGAAAGAATTCTTCATCTTTTTTTAGACTTAGGGTATGTTTTATTACTACTTTCGGTTGTTACATGGTTTTTTAAAAATTGAATCTTTTTAAATGCGGAGGTATGGCACGGCCTTATAAACGGGCTGCGGTGGATGTTGCCAGACGGCGTTACGTGTAGCGTCGGCGGGATTAATCTGAAAAAAACCAACGAAAATTTTTCTTTCATTAAGGTAGTCCTGTGGCCAGGCTTCAATCCATAGGATGTTCATAACTTTTTTTTTCGGCTTCACTAAATATATTGATAATCGTCTCTGTAAAATTTTCGCCGACACGAACTTTCCACGCTTTTCGAACAGTCGTGGCTCGAATACAATGCTTTATATTTCCCGCACCCTACATTGTTTTGACAGATCGACGTTGAAAAGCATGGAGGTTAAAGTCGCCTGGTTGAGTTAAAAGAGACGGAGATAGAACCAATATTGCCAAATATCAAACCTATAAATACTGCGCGAATCGTTGGAATAACTATTTTTTCATTTTTCTAATTAAATGTGAACATTCATTAAGGAGTGAGGTCTAGTTGGAACGTTAAAAAAAGGCCTTTTTTCCAATATTTTTCGGCCAAAGGATAAAATGATTTACAACAAAAGTTCTTCCGTTTAAAAGATATATACTTAATGTAAACATTATAATTTTTTTAAAGAAATATGTTTCAAAATAAGACGATACGTATCAATGGCCGAGGACGCTGCCAAAAAAAACAGGTTTTGCGGTGATCACTCTCCCGCTGTGACGGATTATCTGAAACTAACAAAACAGGGGGAAATCTTTAGTTAATGATATAATGCTCCGGTTGAACGAAGGGTTTTGAAAAATTTCCATTTTTCACAAAATGGCGGACGTTGAAAGTTTTGACCAAAATTTCACTTACAAAAATTGACTACAAAAAAAAAATCATTGTCCAAAAAAAAATCCTTCGTTCATCCGGAGGAAAACTATGTATAGAAGAAGTGATATAAATTTCAACCCGATCGGTAAAGCCGTTCTCGAGTTACATTGATCATCGACTTCGAAAACATGGTTTTGAGAAAAACGAGTTTAAAGTTTTGAGTTTACTTTATATGGCTCAAACACGGGGTCCTTCAAAGTTATGTATTTCGGCGAATAATGGTCTGATTTACATTCAATTAGTCGGAAAATACTCGTAAGATATTATACTTTTAGAAAATGAAAACAAATCGATTTTTTGAAAATTCTAACTACACCTCCCTCCTTAACCAGTTTACACATGGAAAATTTAGTTGTTACAATTTTTTTTGCATATGTTAACAATATAAATTGTGCAAGTTTCAAGTATGATCAGTGGTATGACTAGTGTGAAGCGATGGACTACCTTAACACTCATACGCAGAAGATAAACCAAGAAAAAGTGAGAATTGTTGAAATTCGATGAAATTGTACGCTTTGAAACAAAAATATTGAATTATCCGAAAAAATGGCTACATTTTGCAATAAAAAAATTTTTTTAAACAAATTTTCAAGAACCCTTAGGGTAATATTTTCGACAATAAGGTTAAAAAGATTTATACCAAATTTCATCAGAATCGGTCGATAAGTTTTTTAGCTATACGTCACGCCAGTTTTGAAAACACAGTATCGAAGACCGAGCCATACGTTCGCCATTTTTAAAGATTAAGAAAAAAGAAGAATACCATGTAACAGCCAATAGTAGTAATAAAACATACCCTTAGGCTAAAAAATGGTGAATAAATCTTTCCTCTTGTTAGACAGGTTAATTCAAAGGCACAAGGTAAAGATAAATAATAATTAATCCGAGTGCGGTTTGAGACAGTGTATGGTACAACTTTATTAAGTTTTGCCCGTAAGCCTTTAAGCGATTATCATCCTCTTTTGACCGAGGCTGGGGACAGACTGCCGTCCAAATATGGCTCTGTCTCCTAACTTGTGACCCATCACGTGGTCTACGATACGCGTACTAACTTACATACCAACATGTAGCAATATATGTGTATATAGATATATTAGGTGTACAAATAAGTTTTAGGACAGTTTTCAAAAAATTCAAGATTTATTAAAAAAGAAGTAAAACACAGTTATTCATCGAAGTAATCTCCATCGCACTGAATGACCTTCAGCCATCTCTCAGGTAATTCGCGGATGCCTTTCGCAAAGAAACTTTCGTCATGCGTGGTGAGAAATTTAGCAACCCATTTTTCCACTTCTTTAAATGTTTTGAATCGCACATCAGACAAATCGTTCTGCATTTTCCGGAATAAATGATAATCGGATGGGGCTAAGTCTGGTGAATACGCCGGGTGTGGTACAGCTTCCCATCCAAGCGCTAGTAACGTATCCTTGACCGGTTTACCCACATGAAGCCGCGCGTTGTCATGGAGCAGTTTTACTGGACGTTTTCCTTTACCAGAAAATGGACGTTTCTTCTCAATTTCTTGATTCACTTGCATCAATTGATGACAATAGCGATCGGTAGTAACTGTTTGACCAGGCTTGAGAAGTTCACAATACAGTACGCTTTTCATATCCCACCATATGCACAGCATGACTTTGTTACAATGAACATTGCGCTTTGGCGTGGATGTTGTCGACTCGCCGGGGTCAACCTAATGATATTTGCGTTTCGGATTATCAAAATAAATCCACTTTTCATCACCGGTCACAATTTTCCACAAGAACGACTTTCTATGTTGCTTGTTGTAAAGACTCACACAAATGTTAAGACGGCTGTTTTTATTTTCTTGAGTCAGAAAGTGTGGTACCCACTTTGTTCCTTTTCGAATCTTACCCATTGCTTTTAAACGATAAGAAACAGTTTGTTGAGTTACTCCAAGCTGTTCCGAAAGTTGTTTCTCCGTTTGACAAGAGTTTTCATCCAGCAACGCTTGCAGTTCCTGATCGTCCACCTTTACAGGAGGCCCCGTGCGTTCACGGTCACTAACGTCGAAATCACCTTCTTTGAATCGCTTATACCAATACTCACATGTACTTTTAGATACAATGTTGTCTCCAAGAACAGAACATATCGATTCACACGCTTTCCTAACACTTTTTCTTTGATGGAATTCATAGCGAATGCAGTGTCTAATAAATAGCTTATCGGTCTGCATGTTTAATTTACAGAATTTATAGGTTATGTTTATGACTCCTTTACGTTTCGATACTACATATCAAGCGCCATCTATGATAAGTGAGCGGGACCTTTGAATTAATTTAGCATAGCTGTTATGATACAAAATCGAAGTGTCCTAAAACTTATTTGTACACCTAATATTACACTAAAAAAAATCATGAAAATCAACAAATTTTTTCCTCGCTTAAAGGTGTCTCCCCATTAACTGATTTTCGTCGATAATCAAGTAAAAATACATCCTAGTATATTGGTAAAATTTCAAGCCACGTTACCAAGTTTCAAAAGAAATATTACGACTTTAAAAATCGTTTCATTTAGACGGCACTTTATGGAGATGACACGCTGGCCACATTTCTATCTAATAATGTATATGTTACCGGAAATGTATAAAATACAGCTATTTTATATAATTCTTAGGAAATTTATAAAATGCCAAGCTAATTTAGGAAAAGTGTGAAATTTAGTGTATAAAATATAATTTATACACTAAATAACTATGAATGCCTGGTATAAACTGCTCAACGCGTGTAAAAAACTGTAAATATCCCGTAACCACAACACAAAACAGAAGTGTGTCGAATGTTTAAAGAAAATATTAATAATAAAGCTTAGAAAAAAGTAACTAGCGGCAGAATTTTTGTAGCCGCGACTTTTCAGAGAACGTAAAAATGTCCAAATGTACCAAATTTGCGCGAAATTTTTATTCCAGTTTATCGTTGGGTATAATATTGGGAGTACAAATAAGTCTTCGCCGTTTGACAAAAGATGGCACCACCAGGAGGTTATAGTTGAAATTGTCAAATGTAAAACGTCATATCGTAAGGTTGGACATCTGGCAAGATCATAACCTTGAAATATTAGCGATTTTGTATCAGCATCACATAATTTTTTTCATGCGAAAAGGTCGAGTTTTGAGCCGAATAATCGTCATTTGCGGCAACTCTTGCGTTTGACATGTATCTCCCTCCCGAAAATTTGGGTGATTTTCGGGAATTTTTTTGAAGAAAAATACTCAGTTAAATGTTTCGGAAAATTAAGAATATATTTGGCTATATTTGACCGATATTACATCTTTTTTTCATAGAAAAATTTGAGATCCAAGCGACTTAAGCGCTGCCTTCGGAGGCGCAAAAAAAAAGTGCCTCCACTGCTGACACGATTCCGGCCGATTGAGTAGCTGAAACCGAAAAAGGAAAACATGTGGGTTAAACTGGAAGGTATTTCCTGTACAATGACATAGGATTTTCGAAAAATATCAAAATCTAACACAATGGCGTAGTTATGAAAAAAGTCTGTTTTCTTGCCTATAAAATAGTAGTTTTTTTCAATGCCAAATCGTCAATTTTCATCCAATCATAAATACCCTATGTCACTGTAGAGTAAATATAGTTCAAGAGTACTCAGTTCAAATTTCAAATCAATCGGATAATTGCTCTTTGAGATACAATGTCGGCAAATTTGAAAAATCTCATTTCGGGAAAAACGCGTTTAAAAATTTAACTATCGATTTTTGCAATATGAAATAAATGATATAAATGATAATGACATTCTTGAAAGTATAAACTGTCGAAAAAGGCAAAAACAATCGGCTCAAAACTCGACACTTTCGCACGAAAAAATTATGTGATGCCGATACAAAATTGCTCATATTTGAAGGTTATGGTCTTGCCATAACGGTTGGACAGCTACCTTGCGATATGACGTTTTACATCTGACAATTTCAACCATAACCTCCTGGTGGGGCCATCTTTTGTCAAACGGCGGAGACTTATTTGTACTCCCAATAATTGATTGTGATTCATTTTTATTAAGCGTCACTGTAATTTACCGATGACTCAGAAGGGCCCTGCTGAAGCCCCCACATAATACGGCCCTCCGCGAAAGGAATACCTTAAAGGTACTCTACATCCTTCCCGAGTAAAAAAAAAAAAACATAAATTGAGGCCGACACAAGGTTTCGAGCGGAGGACCGAAAAAGTCCTGCGTCGGCGGCCGTAATTCCAGATGTTCTGTTTTTCTGAAGCGACAAAACGAGAAAATCACTATTTAATATAACTGTGGTGATCGTATCCTCCAGAAACGCGAAAGAAAAAGTCGTAACTTTTACGAATTACGCTATAATCTTTTACGAGAATATTCTTCAGACTTCCTTTCTCAAAATTCTTGACTATCAGACTGTCTCGAGGCCGAACTCGCCGAAGAGGCCGAACTCGCCGCTTTGTTTGTGCATAGTAATAAATAAGTTTTATTACTATGCGCTGTGTTCATTTCTATCTAATCATACTGTGTTGTGGAAAAGAAGAATCCGCGTCGCTAATGAATTCCATCGTTTTCGAATTAATCGACAAAGTCTGATTTTGTCCATAGGCGACCGACTCTTTCCACCGCAGACAGGTCTCACTTACAGCACTTGGATATGCGTCGACAAGTTCAGCGATCCTCGAACCGATCCTCACTGCGTACGATTGTTGACTCTCGTTCGTAGTCCACCCTCGTCCCGGGATCTCATTTGTTTCGCGGCTGTTTTGAGCGCCCGCGACAAAGCGATAATCGTCTCGACGCAGGAAACTCCGTTGCCACAGAGTCAGTTGATTAAATCGAGTAATGAAATTTTTCCATCGCCGAATAACATTACACTGCACTGTTCGTTAATAATCTCGATGAAACGATCTCTCTGTTATTGCGAAAAAAAATATACAATGATAAGCAGATATCGGTGAGTGGGAACCCGAGGGGACTGGGGAGAGCGGAGCGAGAGTCTGGTGTCCCGATCTTCTTCACGAGGGACAATGGCATCACATCGCTATCGTGTTAAATCGGGCGGTTCTGAAAAATTCGAGTTTCTCTCTTTATCTGGATGGTCAACATATTCAAAGTCAGAAGGTATTGTATTTTCGCTCATGCTGCAAATATCTACGTAAAAAACAAATCATTTAAGGTGGTTCGGAAGACACAATTCAAAAATCGACTAACGTTTAACCTCCTATTTTTTCTGCGAGAAAGAGATAGTATGTCGTTAACCATGTTGAAATAAAAAAATTTAAGCCACTCCACCGTACAATTGCCGAGATGTCAACGTTGAAAGTTGGCCTAAAATACACGCACTTAAACGTAACTTCCGAAAATGTACCGGAAATGATAACTTTACGTAAAATTTAGTCGTTTGACCCAGCAAATAAAACTTCTTTTTCGAATCATTGATTAATACGGAATTCACCTGCAAAAGTTGTAGCTGATCCACCGTGTAATTTTTTCACAAGAAATTATTAAATTTTGCTATGCGGCATCTGTCTCTCTCTAAACGGTGATCGGAGTGTCAGCTGTGATTGCTAGGGGAAATTCTTACACGGCAATTCACGCGGCATGCGATATGAATGTCGCCGAATGCCTACGCTGCAGATCATGCTAAATGCAGTAAGAATAGATTAAAAGTAATAATAAAACGAAGGATGAAAAATGAATAAAAATATGTTGATTGTCGATCTTATTTTATTAAATTGATTATTACTTATACAAATATACATATGAAGAACGGCTGTAATCATTTTTATTTAGAAAACTTTACAATTTCTTTGTGTTTTCGTTTTGTATATTTACCTGAAGATGAAACTTTCGAAAGTGCCCAATCGGGGATATTACGATATCTGTGGCCCCAAGTTTTGGCCATGCAGTCTTTATATTTGGCCCAAAATAAGATTGTTTTCAAGAATACAAAAAATCGAAATTCGACTTTTAAGGGGGTGAAACAGAGGTTTTAAATTTTTAATGAGGCGGAGTATTTTTTGGGTAGATTTCTTTAGAATTCGGCGTAAACCGAGATGCTAAACACCCGCCCCACTATTTCCACGAGTCCAACTATTCCGCCCACACATCCCGAGATGCTAAACACCCGCCCCACTATTTCCACGAGTCCAACTAATCCGCCCACACATCCCGAGATGCCAAACACCCGCCCCACTATTTCCACGAGTCCAACTAATCTGCCCACACATCCCGAGATGCCAAACACCCGCCCCACTATTTCCACGAGTCCAACTATTCCGCCCACACATCCCGAGATGCCAGACACCCGCCCCACTATTTCCACGAGTCCAACTATTCCGCCCACACATCCCGAGATGCCAAATACCCGCCCCACTATTTCCACGAGTCCAACTATTCCGCCCACACATCCCGAGATGCCAGACACCCGCCCCACTATTTCCACGAATCCAACTATTCCCCCTACACATTCTAAGATGCGGAACACGCGTTCCACTATTTTTACGAGTCCTACAATTCCCCCTACACATCCCAAGATGCTGAACACCCAAAAAATGCACTTTCAAGACCAAACTCCAACTCGTGGTAAATGCTTAAGTATATATTCACATCGAAATTAATGGAGTGTTGGCAAAATATTCACAAAAAAAAATACGAATTTTTAATGTTTTTCCCATTTATCTGCCAAACAACTGGGTCTACACAAAAAACATCCCGTGAAAAAACAGCCGAATTTCCCAAACGTCGCCCAGTGCTGTGCCAACCATGTCTGACGGTTGTTCGACCGTTGGCAGAATTGATCGGCCAACCATTACGGTAGCAACGCGAAAGTATGGGCTAAACGGAAGTTTATTCCTATAATGTGTCAAATTTCAGAGCTCGGTTTCACCCCCTTAAAAGCCGAATTTCGATTTTTTGTATTCTTGAAAAAAGTCTTATTTTGGGCCAAATATGAAGACTGCATGACCAAAACTTGGGGCCACAGATATCGTAATACTGCCGCCCAATCAGTCTCTTATTAGTTATCTGCGTGAATAAAATCAAATAAATTTTCTGTAAAAAACGAAACGACCAGTTACATGTAATTGTGCCATGTTTTGACTTTTGTCGAGCCGTGGAGAGGTGATGTTTGAATTCTTCTAAAATGAGGAGGTTATGAAGCGTTGCCGACTGCTTAGAACGTGAACTCACTAGTAAAGTCGATAATGCTCAACCGAGTGCTCAATAACCAATGTCGATTGTAAGTATTTATGAAAATCATCATAAATTTTCATTCTTATGGGTACCAAAATAAAAATACTTTTTTATGAGATTAAATTCCATGTATTTTAAACATTCGAAAGAAAAAAATAAAAATCGTTATAATTGTCAGTTTGACTTCCGGTTAGGTTACTGCGAGGAACCGAAAACCAGGGTTATTCAAAACAATTATTTTAAAGGAATGAAATGATTGAAAAATCATTTGGACATTTATGTGTATGTATATGAAAAAAAGTTCATGAAAAAGCTTTATAATGAAAGAAGTTACAAACAATCTCGTAAAGGACCTTTGAAAGTGAGGGGCTCATCGGTGTACTTGATTTTCGCCAGTCGGTCGATCTGAACCGAAAAGAAATGATTTTTTTCTTAGAATAGATAATATTAGCGAAGACTTGACCGAGTTTTTTTCAATCGTGATTCAATCATCAAAAAAGAAGTTTGAATTTTTTTTTTCGATTTTTCTAGGAAAAATGACATCATTATTGTTAATAGCTAATGAACATAAGCTGTTATGAATAAGCACTAAAATATACATAAATGACCAATATAACTAATAAACTAATATATATATATATATAAAATGATTAAAAATGAATTAAAACTGTTAAGATTTCCGATAGAACAACGTCAGTCAGGACTAGACTACTATTACACTGAATAAGTGTAGCAAATTTATGGGATTGAAGTTTGCATCGTTGGAATGCGACGAAAATTCTTTTCAATTTCTCATTTTCATTATCCAAAATTGTAAATGGCAAATTTGTTGTAGATCGTTAAATAAGAGTGCTAAAAATTGTTTGCGTGATTTTCTCAGCTCAAAATCTGTCGAGGCAAATTTGTAAAAAAAAAAAAATCATTTCCCTTGTATCCCAATGATGCAAACCTTGTCATGCAAATTTCAGGTCAATGCGTTCATTAGATGTCGAGAAATCGTGTACACTGTTTCGAAAAACATAGATTCGAGAAAAACGCGATGAAAGTTGTACTAGTAGTTCTATCGTCACCATAAGTTTACCTTCAATCTGCGATTTCTGCACCATATGTTGGACCTTCCTCTTTAATTTCCGTTGCCTCAAGCTACTACCGATTTTCTGAAATTTTCACAGTAGCCGAACGTCTTAAGGGGCCAGTCCACTTTGGAGCCACGAAAAAAGGCTATTTTCGCGATTTTTGTTGAGGATTTTATAAAAAATGAATATAAAAGTTGTTGGGCTTGATAAATAAAGTCTTGAAATACATTAAAAAAAATTTTTATTCATTTTTAAGTACTAAAACTGTAGTTTAACGTAACGCCTCAAAAATACGTGGGCTAGGTAGCTCCATCACAACTCGGCAACGGCTGGTCTGAAACAAAAAAATCAAAGTCCATTAGATTCAGTATGATACCAGCTACAAAATGACCCTCGGATATAAAGTTTTATCAAAAAATAAAAAAATTGCAGATGAAAAACGAAAAAAGTAAAAAAAAACACGTTTTTTCGCAGTTTTTCGCAAAAGAAAAGAGTAAAAATCAAAATTTTAAAACCATCGAGGATCATCTTGTTGCGAATCATGTTTACAATATGTGGTTGAAATTTCCAGAGAATCGGTTCATTAGTTTTCGAGATACGATGGAGCTAGATTTTGAAAACGTGGTTTCGAGAAAAACGCGTTTGAAGTTTATACTATGAAATGCCGATGGGTCAGTCGAGCGCGCTATACGCTCAGGTAGACGAAATGAGGTCCTGACGTTCAAGTAAAAAAAAAACTTAAAGAGCTCGGATTTTCATAAAATCTTGACACAATATTTCTGAATGTATGTACTTTCGGAGACGGTAAAAAAATCGATTTTTTGAAATTTTCAAAGTGGACTGGCCCCTTAACATCGACGATTCCGCGATTTTTGCACAAAAAAATTATTTTCTTTTCTCTCAGCTGCACTACATAACTCAAACGCCCGGTGGAGCAGCGACGAATTTAACAGTAGCATCGCCGGTCTACGGATACGTCGGTACGCCACCGTGCTGGAGACGTTACTCGAGGCTCGCTTGGAAACAAGGACCGTGTCATCTTGTCGAGGAAGTATTCAATTCTCAGAACATATCGTGCCTCTTCAAGCTCGGGCCTCATTACATGGGTAGCTTGCAGGCACCTCAGTATATAGGTAAGCTCTATCGAATCAACGATAAGTACACCCTCCATCATAAGCGATCATCTCGTTAATTTTCTTGTTCCCCGAGTTTTTACGAGAGCAACTTACCCCACTCGTGCCTGCTGGTAACGAGATGATGACTAAAACTGTATTGCGCCTTTCTCGTGCGTACTATGTAGCACATACCAACCATACATACATAACTTTACTGGTACGTAACATGGTACCAGTACTTACGTATATTTCTTTCCCCTCGGCCGGACTGTGAGAGAAAAAAGAATATTCTCGCTTTCTATTGTCCGCCTTCCGCGGCAGAGTGGGGTACGCCATTGCTCTACTCCGTATCGCTCAAGGGGAGGGTAGGGGTTTCAGCGTGAAAAAAAAACACTTTTTTGCGAATTTTTGTCATCTATATGGATAGAGTAAATTTATTGAAACCTTTTGTACATTGTTAAGTGTCATTTCAAGAACATTCCGTGAAATTTGTACGCGAAAATATCCACAAACAAGCAGGTGAGAAAGCTTTTCCAAGAACGGCTTTGGAAAAACACGATTTGCGGTGTTCACTGTATCTCAGCTAGAAATTATCTGAAATCAAGTACCATTAAAATTTAGTCAAAGTATCATCAAATCCTCCCCCCAACGGTCTTTGATATTTTTTTTTTTTTTTCATTTCTAAAATTTTGGTGGTCATGCAAAGTGAAAAGTGCTTTTTTTCACGAAAAATTCCGCCATTTTGGGGGTGGAAAACCCCCTCAATGTAAAAAAATCTCAAACTAACCGTTGGGGGGAGGTATTGTACATGTGTGTACCAAGTTTGAAATAAATCGGTCATGTAGTTTTCAAATGGCAGTGAATACGGACCTTGAAAAAGTGGTTTCGAAAAAAACGCATTTGACGTTTTAGCTGTCGGAGCTATAGTGTTAGAGGAGCGGGACTAAATAGTCAATAACTTCGAGAGTTTTGCTCTGATTGACTTGAAATTTTGGGATTATATTCTTGAAATGTTTAACTATAAGAAAAGACAAAAAAATTGATTTTTCAAAAGTGCAAACCCCTACCCCCCCCCCCTTAAGCTCCGGATCCGCGAAAGATATAGAGGGAGCACTAAGTGAATAAATGACACCTATCGTGGCTGAGCGTCAAATGTAGGCGAAGGATCTCAAATCGACCGGCGTGAACGGAAAAAAAAGTACAAAAAAAAACAAAAGCTTTGTAGTATAATAAGAAAGGAAACATAAATCTTGAAAAATATACATATATTACGTAATTGCAGGACCGGAACCTTTGTCCGCACTCTTGTCCGAGGAGAAGGTAGTTTTCGGCTTGAACGCCAAGGCAATGTCCCAGCTGACGCTCGCGAAAATACGTAAAGTTTACAGCCGCGCCGATAACAAGTCCATAGCGAAGCAGGTAAACCGAGAAAACATTTTTCGCCACGCGCGCACATGTAGATATTTTGAGATATTAATTCGGCAGACACGTTTAATGAACGACGAATTATTTCGTCAGCTCGGTATGTCGTCGCACGAGAACGCCACACCGATCCGGGTACTGCACAATTCGGCTGGACATTTGAGCGGACCAGCGAGAGCTCTCGGCGGTGTAGTAGTCGGTTACCTTGGAGTTCGTGTATTCGGACCTCGTCCCGTTGCGACGATGATCGACAACGTCGGTGGATGCTCCGTTCTACTCGGTGAGATTATAAACTTATAAACTTTTCGGCAAATCCGGTACTCTGGTTTAACCCTTCGTTGATACACTTATATTTTGCCACGATTTTGACACAATGGGTCAATTTGACCTGGATAGTACACCATCCACCTGCCATTAAGGTAGTCCTATCACCAGGCTTCAATCCATAGCATTATCATAATTTTTTTGAGCTTCACTAAATATATCAATAATTGTCATTGTAAAATTTCACGGTTGGTTATCGACCTAATTACAGAAAGAAAAAAATTAAAATAGCTGATTTTCATGATTATTTTCGTTAAAGGAAAGAATTCGTCACTATTTTCTAGATTTAGGGTATGTTTTATTACTTCTTTCAGCTGTTGCATGGTTTTTTCTTCTTATTTAATCTTTAAAAATGGCGGAGGTGTGGCACGGCCTTCTAAACGGGTTGCGGATGTTGTCCGACGGCGTTACGCGTAGCGTCGGCGGGATTAATCTGAAAAAAAAAACCAACGAAGATTCTTTTTTTTTATTAACGGCGGAGTAAAGTTAATTCGGCGAAAAAAGGCATGTTTTTAAGATTTTTTTTTGGCGTAACGAATAGTGTTCGTTTATTGAAAAATTTACATATAATAAAGTAACATTTGAACAACATTCTCCTAAATTTGCAGTGCAAAATATTCAAAATTGAGCGAGTGAAAATTAAACCCCAGAGGCGCCTCGAAAAAACGTTGGTTTGCGGTGTGCACCATAACTCGCAACAGAATCATTTGAAACAAAAAAATCAAAATGCATTTGTTAAAGGAGATGTTTCTCGAGGTAATGACGGGAGGATTTTTTTTTTTTTTTTCGATTTTTCGATTTTTCGTAGCACTTGGGAGCCAAAAACCCGATTTTCGCTAAAAAAATCGGCTAATTTGTTGTTGAAAAATTAGTAATTATTAAAAAAAAAA
Source organism: Ophion obscuratus (assembly GCA_964007375.1). Taxonomy (NCBI): domain Eukaryota; kingdom Metazoa; phylum Arthropoda; class Insecta; order Hymenoptera; family Ichneumonidae; genus Ophion; species Ophion obscuratus. The sequence continues at coordinate 36,580,336 of OZ023312.1, read as the reverse complement.
ACAAAAAAGCTTTCGACAATACCTGGTGAATTATGTGAAGAAGTACTGTGCAAAATTTCAAAGCGCTTGGTCCAGTAGATTTTGAGTTATCGTGCACACGGACTTCAAATATAACAAGTCTCAGAAAAACGGTTTGAAAAACGCAGAAGAGAAGAGAACGGCATGGAGCAATAGACGCTCAAATACTCATAACTTCGTCAATTTTACTCTGATCGACTTGACATTTTAACACAATATTCTTGATATATTATGCATTCATTAAAAATTTTTTTTTAAATGAAAAAAAAAAATGTAATACTTTACCCCGCCCTTAAGATAGTCCTATCGCCAGGCTTCAAACCATAGGATTTTCATAATTTTTCTGTGAGCTTCACTAAATATATTAACAACCGTCTCTGTAAAATTTCAGGCTCGTTTATCGACCTAATTACAGAGAAAAGAAATACTAAAATTGCGTATTTTTGTGAAGGAATTCCGAGACGACATACAAAAACCCAATTTCCGGTCGCTACGAAAGTGTATATAACAGTGGGAATCCGTCAGATTCTTAAAAATAAGCAGATTTACATACTCAACACTTGTAGTAATCCAGTGCTCTCAGAAAAATTACGCTTATTGACCTAATTTTTATGTAATATCAAGTTTAATTTGCACTTCCGGTATTGAATTTATTACCACTTGCTGCGATAAAGAGACGTGATAGCAAGGCAACAACTGACTGTAGTCCTAACCTCATCTCACTCATTCTAATTTCCACACATATTTCATTTTTAACCGACATATTTCGCCGACACAAATTCTCCACGCTTTTTACCAGTCGTGGCCCGAATACAATGCTTTATATTTCCCGCACCTGGCATTGTTTTGACAGATCGACGTTGAAAAGCATGGCGGTTAAACTCACCTGGTTGAGTAAAAAGAGACGGAGATAGAATCAATGTTGCCGAATATCAAACCTAGAAATACTGCGCGAATTGTTGGAATAACCATTTTTTCATTTTTCTAATTAAATGTGAACATTCATTAAACAGTTTACACATGGAAAATGTTAGTTATTACAAATTATCTTGTTTGCATATGTTAAAAATATAAATTGTACAAGTCTCAAGTATGAACAGTGGTATGACTAGTGCGAAGCGATAGGACTACCTTAACAACCCTTCGATCGGTTATTATTGAAAAAAATCAGGGATACACTTTAAACATTTCGTAATATGTCTGCTTAATTGAAATTCGGAAAATATGAAATTATTTTGCTGTAAAAAATTATTTAAAATGATCGATTTTGGAAAGGTAAGCATTATATTTACAATTCGTCCGGGTCAAAATGACCCAGGGTGTCAACGTAGGGTTAATTGCACTTTGGATAATCGTGCTCGAAGAAAACAGGAAAGCACGATTATCCGAAGTGATTTTTTTCATTTTGCATCTGATAATTTCGTCGTACCTGGTGATCAATCGTGATGATTTCATTGACGCAGAAGTTTGGGGAAGGAGCTCTGAAACCTCCCATAATTAAGGGGGTACATCTATCTAGAGGCCAAAAAAAATTGCCTTATTCCGATTTTCTTCTGGGAAACGGTTGATGAAAAAGAAACGCATTTTTTTAAACACAAAGGTGCATATGTAAAGAACCTTAAAAAATATAAAAAAATACAGAAAAACAACAAAAACATGGCCGCCGGCAGATGATGAAATTTTTTTCGCGTCTGGCGGTGGACCATCCTGCTTGAACGGTCCATTCGAAATTTAAAAACCAAACGGGTTATTCAAGTTAACAATAAATACGAGTCGTTGACGAACCTCGATTTTTAAAACCATTTATTTCAACAACGTGGCGACGAATTGAAACTCGAGCATACAAAATCTATGAAAAAAAGTCGCTATTTTTACGTACCTATTAAAAACTCTACAGATATTACACAAAGTGCAACTATTTCATGGCATTGAAAGTGTAATCAGACGTTTCGGGTAATAAAAATAGGTAAATGTAAATAATATGAGTTGGTTTTTATCATTTTCAAAGAATATTGATACATTGAGGTATATAATGGAGTTTGTTTGGCTTTGTTTGGAGTCGTTTTGAGTTTGTTTGGCTTTGTTTGTTTAGCTTTGTTTGTTTGTTTGGGTTTATGCGTATCATAAGAGTTATATCATTTTTGTAATATAATTTTTTAATTAATAACCCAATTAGAATTGGGTGGGTAAAAGGCATTTTTCAACGAATCACAGACATTCAGCATGTCGCGGCTCCCCCTACAACACAGTGGCAGTGGAGTGGGGGTAGCATTAGTTTCGTGTGACTTCCAGCTAATTCAGACCCCTATCCAGCCTACCTCAACAAACATATACAGTTTTACAAGCAATGCCAATGCTAAAATGAAGATCGATGTAAACAAAAGTGGAGATCGTCAACGATCTTTAAATATTTCTCATCGTATCTCCTGTAAATTTGGAAACAATCCATCAAGTGGTTCTCGAGATGTCCACCAACTTTGAAAACAGTGTTTCAAGAAAAACCCGTTTAAGGGAGACTTTGTCCTTGGAGTGCCATATTTCAGGTGTTTACATTTTATTTTTTTAAAGAAAACGAGTAAAGCTTTTTGAGAGCGGTTTTTTTCTTGCTTTTATTCATGATATACAGAACGTTAAAAAAAAATTTTTTTGAAAAAAAAACCAAAATGGCGGCCATTGCAGCTCCGCGAAAACAGGTCTTCAAATGGCGGGAGGTAAACAGCTGATATCACTGCCCCCTCTTTGTTGATCTGAAACACAAATTCAAAGCATATTGTCAATCTGTGACCCTTTGGTCATGGAATGACGGATGGGTTTTTCGTTTAGTACAAATTTCGGAAAATGGCGGCACTTAAAAAAAAACGACTTTTCGCGTTTTTTTTCGCATAAAAAGATAAATAATAAATGCAAAAATGTATCTATCGAAAAAACGATCCGTCATTCCGTGAAGACATATTTTCTGAGTATGCTCTCCAAATTTCAGGTCGATATGTTAATTACAGCGGTCAGGAGAATGTCAGCCATTTTTAAAAACGTGTTTTTGAGAAAAACACGTTTAAAGTTTTGTAATGTGTTTACACAAATGTGTTTATAATTACCGCTAATCGGCAATGCCTGGTCCATAGAGACATCCCTCCTCTTCTTCTAGCTGCTCATGTGGAGCCGCTAACATCTCCCGTTGCTCAATCCGGGACAAAGTCTCCCTTAAAGTTTGAAGTATAGTGCTGCAATCGCTCGGCCGTCCGACTGTTAGAAGCTGTAGCTCGTTCAATTTTGGGAGTATTTCACAGAAATTTTCAGGGTTATAGCTGAAAGGTGATACTATGGAATAAAACTATTTTTGGAAAATTCATTTTTTTTACCCACCTAGGTATATGTAGCCCGTTAATGTATGCTCTTTAATATATTTGTGGGTGTTTCATCACAGGCTTGATAGCAATGGCTCAGGACGTAGAATCCTTGTACGCTGCGGTGAAAGCTCTCGTGTGCGTGGTACGCTCGAATCAAGCGGCTCAATTGGAAATGGATCGCCGACGCGGCTATCAGACTCTTGCTATGCTGCTGAGACGAAAATGTCCACTTTTGAACAGCCACATACTCCATTTGACCTTCAGCCTGGTGGGAACCGTTGACAGCGGACGAGAAACCAGCGCGATACCAAACGTAACGGCCTTTCAGGATCTTCTTTGCGATTTGCAGGTCCGTAACGATGTATTTTCGTACTTATTGCAAAACGTACATCTTCGATAATGAGGAAATTTTGATTTCTCTCCGAATCGCGTTTTTAACACCAGGTCTGGCATGAAGCGCCCGGAGAACTTTTGCGCTCGCTGCTCGAACATTTGTACGAACTCATTGCCGAATGCAGCGAGAAACGCACTAATTTACGCTTGATGAGGGATTTGCAATTGGTTCACAAGCTGTTGCACATATTGGGCGATGTTAAACAAAACTCGACGAGACAAGTTCTCCTGGCACTGCTGAACATTCTTTTGGGACAACCTCGACAAGCCGATCTCTTGTGGTACGTAACACTTTTCAGCGTTAGACCACCCCCCCCCCCTCTCCCTGAAAAGAATAATTGCGAAACAGTTATGACAGCGTAATTCAACTCTTAGTTTTTTTAAGCTAATGTCTCGACTGTACTAATTCTGATTATAAAGTAACGATGAATTCACTGTAACGAAAAATTGTTTGATTTTAAAATATTTGGAAATACTCAGGTTCGGGCAATTTATCGTCGCCACATTGCCACTTACCCCGGAGAGGCACTTGATCCTGCGTGAAAATGAAGGACCAAAAGAGGGCGAGGGCGAGAGTATCCTCCTGAGGAATCGCTGTCTGCAGCTGTTGCATTCTTTGCTTTTCAACGGCTCGAAAGTCAACGTCAGGTAAGGGACTCCTTCATTTTAGGTTGTTAAGGCATTCCTTTCATGAACCCGAATATTTAACCATTTACTGTTTTTCGTCTATAATCGAGTAAAAACGCATGCCAGTATACTGGTGAAATTTCAAACTAACAAGGAATATCACTTAAGGCGGGAGCCTGAATTGGAAGGTCCAAAAAAAGCGTTTTTTCGGGAATTTTTTTAGAAGGGAAAAAAACAAGTGAACCCGGTAAACATTGAGGTATCGTTTCATGTATATTTGGAATGTATTTGAAAAAAAATGTTCAACATGAAACAATAACTGAGGGCAGATTGATCAGGCTCCATGTGCGTTTTGCCACTGCAGTCCCCAATCGGCGGGAAAGATGCAGCTCGTAATTCTTGACTGAACCAAATAAACCAATAAAATGTTCAATTGTCATATATTTTTCTTCTGGGTGAATTAAGAAAAAGCCGAAAAAAATCGTGAAATTACAACTTTTGTCAGGTTTGAAAAAAAAGTGTTAAAAAAACACTTTAACGTGCTATAAAAATTATTTAAATAGACTTTTTCAATTCACATGGAAGAGATTTTTATACTGAAGAAAATAAACTTTGGTTGATTCAATAAGTCTTTTAGTTTTTTTGCTATCACGCCCGCCAATTTGGAAAAGTCGTGAAAATGAAAATTGGAGAAAACGCGCTTCGAAGTTTCCAATAGGAGGAAACATCAATATCAAATATCAATCGCTTCTCTGCTTTTGGCCTTGTGTCTTCGAAAATATTTACAATTGGCCTCTGTAACTTCGTAAATATATTCTTGGATAGTTTTTCTATCGATTTAAGGGGTCTTCTCACTTTGGACGCTAAAAAAGGCTATTCTCATTAATTTTTTTGAAAGGTTTATATTATAGATATTGATATAGAAGTTGTTGCACTTAATCAATACACTCTCGAAATACATTTAAAAAAAATTATTTATTGAAGTGACTTTTAATACACGAAAATGGAGGCTAAAAAAATGTCCTAAAAATTGTAGGTCTGCGCTGTTGATGAAATCTCGGAGATGGATCATCCGAAACAAATATCAAACGGTTTTAGATTCAGTATGTTAGTGGTTTAGCGCATATCATACGATTTTTGATACATGCAAAAATAACAAAATGGCGGACATTTTTCGAAAAAACAAAAAAACGGGTTTTTTCCACCGTTTTTGGTGTAGAGTAAATATAAAAATAAAAAAATGCTTCACATGCGCTATAGCTATAGTTGTAAAGAATATGTGGTTAGAATTTCATAAGGATCGGTTCAGTAGTTTCGAAGATTTTATCAATAAGCCGTCGAGAAACGTTGTTTCGAGAAAAACGTGTTTGAAGTTTGTTTGGGTTACATAAATACATACAATTTTTTTTAAATTTATGCCGAAATTCTATTTATTAAGTGTAACATTTTTAATATCAATATCTATAATATAAACCTATCCAAAACATTCATGAAAATAGCCTTTTTTAGCGTCGAAAGTGAGAAGACCCCTTAAGCAATTAAAAAAAAACAATTTTTCGGACCTTCTAATTCAGGCTCCCGCCTTAAGTGTCCGCTGTTAATTTTTTTTGAAACTCATATATGCGATAAAGCATTGAAAACTATTAAATTCGTTCTTTTTTATCTGCGAAAACAAGGTTTTAGGGGGGGGGGGGGGAATCACCCCTCAAAGAAAGGCGTGTCGAGGGGTGGTTATGCAGTTTCACCCCCCAAGCAGTCCACCGATCTCAATGAAATAAAAACCAAAATTCTTCTAATCTAAAGCAATGGAAAATCCACTATAGAATAATTGACAAACAAAATGAAATTAAGGGGTCATACGCTTTTCTTTAAGGGGTCGTTTTCCCCCTTAAACATGTTTTTCCACAGATAACAAATAATACGTGTCTTATAGTTTGCAATGCTTTATCACATACATGAGTTTCAACAAAATCGGAAACGGGCACTTAAATGATTTTCCTTGTAAGTCACGGAACTTTTAACGAAAAATTACGACTCTACAAATCGTCTCATTTATACGGCACTTTATGGAGATGACACGCTAGCCACATTTCTATCTAATAACGCATACACTAAATGACTCTACATGTCTGATATAAACTGCTCAACTCGGCTAAAGAGTCCGAAAGATTTCGTATGGTATTGGAGTTTGCATCGTTGGGATGCAATTTTTTTTGCCGGCGCATTAAAGCTACAAAAATTATTGAAACACTTTTGAACGTCCGCTTTAGGGATCCAGAACCTAAATCAGGAAAAAAAGAGGTTATACGGTAAAAAATGACGAAATAAAAAAATATACATACATTTTCATCGCACTCCAACGTTGCAAACTTCAGCACCATCATTCCGTAAGGACAATAAAGACAGGGAACCACCGAACGTTTAAAGAAAATAATGGCGATAAAACTTATAAAACTGTTACTAGCAGAATAATTTTCCTATCTGCGACATTTTCAAAGAAAATGTAAAAATGTCTAAATTTACTAAATTTGTAGGAAATTTTTCGTTCCAGTTTATAGTTGGGTATAATAATTGATTGTAACTTATTTTCAATAACCGACACTGTAATTTACCGATGATTCAGAAGGGCCCCGCTCATGCCCCCACAAAATACGGCCCTCCGCGAAAGGAATACCTTAAGCGAAAACGTTCAATAACGATAACTCATGTATATTCAAATATGCGTTTCATATGCAGCATGAGCGAAGAGGTGGCGAAAATTCTTGGGCTCGATTGGGTTCTGTTGTTCCTTCAACCCGGTTTGCACAGTACGACCGTTGTTTGGGGATTGAGAATACTCGTGGCTGTATGCTCGGTCCAATCGATATTGCAAAAATTCAAGGAAGGCACGAGTAACGGTGGATGGTTGCGTCATACCGATCACAACAAAATGGCTATGGCGCTCGGTAAATATATCATTCAATCGAACCCTTGACAAATGAAATTTTATTTAAATTTCCGTTAAGGGATCATCACAATGTAACGGATCAAAAAATAGCTGATTTTTTCGATTTTTTTTCTCAATGGTTGAAGTACGCCAATCAGTCTGATTCTTTTATGTCAAATCAAAGCACTCATGAATAACAGGAAATACATTTCTAAACGTTTATTTATTTTTACAGTTTTTCAACCGTTGTGGCCGTAAATATTATCTGAAACAAATTTTGTAAAAAGATTATTAATCAGTACGAAAGCGCTATCTTGTTGGGGAGGTTTTTTAAATCAAAATTGATCAAATGGCGGCCGATTTAAAAAAAAGTATCGAATATAGACTATTTTTTCGATAGTTTTTCACTAAAAAAATATTAAGATTAAAAAAGCTTCCATAGAAGGATAAAGAATGGCGTGAAGAATGTTGTGTCAATATTTGAGACGGATAGCTTGAACACTTTGAGAGTGTACACCATTTTGAAAAATAACATTTCGAGAAAAACGCGTTTAAGAGGCTATACCAGTGTGAACGCTGAAAATTTGCGTGATTTTCCGGAATTTTTTGGAAGAAAAGTACTCAATTAAATGTTTCGGAAAATTAAGAATACATTTGGCTATATTTGACCCATATTACATAATTTTTTCATACAAAAATATTGAGATCCAAGCGACTTATGCGCTGCCGTCGGAGGCGCCAAAAAGAGTTCCTCCACTGCTGACATGATCCCGGCCGATTGAGTAGTTGAAAGAGCAAAAGGAAAAAATGTCGTTAAACTGGAAGGTATTTCCTGTACAATGACGTAGGATTTTCGAAAAATATCAAAACCAAAAAAAATGGCGTAGTTATTTAAAAATGTCTGTTTTCTTGCCTATAAAATGGTCGTTTTTTTTTCAATGCCAAATTGTCAATTTTCATCCAATCAAAAATATTCTACGTATATTGTAGAGTAAATATATTCAAGAGTACTCAGTTCAAATTTCAAGTCAATCGGATAATTGCTCTTTGAGTTACAATGTCAGCAAATTTGAATAATCTCAATTCGAGAAAAACGCGTTTAAAGATTTAACTATCGATTTTTGCAAGATAACATGATATTTATATAAATTATATAAATGATAATAATATTCTTGAAAGTATAAACTGTCGAAAAAGGCAAAAACAATCGATTTTTTGAAAGTGTCACACTGGTATAGGCCCTTAAAGTTTCGAGTGCGGAATTTTCATATAAATTGTCTACTTATGTTTATATATGTATACAAACAGCATGTTTATAACCGCCTATACGATCGGATAATGCAGAGAAAATCTATTCTTTGAAAATTTTACACTGTGATGATCCTGATTCTGAGAGATGGCTGATTTTCAGTTCTCCAGAAGTTTTCGAGACGGCTGATATTCTTTGTTCAGAATTTCGTTCTCGAAATCCTCTTGAGCTCGACTCATCCATATTTCTACAGAAGAAAAAAAACCTCTCATAGATAATAAAAGTATAGCAGAACTTAATCGAGCTCATTCTCAATTCGCAAAATGGCAGGTTGTCATCAACAAATACCTGGCGGTGAGATCAAGACGCCGGAGCTTCACGTGCCCGGATTTCAACATCTCGGTTGGTTGCTCCCTCAGCACGTTGACCTCGTGCCAGAGCTATACTTCCTGTTCATCGCACTGATGATGGGTCAACCCATAAAATTGCTGCCGGCCGATTCCAAAGTCAGTATAAATTGAAAAAAAAAAAAAAAAACTTCCACTCCGCCGCTCAAACGTGCCTGACCGACAATTCGTTCGTTTCGTTCGTTCAGTTGGATCTCGACAATGTATGGAACTTCATGTTTGGCGTTCCCGCCAATCATTTGCCCTCTTCCTTCGCTGGGAAAATAAATCTTTGTCCCGACGCTGTTGTCACGCTCTTAGCGATGGTTCGCACAATGCTGAATACTCATGCCAACAAGTAAGCCAAGTGCTCCAATTGACGATCGAACGTCTTTTATCCGTCGGACGTATTAACTTATTCGATTGTTTATTTGATTGCAGCCCAGACGCCTTGCCAGAATGGTTAAAAGATTATCCAGTCACGATAATACAATTTCTTTTCTTCCTATATCACAATTTTACAGATTTTATGCAACTATTTATGTCCGCCGAGGTGCTGGGCGCGCTCGCCGGAAGTCTCTTTCCAAAACCCGCGAGCGGTAGCCAGGATAGTAGCGGAGCAAGTACACCCGCCGATGAGGTAAAACATTTAAAATTTAAATACATATATTGCATATTATAAAAATGAAAATATATTATTGATAATTATGGACATTTTGGCGTTCTTCCGTGTCGAAAATGACTGGGCACTGTGCCAATACCTGGATGGGTAAACACTTAGCACTGGCTTGTGTGCTGAACTATTGCGGCCAGTTGTATTTATTTTTATATGGTGAACACAACTGAAACTCAGTCAAAACATAGCCGTCTGTATCGGAAGAAGTTTTCCACAGTTTACCTGTGCCCTCGTGCACATGTGATAGAGTATTGCATTAGAAAAGAGTAGCAATATACATGGGGGAAAGGGGGGGATCGTCCAAGCCAGTAGAAGTAATGAAGTGACAAGTAAGAGGTAGAATTGAAAGAAACGGAATTGTAAAAGCCCGTCAGAGCATACAATGAAAGGCTGGAGATAAACAAATATAAGAACAAAATACAATGAAATATATTTTTAAATACAGAAAATTGAAGAAATGAGCCGTCAAACTTTGAGAGATCATCACAGTGTAACGAGTCGAAAGTAGCTGATTTTCGTGATTTTTTATCGATGTTTCAGGTAATCCTATCGTCAGGTTTCAATCCATAGGATTGTCATTTGTTTTGAGCTTCACTAAATATATTAACAATCGTCTCTGTAAAATTTTAGGGTCGGTTATCGACTTAATTGCAAAGAAAAAAATATTAAAATTGCGTATTTTTGTGAAGGAATTCCGAGACGACATACAAAACCCAATTTCCGGTCGCTACAAAAGTGTATATAATAGTGGGAATCTGTCAGATTCTCAAAAATAATCAGATTTACATACTTAACACCTGTAGTAATCCGATGCTCTCAGAAAAAATTACGCTTATTGATCTAATTTTTATGTAATATCAAGTTTAATTTGAACTTCCGGTATTGGGTTTATTACCACTTGCTACGATAAAGAGACGTGACAGCAAGGCAACAGCTGACTGTAGTCCTAAACTGATCTCACTCATTCGAATTTCCACACATATTTCATTTTTAACCGACATATTTTGCCGACGCAAATTGTCCACGCTTTTTGCCAGTCGTGGCCCGAATACCATGCTTTATATTTCCCGCACCTGACATTGTTTTGACAGATCGACGTTGATAAGCATGGAGGTTAAACTCGCCTGGTTGAGTAAAAAGAGACGGAGATAAAACCAATGTTGTCAAATATCAAACCTAGAAATACTGCGGGAACAGTTGGAATAACTATTTTTTTAATTTTTCTACTTTAATGTCAACATTCATTAAACAGTTCACACATGGAAAATTTTAGTTATTACAAATTATTTTTTTTGCATATGTTGAAAATATAAATCGTACAAGAGTTGTATGACTAGTGTGAAGCGATAGGATTACCTTAAGGTAGTTCCTCTGCGAAAATCTCAACCAAAAGTTTACATACCATGTTCATGTTTAAAAGATTGACAATTGGTTTAATTAGTAAGAAATAAAATTAAAAACTACGCAACATTGACTCGGTACTAGTAGATAATACGATGGATGTCATTTATCGCCGTAAAATATATTTTATATTGTCTTTTTGATCTACCACTGCCAGTAAACTTTTTGCCGGGACTGTCCAGGCTTTGCCCCAATTGTTTCTTTTCCACACTTTGCCAGGCTTTGCACGGAAATTGTGAAGACTTCTCATGGTTATATCTTGGAAACTAGATGGTGAATCATTCTCATTTTTTTTTCACATTATTCGTGATATCTTACTCTAGCTTATCCTCGTTTTTTATCAATTTCTTAATTTTAGTTTTGACGGTAGAATTAATAATACTCTGTTTGCCCATCATAACGCATTTGTTACGTGTAAACCAAACCAACTTTAAGTGTAAATATCTCAGGTTTGGGGTGGTCATACTTATCCAAATTGCACAGATGTTTGGATAATGTATTAAATAACATATATGTCAAATTTCAACTATTTCTTAATTCAACTCTTCTGTAGAGGTACTACCTTAAAACGCGAATCAGTCTGATTTTTCTAAATTTTAAAACAAAGCACTCATGAAGAACAGAAAATACATTTTTAACCGTTTATTTTATTTTTTTTACTGTTTTTTTAACGGTTAAAAATGTCTTCGAAAAAAAGGAGTCCTCACGGTGTACACGGATGTAGTCGTAAATGTTATCTGAAAAAAAATTGTACGAAGATTATTAATCAATATGAAATTTTTGCTATAGAGGATTTTTTTAATTAAAATTTATAAATTGGCGGCGCTTTGACAAAATAATTATCTAATTTAGCCAATTTTATCAAGTTTTTCGTTAAAAAAATATGAAGAGTAAAAAAAAGTTTCTATAGCAAGATAAAGAATGATGTGAAGAATGTTGTGTTCAAAATTGAGACTGATAGCTAGAAAACTCTTCCTCTGAAAGTGTACACCATTTTGAAAAACGACATTACGAGAAAAAACGCATTTAAAGTTTTGAGTGCGTAATTTTCATGTAAATTGTCTACCTACGATCAGTCGGCGATATTGGGTCCATGTTTATAACTGTCTATACTATCGGATAATGCAAACAAAAAATCGATTAGGTAAAAGTTTTACACTGATGATCCCTTAAGTAGTTATTATTAATTTTGCAAATGTTTTTGCCAAGAACTGATCAAGAACGATAAACCACTGTTTCAGGAGCCCGTACTCGTGAGATCTCCCTCCAAGGATATCGGTCTAACGAATCACCTAGCAAGAAAATTCGTGATGGATTTTTTGCGTGTCATTGTCGTGGATTCGCTCTCGCTGCCCGTTTCCGCAAAATCTCCGCCAGCCATCGACCTCGTTCTGGAAGCCTGGCCCGAGCACGCCTCGACTTCTCAACAGACTCGTTATCAAACCGAGATCTTGTCGATTCTCATGGAACATCTGTTGGCTGCGGATGTGCTGATCGGCGAGCAAGCGGCGTTACCAGTTGTCCCGGGTGGATCCGCCAATAACATTCCCAATAACGTTTGCTACGTTTCCGCACGAATAGTCGACAAATTGTGGCAGGGTGAGTAAGACCGACCGAGAACGAATCGAGACGATATTCGATGCACAAACGGGCGTCGCGAAAGCGCAGGAAAGAAACGTATGACGTTGAAATTGTCATTTCCACGCTGTTCTAACAGATTAAGGGTCTGTACCAGAGTGAACGCTGAAAATTTGAGTGATTTTCGGGAATTTTTTGGAAGAAAAGTACTCAATTAAATGTCTCGGAAAATTGAGAATATATTTGTCTATATTTGACCTATATTACATAATTTTTTCATAGAAAAATATTGAGATCCAAGCGACTTATGAGCTGCCTTCGAGGCGCCAAAAAAAGTTCCTCCACTGCTGACATGATTCCGGCCGATTGAGTAGCTGAAACCAAAAAAGGAAAAAATGTCGTTAGACTGGAAGGTATTTCCTGTACAATGACGTAGGATTTTCGAAAAATATCAAAATCTAACAAAATGGCGTAGTTATGAAAAAAGTCTGTTTTCTTGCATATAAAATGCTCGTTTTTTTCAATGCCAAATCGTAAATTTTCATCCAATCTAAAATATCCTACGTCATTGTAGAGTAAATATATTCAAGAGTACTCGGTTCAAATTTCAAGTCAATCGGATAATCGCTCTTTGAGTTACAATGCCAGCAAATTTGAAAAATCTCATTTCGAGAAAAACTCGTTTAAAGATTTGACTATCGATTTTTGCAATATAAAATGGTGTTTACCGTAAAAACTGCTAATCAGCTATACCTGGTCCATCCAATGGACCCTCCTCTTCCTCGAATAATGCCAGCTGAGAGGCTGAAGCTTTTCACACTGTATAGCCCCTACAATAGCCCCTTAACTTTTTCAGGCGCTCTGACGAAGGATCCCCACGAAGTCTTCGATTTCATCGTGAAACTGATCGGCCAAGCGAAACGACGACCCGGCGCAGTGAGTATCGAGGGACTCCATCATTGTCTCAACAGAACTATACTATTTCTGTTGTCGCGATCTACGGATTCGATAACCGATCAAACCGCCGTATTGGACGCTCTGCACAAGCTCACGACTCACCGGTAAGTCTCTCGTAGGCGTACATGATTTCGTTCGTATCAATAATCAGATATCAACCAAAGATATTATGTTTGCCGTACAGACTGCTGGTTTTCGGTCCGGGAAATCACGAGCTCGAATTCATCAGCTGCTTGACTTACTGCCTCCTACAACTGACTGCCGACATCAAGATAATGCTGGATTCGAACATGAAAACGACCTGGCACGTTAATCCCCAAGTCGAAGCGAGCGACGAGCGTCTAACATCTCATCAAGGACACAAACTAATGGCCGGTGCTGCCGCGAGAGTATGGGAAGAATTGTACGTTCGTAAGAAGCCTGCGATCGAGGAAGTCTTCAAGATAAGTCTTCCGGCGCCGATCGGGAATGAGCGCGCTCCCGATCTCGTAGTCGTTCGCGAACAAGTTCACGAGGCTGCCACCAGACTCTGGCTCAATTACGTCGTGCTGGAGAGAAAAGCCTCCTACAGAGTTCCCTGGGAACTTCACAATCAGATACAGTCGGCAAGTTCACCATTTTTGGCCGTTGCAATGCAAATATTTCCAGCAATTTACGTTTTTTTTTCTCTTTCTTTGGTGAATCGTAAGTTCGTAAAACTCTTGGTTATTGCAGAAAATACAAAAAGTCACCGGTGGCCTGACGAGACTCGCGAGCCGAACGAAAGTTCGCAAGGAAGAGTCCGTACGCGTGAGGCTGCGACTTCGTCAGAGTACGGTTGCTCAAGGAACGGAACAACACGTGGCTCTGGTACGCGAATTGGCCGCCGCTCGCAGGCTGCAGCAACAGCAGACTTATCAGCATACTCAACGTTACGTTTATCAGGTAATGAAAAATCGTCTCTTTCGATACTCGCAAGCGTGTATAAAAGTATACCGACTGGGCTTGTTTGCCGTGTGGAGTAAGGAAAGAATTAAATCGACGTTGACGTACTTTCGCAGGAATGGCTCCAGACGGAAACGGAATTGACGCGCGAACGTGGATTGTGGGGTCCGCCCACGCCCACGAAACTGGACAAGTGGATGTTGGACATGACCGAAGGTCCATGCAGAATGCGCAAAAAGATGATGAAGAATGACTTGTTCTACATCCAATATCCTTACAGGCCTGAACTCGATCATCCCGATAACGTGAGAAAAGAAAAAATGTCCTGTTTTTTTACAGTTCTAGAAGCAAAACAAGGTTCACTGAAAACGCATTAGACACACACGCGTGAACCTACTGAATGCTGACTACAATCTAAAATTCTCTTGTTAAATTTCAAGGTCGGATATCGACCTAATTACAGAGAGAAAAAATGCGTAATTTTGTAAAGCAATTCCGAGACGACATACAAAAACCCAATTTCCGATCGCCACAAAAGTGTATATAATAGTGGGAATCCGTCAGATTCTTAAAAATAACGAGATTTACATACTTAACACTTGTAGTAATCCAATGCTCTTAGAAAAAATTACGCTTATTGACCTAATTTTTATGTAATATCAAGTTTAATTTGAACTTCCGGTATTGGATTTAGTACCACTTGCTACGATAAAGAGACGTGACAGCAAGGCAACAGCTGACTGTAGTCCTAACCTCATCTCACTCATTCGAATTTCCACACAAATTTCATTTTTAACCGACATATTTCGCCGACACAAATTTTCCACGCTTTTTACCAGTCGTGGCCCGAATACAATGCTTTATATTTCCCGCACCTGACATTGTTTTGACAGATCGACGTTGAAATGCATGCTGGTTAAACTTGCTTGGTTGACTAAAAAGAGACGGAGATAGAACCAATGTTGCCAAATATCAAAACTAGAAATACTGCGCGAATCGTTGGAATAACTATTTATTAATTTTTCTAATTAAATGTGAACATTCATTCAAAAGTTTACACATGGATAATTTTATTTATTACAAATTTTTTTTTGCATATGTTAAAAATATGAATTGTACAAGTCTCAAGTACGGTCAGTGGTATGGCTAGGGTGAAGCGATAGGATTACCTTAAGGGATCATCACAGCGTAACGGGTCGAAAAGTAACTGATTTTAGCGATTTTTTCATCGACGGTTAAAATACGCTAATCAGTCTGGCTTTGTTATGTCAAATCAAAGCACTCATGAAGAACAGAAAATCATTTTTTAAATGTTTACTTATATTTTTTGTACATTTTTTTAACTGTTGAAAATGTCTTCGAAAAAAAGGAGTCCTCACGATGTACAGCTTGTGGCCGTAAATATTAACTGAAACAAAATTTGCAAAATATTGTTAATCAGCATGAAACCCGCTATCTTGGTATGGAGGTTTTTTTGTAAATCAAAATTGATTAACAAAAACGTATCGAATTTAGATTACTTTTTCGAAAGTTTTCCGTTAAAAAAAAATATGAAGATTTAAAAAAAAGCTTCTATAGCAAGATAAAGAAAGGCGTGAAGAATATCATGTGAAAATTTTAGACAGATAGCTTGAAACTCTTCGTTTGAAAGTGTACACCGTTTTGAAAAACGACATTTCGAGAAAAACGCGTTTAAAGTTTCGAGTCCGCACCAGGTCTCACACCGATGCTCGAATCACTTTCTCTAAGAAAGGCTGTAGCGACCGAAATTATTTGTTTTTCCCCCCAAAGGTTGAACAGCATATTCATAACCGTCTACACTATCGGATAATGCAAAAAAATCGATGTTTTTTTGAAAATTTTACACTGATGGTTCCCTTATTCTATTTTATGTCGAGGCTCATTTGTGCCAAAAAATCTCAACGAGCTTTATTCTTCTTTTTCACACTAGAAACAACTGAAGTACAAAGTGGCAACGAGTCTGGACAGTAAAGAATACTATCTGAAGCAACTGGGAAATTCCTCGGGTATGTTCGAGCGTGAACGCGATCCCGTTATCGACGATACCCCGTTGAACCTCAACGAAACATCCACCGAGAGTGAACCACCCATGGTACCCTGTACGCTCGAGCGTCACGCGAGCGAGCCTGACGAACCGGTCGAGGATAACGAGCAGGAAGAGGAGAACAATCAGACCGTTCCGGACAATCAAACGTTGCTGAGATTACTGGAGGAAGCCGAAAAGGTATAGAAATAGATGTTTTTTTCCGCTGCTCGTTGCTTACAACGATACAAATTGTCGATTATCTCGCATGCTATTTGCGATAACAATATTGCAGGTCATAGTTCATAGATTATTTAATAAATACTACATTATTATTGTGCGGTTGTTCTTTTTTTTATTACAAAATCGTTGGTGAGCTTGCATAAACTTGGGGCCCAAAAAACAGGTCGATTTTTAATAATTTTGTCTTGTCAGAGTATTGAGATGATGAGGTCGGCATTTTACACACAATTAATCGGTCTCTCAAAGTTTGAGTTTTTTAGTGTAAAATATTGACAAATAATGAAGTTAATATAATGTAAGGGATTAGGCTACCATGACGACCCGAAAATCAGGGTTATTAAAAGAATTAATTTTGAAGGAATAAGTAAGATTATTGAAAAATCGCTTGGACATTTATTTGTAAAAAAATATTAATCGTTAAAGAGTTATAAACAACCTCGTAAAGGATTCTAGCGCAATAGACGATCTGACCCTTCACAAGAGTTGTCATAAGTCTGTCAATGATTCGAATTTTTACGAAATCTTTGTTGCATGTTAAGGTTTAAATTCTTGGCTATAAAACTGGAACAAAAAAGATCTTGAAATTAAATTGAAATTAAACTGAAATTCTTGTAGTTATATTGAAATTGAATGGAAATTCTTTAAATTTAATTGAAATTAAAATAAAATTTTTAAAGTTCTTGAAATTAAATTGAAATTCTTGAAATTAAAAGGAAATTCTCGAAATTAAATTGAAATTCTTTAAAACCAACTGAAATTTTTGATGTTCTTGAAATGAAATTGCAATTCTTGAGAATTAATGGAAATTCTTGAAATTGAATTGAAAATCTTGAAATTCTTCAAATGAAATTAAACTTCTTGAAATGAAATTAAAGTTCTTTAAATTAAATAAAAATTCTTTAAATTTCCGAAATTTTTTATTATAAAATGTGAAGCTTCTGCAGATCCCTCAACTATGGCAAGAGACGTGTAAACGTTAATACATTTTTTAAATATCACAGATAAACCACATGTTCAGATGTGCGAGAATACAAGGGCTCGACACAACCGAGGGTCTCTTGCTATTCGGCAAAGAGCACTTTTACGTTATAGACGGTTTTACGCGCCTGAAATCACGCGAGATACGAGACATCGAGAGTCTGCCCGAGGCTTACGAGCCCATTTTACCATCACCAGGATCGCCCAGGCGCTCGAGAGCGATGAGACAATGTTCGAAATTCAATTACGAGGACATTAGGTGAGAATATTATTCACGATGTAACAAAACTAACCGCGAAATCGTATTTCCTTAATTCCATGCGAAAAAAGATAAAGTAGCGACTACCTTGCTCCATTTCAACGGCTCAAATATCCATAAATGCCGGTACAAGGTTTTGACTCAAAGAAGAGTTCGTTGAATGTTAGCATAAGGTTTTCGCCATGTCAGGTCTCGAATTTTGAATTTACATGCCGGTTCTAAACTTCATTTTTATCGCTGCAGAGAAGTACACAAGCGGCGATATCTCCTCCAGCCAATGGCTCTGGAAGTTTTCAGCGGTGACGGTCGCAATTACCTGCTCGCCTTTCAGCAGAAAGTACGGAACAAGGTTTATCAGAGATTCATGACGTTTGCTACGGCGATCGCCGACAGCGCGCATCAGTCCGTGGCCGGACAAAAAAGAACAGCAAATGTCGAGCAAGCGACCGGACTGCTGTCGAATCTCATCGGTGAAACTTCCGTGACTCAACGATGGGTCGTTCGTATTTCACGTCTTATGCCACATTTTTTACCTTACCGTTGAGCTTTACTTTCACCCTTACCTTTGAGCTCACATTTTTTAGCTTATTTTTTAGCTATCTTTAAAATCCACATAATTCGTTAATTTTTTCTTGTAGCGTGGCGAAATATCCAATTTCCAATATCTGATGCATCTCAACACTCTTGCCGGTCGAAGTTACAACGATCTCATGCAGTATCCGATATTTCCCTGGATATTGGCGGATTACGACAGCGAAGAGCTCGACTTGAACGATCCAGCGACATTCCGAGACTTCAGCAAGCCAATGGGAGCCCAGAGTCCCGAGAGACTGTTGCAGTTCAAAAAGAGGTACGCAGTCTTGTCTCCATATGGAATGTCTTCATTGGCGTTGGCTTTCGAGACTATTTGTCATTGAATTTATCAGGTATAAAGAATGGGACGATCCACACGGCGAAACACCACCTTATCACTACGGAACGCATTATTCCTCCGCGATGATTGTGTGCTCTTATTTGGTCCGGATGGAGCCATTCACCCAACACTTTCTCCGACTTCAGGTTAGTTTCCAATTTTTTTCATCAAAGATTTGATCAGATCGACCCGAGGACGTTCTCTTCTCAATTCAAAATCATCATTCAAAACAATTCGCCGTATAAATGTTTGCCTTCGAATTAAAGTGTTCTATCTAGACGATGTTAATAATCGTCTCTGTAAAATTTTAGGGTTGGTTATCGACATAATTACGAGAAAAAAAAAAAAATTAAAATTGCGTGTTTTTGTGAAGGAATTCCGAGACGACATGAAAAAACCCAATTTCCGGTCGTTACAAAAGTGTATATAACAGTGGGAATCCGTCAGATTCTTTAAAATAATCAGATTTACATACTTAAGGCATCTGGCCACCATGGAAGTTTTTTGATTTTTAATTTTTTTTAAATAAAATCTGTTAGGAACAATACAAGCCATAGTACGTATTGAAAAAACGCAAAATTGACCAAGGTACAGTTATTTATTGGCAGGAAAGTTTAGCCGCTGCGGGCGGTCGACCGTGCGGTTCGATCCGTGTTTATAACTCGCACGGTTTAGCTCACGCATCTGTCCTGCGTTATCTCGAAACTACATTTTTTGAACTGGTACTATCGAAATATGGTAAACTATCGGTCCGATTGCTTTCAAATTTTTACACAACACTTTTAGACACATTATCTAAAATGTCACGTAGGATTTTTTCGATGACTTGATTAGTTTTTGTTTTATTATTGTTTTTGCTCGAAAAATTTCGGTGAAAAATACAATTTTTTTCTTCGGCTTACCATAATTTTTTTAATCGTCGAAAAAAAAACCGCTAAGCTACATTGTAGCGACACTATTCACGAATGAGCTGATTTTTTTTTCTGATGTGACATGACCGGGTAACAGCTGGGACAACGACCGCACGTATCGTGCGGAGGGCCTTCGCGGCAATGTGCATAGCGGCGCCATTTTTTAATATTTTGAACGGAAATTTATTAACGTTATTCTTACGGTCCTTTCTGACGTTGTGTAAAAAAATAAAAATATTTCGGTCCACACTTTCGAGTTTATTATTTTTTTTTAAATATACCTATTTTTCGATCGACCAAGGTGGCCAGACGCCTTAACACTTGCAGTAATCCAATGCTCTCAGAAAAATGACGCTTATTAACCTAATTTTTATGTAATATCAAGTTTAATTTGAACTTCCGGTATTGGGTTTATTACAACTTGCTACGATGAAGAGACGTGACAGCAAGGCAACAGCTGACTCTAGTCCCAGCCTCATCTCACTCATGCGAATTTCCACACATATTTCATTTTTAACCGACATGTTTCGCCGACACCAATTTCTCCCCGACTGTTCAAAAATGATTTAGGCACAACCTTAATACACCAAAAGCTACATTCTCGATGAAATTTTAGGGTGGGCACTTCGATCTGGCCGATCGAATGTTCAACAGCGTTAAGGAAGCTTGGCTCTCAGCGTCGAAGCACAACATGGCGGATGTCAAAGAGCTCATACCGGAATTCTTCTATCTACCGGAATTTCTCGTAAACTCGAATAATTTCGATCTAGGT
Organism: Ophion obscuratus; assembly: GCA_964007375.1. Taxonomy (NCBI): domain Eukaryota; kingdom Metazoa; phylum Arthropoda; class Insecta; order Hymenoptera; family Ichneumonidae; genus Ophion; species Ophion obscuratus. Next base: position 36,559,734 of record OZ023312.1, on the reverse strand, counting down.
TCGTTTCCCTTTACGACATTCCTTTTTAACGACGTTTCGCTCTTTCCCCGAATACTAAGTCCGGTTGGATGTTTCGCAGGCTCCAAACAGAGCGGTGTCCAGCTTGGCGATATAGTTTTGCCACCGTGGGCTAGGCAGGATCCTCGCGAATTCATACGAGGTCACAGACTCGCGCTCGAGTGCGATTACGTCTCTCAACATCTGCATCACTGGATCGATCTGATATTCGGTTACAAGCAAAATGGCCCGGCTGCCGTTGAAGCTGTGAATGTTTTTCATCACCTATTTTACGAGGGGAACGTTGATATTTACAAGTGAGTGACTTTCGTCCCAATGACGGTGGACAAAAGAAAGTAGAACTGAGAAACATATCGTTAAGGAGGTTGGGGCGGTCCAGTTGAGTTAAATAACGATTTATGATCTTTTTTTGGTTTCGATGAATCTCAAAAAATGCATACGAGGGATATATTTATTCTGTAGACGCTAATTTTTCATAAAATATATCATTAAAGGGCAAAATTATGCATTTTTATTACGCGAATAAGGAAAACTTTTGTGTTACTATCAACTTGAAAAAGTAGGCAAGATGGTTTTTGTTTCTAAATGTTAAGGGGCTTTACCAGTGTGGACGCTGAAAATTTAGGTGATTTTCGGGAATTTTTTTGAAGAAAAGTACTCAAATGTTTCGGAAAATTAAGAATATATTTGGCTATTTTTGACCTGTATTACATAATTTTTTCATAGAAAAATATTGAGATCCAAGCGACTTATGCGCTGCTTCCGGAGGCGCCAGAAAAAAGTTCCTCCACTGCTGACATGATTCCGGCCGATTGAGTAGCTGAAACCGAAAAAAGAAAAAATGTCGTTAAACTGAGAGGTATTTCCGGTACAATGACGTAGGATTTTCGAAAAATATCAAAATCTAACAAAATGGCGTGGTTATGAAAAAAAAGTCTGTTTTCTTGCCTATAAAATGGTCGTTTTTTTCAATGCCAAATCATCAATTTCCATCCAATCAAAAATATCCTACGTCATTGTAGAGTAAATATATTCAAGAGCACTCAGTTCAAATTACAAGTCAATCGGATAATGCTCTTTGAGTTACAATGTCAGCAAATTTGACAAATCTCACTTCGAGAAAAACGCGTTTAAAGATTTAACTATCGATTTTTGCCAAATAAAATGATAACGATATTCTTGAAAGTATAAACTGTCGAAGAAGGCAAAAAAAGATTTTTTAAAAGTGTGACACTGGTATAGCCCCTTAAAGAGCTTTAGTTTGCGTTAATCCGTTAGAAATTGTTAAGTTGGTACTAAATAGCCAAAAAATTACATCACCCGAAGGGTGAACGTCTGGTCCATCTAACCGCACGTAAATATATACGCTTAACATACGTTAAACTAATTTTTATCTGTGGAGTTGTGTGGTGAAAAAATTAAAAAAAAAAACCCAAACAAAGTCAGTATAGTCTACAAATAACATATCTTTTTTTTCCAATTCCAAACGCTCCAACCACCTCAAGAGCATTGTGCATCATGTTTTTTTTTTCAACAATGATTTCTCATCGCAGTATCGACGACCCTCTGAAGAAGAACGCGACGATCGGCTTTATCAATAACTTTGGCCAGATACCGAAGCAGTTGTTCAAAAAGCCTCATCCTTCGAAAAAAATGACGCAAAGAACGAGCGTCATCGATCCGGGCCCGATAACGCCGGGTCTCAGTATCACAACGTCCGATCGATTATTCTTTCATAATTTGGACAACTTGAAGCCCTCGCTTCAACCGATCAAAGGTAACGAAATTTGAATTCTCGGATATTGTACCGCAAGTCAAGTTGACGCTGTTCCATTCACTTTTCGTGTAGTTTTTTTTAGTCTTACGCCAACGCTATGATTCAAAACCCGCCAATTTGGTTGTACCTCGATGACCACCCTTTCTCAATTATCTCGGTTAATCTTCGTTTGTTTTTTTGTCATGCAGAATTGAAAGGTCCCGTGGGGCAGATTCTTCACGTGGACAAAGCAGTATTGGCGGTGGAACAGAACAAAACTCTCATACCGCCCTCTTTCAATAAATACGTTGCATGGGGCTTTGCCGATCATTCATTGAGAATAGGAAATTACGACAGCGACAAGGCTATATTCGTTTGTGAGGCCATGATGCAGAGCAGCGGCGAAATTGTCGCGTGCGTTTGCCCATCGTCGAAGTTAATCGTGACCGCTGGAACAAGCTCGGTAAGCTTTACTTGCGTCGTGATGAATTTACGCATCTTTCCACCACACGGAGAAGTCTATTTAGCAATCTATTTTCTCATAGCTGGTGAAAAAAACGTTTCACTATGAAAACATTCGAATATTTCTACTTCGGTCAATTATACATTTGCAAACGATTCTTTTTCGCATGAATTCCACGGATTTCTCATGATTTTCTTGCTGTCGTTCTCAAATAATTAAGGGGCTACATCTACCTAGAGACACGGAAAAAATGACCAAATTCCGATTTTTTTCTGAGGAACCGTTGGCGAAAAAGAAGTGAATTTTTTTTTAACACGAAGCCACATATATTGCGGGCCTTATAAAAAATCCCCAAAAAATATAGAAAAACAACAGAAACATGGCCGCCGGCAGACGATGACATTTTTTTCGCGCCGTTTGCCGGTGGACGCTTTCCAGCTTAAACGGTCCATCTGAAATCTAAAAACCAAACGGGTTATTCGAGTTTACAATAAATACGTGTCGTTGACGATCGTCGATTTTAATAATCACTTCTTTTAACAACGTGACGCCGAATCGAAACTCAAGCATACAAAATCTATGAAACAAGTCATCATTTTTGCGTAACTGATGAAAAATGAAGATCGATTTTTAAAAAGTGGGATCGTCAACGACCTTTAAATGTTTCCCGTTGTATTTCGTGTAAATTTGGAAGCAATCCATCGAGTGGTTCTCGAGATATCATGTCCACCGACTTTGAAAACAGTGTTTCGAGGGAAATGCGTTTAAAGTTTTAAGTACGGTGCTACCACCGCTCGCCCGGCCTACTGTTAGAAGCTGTAGCTCATTCAATGTTGGGAATATTTCAATGAAATGTTCAGGGAATATAGCTAAAAGGTGATCCTATCGAATAAATATTTTTTTGGAAAGTGCAATTTTTTTACTCACCTAGGTAGATGTGGCCCGTTGATGACCCAGTATGGCTAATAGCCCAGAGCGCCTGTATGCATTATATCGACGCTGCTTACGAAAAGTAGCACGATTCAAAGTTCTTACGAAAACTAGCATGATTGTGCTTTCGCCACGGAAACTAGCACGTTTCCATATTCAACGCGAAAACTAGCATGTTTCGCCTGTCACCACGAAAAGTAGCTTCTTTGATTTTCACTGTAAAACCTCGTGTAAAAGGAGTGAGTTTAAAACCTTAAGGATCTCATCGCTCGTACAACCTAACCAAAAAGGGTTTTGGTGAGAATTCAAAGTCCTTCGTGCTCAGGTAACAATCTAGAAAAATAAACCATTAGTATTTTGTTTTAGTATGACCATTTTTCACGTAATGACATTTTTATTTTACACTCGTTGCTTTTATTATCATTTTGATAATAATTATCAATTAAAATCGATAGTAGTAATTTTTATAGAAGAATAATATCGAAATTGTAAATATAATGAAATATTTATTGTGATTTTCTTTAAAAAAAATAACGTTATTGAAAATATCATTCAACAAATTTAATGTAATCTTACAGACGGTTATCGTCGAATATGTTTGAAAATCCTTGCTGATGTTCGATTGGAATTAAACCTCTGTCAAGCATGGCCTGTAAATCTTTTTTTTTCGTGGTGCAAGAGGCAATTTTTTATCTGACGTCTATTTTAATTGGAACATTCGAACATCATTCATGTTTTTGTTTTCTTTTTTTTTTAAAGATTTTGCTCTCTCGTCCTTGGTCAAAATCATATTTAACGTGGATTGTATCGAAGTAAGGTTGAATGGATATTTCCCGAATACTTGCAATTTTAATTGAAGTCCAATACATTGTTTTTGAGAGGTCCGACAAATCGTAAATTTCCTATTGCGGTCACAGGAATTGGCGTAAAAAATAGAGGCAAGGCGTAAAAAAGCATGGAATAAAAGTCGGAAACAATTCCAGTGTTACTGAAACATGTTCATTTTCGCGGTGAATATCGAAATCTGCTTCTTTTCGTGGTGAAAGCCGAAACGTGCTAGTTTTCGCGTTAAATATCGAAAGGTGCCAGTTTTCGTGGCGAAAACCGAAACTCGCTATTTTCTGTGTCAAAAGCCGAAACATGCTAGTTTTCACGGTGATATCAAACGTGCTTGTTTTCGTAAGAATTCTGAAAAATGCTACTTTTCGTTAGCAGCGTCGATATATAGTCTACAAAAAATATTCAAAAGCAATCTGATCGCCGGGCACGTGCTCGTACTACCTTGGGTCGATCGAATATACACTGAAAAAAAAAATTCGTTCATCCATCCAAAATCAGGTTTAACAAAATGTATCTTTAAATACGTTCAACTTGATTTTTGACTGGCATAATAAAACAGTATAGTTGGTGGTAATATAGTATAGTAGTGTGAAATGTAGCTTATTTAGCACGTCTGAGCAACTGTTAAAACAACAAAATTTCGAGACAACAAAATGCATCTCGCACATTCAACGATTCTTTTTTCTCAGTGTACACTCTCAAACCCTCTCCCTCGCTCTGTCATCAGCGCCACTATTCTATATCTCTTGCACACGTTTCTCTTTAACATCCCATCGAATCTTGGCGTCGAACAGGTCGTGACAGTGTGGGAATACGCGAAGCGACAATTGTCAATCAAGCAATCGCTCTACGGGCACATAGACGCGGTAACGTGTCTGTCGTCGAGTCCCGCCTACAACGTCATTGTGTCGGGATCGCGAGACGGTACGGCAATAATTTGGGACTTGTCGCGGTGCTTGTTCGTGCGACAATTACGCGGTCACGCTGGACCCGTGGCTGCCGTTGCTATAAACGATCTAACGGTGAGGTTTTCTAATCATATGTTCACGACGAATTTACGGTACTACGAAAGACTAAATAATGATGATGTTCGATTCAATGCTTTTTTTTTCTCTTCAGGGTGACATAGCAACGTGCGCCGCAACTTGGCTGCACGTCTGGAGCATAAACGGCGAAGAATTGGCGAGCGTGAATACGTGTGTCGGTCGAGCTGATAGAATGCAGCAGATTCTTTGCGTAGCGTTCAGTCAGACTCACGAATGGGACTCGCAGAATGTCGTGATGACCGGTTCCACGGATGGCGTCGTTCGCGTAAGTATTTGACACTAGGGATCACAATTCCATTATCAAAAGTCTAAAAAGGATTATTTCTTGACAAATCATTTGTCGGCGAAGCCACACTCTTTCGAAAATACTTTTTCGCTCGTGTAAAAAAATCGGTTTCTAGGTAAGTGCATTTGAAACACATTCATCAAATACGCTTACGAAATATTGAGAGGTTGAAAAACTAACGCGATTTTTATATTTTCCTAATTTTCATGGGACTTTGAATAAAAATTGTTGCACCGAACATTGCAGATGTGGTCGATGGATTACGTTCAAGTGCCCGCCGAGGACGAGGAGACTCGCGAGATTCCAGTGGAAAACGACCGAAAGCATCAAGCGAGCACTGAGGAGGACAGACACGAGAGCACGAAGAAGAGAGTTCACGAGTTGGTTAAACAAATGAGTATATCTGCTGAAGGATCAGGTACGGTTTCTAGTTTCTTTAGTCTGAACACATGGGAAGCCGAGCGAGGATCCATGAGGGGGGTTGAAAGCTTAAGAACTGTTATGATTTGTTCAGATCTCCGAAGATTCTAATACTAAGTTAAGATTATGTAGATTGAGGGGCTACATATACCTCGAGGCGCGAACAACATTGCCAAGTTCCGATTTTTTTTGGGAATCGGTTGGTGAAAAAGAAAGGCATTTTTTTTAACAAAAAAAGTTCATATATTGAGAGACTGAAAAGAATCATCAAAAAATACAGAAAAACAACAAAAAATGGCCGACGGCAGATGATGAAATTTTTTTTGCGACGTTTGGCGGTGGACACTTCTCAGCTTAAACGGTCTATTTTAAATCCAAAAACCCTAGGGGTTATTAGAGTTAATAAATACGAGTCGTTGACGATCGTCGATGTTTTTAATCTTTTTTTTTTAACAACGTGGCGACGAATTGAAATTCGAGCATGCAGGATCGAAGAAAAAAGTCATCTTTACGTAACTGAAAAATGAAGATCGATTTTTAAAAGAAGCGAGATCGTCAACGACCTTCAAATGGTTGCCATCGTATCTTTTGTGAATTTGGAAACAATCCATCAAGCGGTTTTCGAGATCCACACAAGCGGTCCACCGACTTCGAAAATAGTGTTTCGAAAAAACGCGGTTTAAAGCGGGCAACCAGTTTGAGAGATCGAAAATTACACGCTTTTTTGGATTGTTTTATTGTGAAAAAAAATCGAGAATTGCCGCAATTCTGACAATAATTTATTCACATTTTCATACATCTCTGTTAATTTTTTCAAGTTATTTCATGCATTAATTAAGGTTAAGGTGTAATCCGCTGTGTCCCTTGGCGTGTCCTCGTTGTCGTTGTCGATTTGCGGGAATTGTCCAGCTCGCAATTCGCATTTTAAATAGTCCAACGAATTTTTATACATTTTTGAGATGTTTTTTGACAAAATGAACCTAAGTTGTGAAAAAAAATCGAGAATTGAATGTTGGAACGTGTATGAAAATAATGATCGATTTTTAGCATTTTTTCCCGGCATTTTGCAACAATAAATATGTTTTAAACAATCTAATCTTTCCAACTTTGGGTTCATGTTTTAATAAATTATATTATGTAAACGTGTTCCAAATTTGAAGATAATCCATCAATTAGTTTTTGAGTTATGATTCCCGCAAATTGAAAAAATGTCGTTTCGAGAAAAACGGGATAGAAAGTTTTAGCGCTACCTGTTCTCACTAAATCGTCTGTCGCTTGGTCACTTTTTAATATTTTAACTTGACATTTTTTTCACATATTCTCGAATATGTACACTCTGAGAAAAAGCAAAATAAAATTGAATGTTTTGACCCGTCACAGTGGTTGGGAGTCGGGCGGAGAGTTTATAATTTATATGCATACCGTTAGAAGGAAACCGAATATAGTTTTGAAATGTTCAGGGTGTATTCTTAAGATATTTTGCTAACGATTTATGAAGGAAAAGAATAGAAGTAGAAATAGAAAAAAAGGGTGCTGCTACCGCTCGCCCGGTCGACTGTTAAAAGCTGCAGTTCATTGAATTTTAGGAATACTTCAATGCATTTTTCAGGAAATATAGCTAAAAGGTGGTACTATCGAATGAGATATTTTTGGAAAATGCAGTTTTTTGACCCACTAGATAGATGTAGCCCGTTAATAATGTAAGACAAATCTTCTAAATTAATACAAATTGATTCCATTATCAGTTTATTATTCTCCCCAAACGTATACCGAAATTCCGTAAACCGATAGCTCTAGTCTGACGACAGAAATCGAATGTCTTAGGAATGTTGGCGAAGAGCGGCTCGGAGAGCAGCCTCTCGGAGGCTGAGAATGCAAAGGAAGCTTTGCGTCTTCACGAAGAAAAGGAGGAGTGTTCGGACAACGACGAGTCGAGCAACGGCTTGGTAAACAGAAATTGCAATCGAAACGGACAATCCCCGACCGTTGTACTCCGACGAAAGAGTCGCGGTAATCCGATGTTTAGGAAGAGCGAAGGAGGCGGCCGTGCTGACAGCGAGAGCACACAAATAACGTAAATTCCATCGAAATCGTATCTTCAATGTTCTTTCGTATGCCCGTAATGCTTTTCACTACCACGTTCCTCTCATTTGTATCCCACCCGCATAACTGTACTCTTTCCACTTTTCAAGAGAACCCTCTGAAGTCCGCAGTCTCTCATCCATGCATTAACGTCCCGCATTTGCACAAACCATTCTTTTTCATCTCTTTCGCGTATCGCGTCACGAAAAAAATTTATATGTTCTTTTTTCTTTCTCGTAACAGCGAATCGACGATAAGCAGTACATCCGGCGTGGATTCCGAGGGTGCCTTGAGAACGAGCAAAAGCGACACGAGCTTGACCGACAGTTTCGTGATGGTCAACGAGGCTGATACGAAGCCCCGTAAAATGAATCCGCAAAATATTCTTCGCGATGGTTTCAAGTGGCAGAGGCAGCTCGTATTTCGCAGCAAATTAACGATGCACACGGCTTACGACAGAAAAGACAATGCCGAGCCGGCCTCGATCACAGCTCTCGCCGTTTCTCGGTAAGGCATTCACTCGTGTTTTCAGGGTAGCACTATCGGTAACTCTTGGACACGTAAGATGACGCGTTACCAATAATAATAAAAAATATCGGCAACAGATAAGAGGCGAATAACAATAATTCATGCGTTTCGTTTGAAATATCCCAGTGATCACAGAACCATTTACGTGGGCGATACGAGAGGCCGGGTCTTCTCTTGGAGCGTTTGCGAGCAACCAGGCAGAACCGTTGCGGATCATTGGCTGAAGGACGAAGGTGCCGATTCCTGCGTGGCGTGCTCCGTCAGATTCAACATTTATGAGAGAAAGCATCATTGTCGCAATTGCGGACAAGTATTCTGTTGGAGGTAGGTTCGGAGAGAGGAGAAAATCAAGGTACTCCTTTAACGAACCCGAATATTCAACAATTAACTGATTTTTGTCTATAATTGAAGAAAAATACATTCTAGTATACTGACAAAATTTCAAGCCAAGTTACCGAACTTTTAACGAAAAATTACGAGTCTAAAAATCGTGTCATTTATACGGCACTTTATGGACATGACACGCTGGCCACATTTCTATCTAATAATGTATATGTTACCGGAAATGTATAAAATACAAGTATTTTATATAATTCTTAGGAAATTTATAAAATGCCCAAGCTAATTCAGGAAAAGTGTGTAGTATTTTATTAATATAATTTCTAGGAGATGTATATCATTTTTAGGTATTTTATAAACTTATTAACTGGTTGAAGGAAGGATATGCAATAGATAAACATTGGTGAGATAATAACATTTTCATTATCTAAAAAATCACATCTTAAATATATTCAAAATAATCCTATCGCCAGGCTTCAATCCACAGGATTTTCATTTAAGCTTCACTAAATATATTAATGATCGTCTCTGCAAAATTTCAGGGTCGGTTATCGATCTAATTACAGAGGAAATTTTTTGTTATTACCAATTATTTTTCTTTGCATATGTTAAAAATATAAATTGTACAAGTCTCAAGTATGATCAGTGGTATGACGAGTGTGAAGCGATAGGATTACCTTAATTACAAACCAAATATTTAATTTTACACAAAAAAAAGATCGTCCATTAAGTATGCATGTTGTAAGGTTTTTTAAAAAATGAATTGAGTTGAAAATTTGCATACAAAATCTTTTCTTATAATTTTTACTTTATTTCGCAACTTGAGCTGAAATGGCACTTGGAATTACGCAGCATCTTATTTTTTACACACAAACATTGTGATGAAGTACAACCTTTCATGTAACTGCACTTTTTGGATCATTGACCGGTCCCAGTTTATTTGGTTCGTTTGCCAGTGCCTCTCCTCCCTTTCATCGCATACCCCGCAATCACTGCCATCCCGAATTTTAGACATTTCCCATTAGTACTTCGGAAATATATATAATTCCTAGGAAATGTTTATAGTCTGATTTGTTTAATACATATTCTGAGCATTTTAGATAGTATATATATTTCCTAGGAATTATATATAATGCTGAGTTGAATACATTTCCGGTAACATATACACTAAATAACTCTAGATGTCTGATATGAACTGCTCTACGCGTGGAAAAAATTCTGAAGAATCGGTAACGAAAATAAAGACAGGTGGTCATCGAATGTTTAAATAAAATATCAATAATAAAACTTGGAAAAATTTGGCTAGCCGACGAATTTTCATAGCCGCGACTTGTTAGAGAAAATGTAAAAATTTCTGAATCTATTAAATTTGCGCGAAATTTTGTAACTTATTTTTTATTAAGCGCCACTATAATTTACCAATGATTCGGAGGGGCCCTGCTTACGCCCCACAAAATACGGCCCTCCGGGAAAGGAATACCTTAAGGAGGGCGATACCTTTAGGCGAGGTAAAAAATGCTGATTTTTATGATTTTTTATTAAAAGGAAAGATTCCTTCATCATTTTTGAGATTTAGGGTATGTCAGTTAGTATTGAGCTTTATTTGCACAATTTTTTTGCAAAGATTTTTACAAAACATTAATATTTCACACAGATACTTTTCACTTATTATCTACACCCTACATTCCTACATTCCGCATTATTTCCACATTCTCCCTTCATTTTTTCGTCCACTCCGTCGATCTCTCCTCCCCTGTGCTCCTTACTCATCTTTCTACACATTTCCTCTATTTCCCTAAAGTACTCGCATAACCCTATTTGTATTTTTCCTCCCAGCATATTTATGATTTCTCCCTTTACTGCCAAATCATCCATTCCTTCCATCATCCATTCCTCTGCTTTCTTCTTTGCTTTCTCTGATATTGACTCTGTACCTTTTTTACATATTAGTAGGTGCTCCAATGTCTCATTTTTTTCTTTACATACCCTGCCCCTCCAATCCTTTTCCCCTTTCTTTCCCGCCCTTTCTCTGTTGCCACATCTTAGCCTCGCCCATATTTCCTTGTCCCTACCCTTTCATCCTTCTCTGACCAATATTTTCATGGCATCTCGTCCTTTTCTATAATATATTTATACTTATCGTTATACATCAATTTTCTGATTTTTTCCTCTTCCATCCTTAAAATTCTGTTGCTTAAGTTTTCCAGTCCCTCTTCTATCCTTTCGTCTATTTTTTTTTACTTCTTTTCGCTCCCTTATCATTGCTCCTATATCTTCTATCTCCAGATTTTTTAAGGGGATATATACACCTAGGAGCCGGATAAAAGGTCATTTTTGTGAATTCTTACAAGGCAAACTATTTGAAATTTCGGATTGGGGTTTTAATTATCTAAAAGTATATACATTCAAAAATATGTTTAATTTTCTTTATTTGAAGATATCAAAAATATACAAGGATATTGTATGATCCTTGGAGCGTCGTAAAAAAATCTGCGTATACGGTACCCACTGGCGTTTCTTCAAAAATCATCTGAAAAAAAACCAAAAAAGTTATTAAATTAGATACTATAATCTAGTACTTGTCATAGCCGATTTTGAAAATATCGATTTATGACAAAATGGCAGACGTTTGAACATAAATAGTGATTTTTGGGCCAAAAATTAGTCATTATTTTGCCTATAAACCAAAAACTGAGTAACGGAAAAAAAATCCTATGACAAGTACTAGATAATGGTGTATAGAATAACCACAAAAAACCTCAAGGCAATCGGTTCATTGGTTTTCGAGAAATTTTGGATACCGATTTGAAAAACGTGGTATTGAGAAAAACGCGTTTGAAAATTTGGGAATGAATAAATCATGAAATTTGTCAACTTACATGGAATCATCAATACCCGGCCCATAGTGTAGGTCTTCTACGGTCGACGGAATGTAGGTGTAAATGTAGGTGTGAATGTAGGTGAATCTAGGTGTATATCTCCCCTTAATACCTTCACTAGGTTTTTCCTGGTGAAGGTATTAAAATCTTTAAAAATGGCGGAGGTGTGCCATGGGCTTCTAAACGGGTTGCGAAAGATGTTGTCAGACAGCGTGACGCGTCGGCGGGATTAATCTCACAAAAGACCAACGTAGATTTTTAATTCATTAACACTCATACGCAGAATAAGAACCAAGAAAACGTGAGCAATGTTTAAAATCGATTAAATGGTACGCTTTGAAACGAAAAGCTTGAAATTTCCAGAAAATTCCTACATTTGCAATAAAAAATACGTTTTTTTTTAATTTTCAAAAAATGTTAAGATCATGTTTTAAATAATATGGTTAGAAATATTTATACCAAATTTCACCAAAATCGGTCGAGTAGTTTTTTGTGCTATACGGCACGCCAGTTTTGAAAATGCAGTTTACAAGATCGTGCCATACCTCCGCCATTTTTAAAGATTAATTAAAAAAATACCATGTAACAACAGCCAAAAGTAGGAATCAAACATACGCTTAGTCTCAAAAAAGGTGAAGGAATCTATCTTTAAAAAAAATCGGTTGTCTGTAAAGTCGGTTTACTGACGATAGTTGAACGTGACAACGTCATAAGAAAATACTGATGGAATGGTTTCATTTTTCAAAAGAAATTTTTTATTTTGTTTGTTTGATAGATATTTTGTATGGATATAGAGAAGGAGGTAAATGGAAATCACAATTGAATTGATCAAGTTACATTTATTTGTACGCATAAATACAATTATGTCAATTTTTATTTATTTTTTTTACAATGTACATATTTTTTGCAAGTATGAATGTGCTTTGAGCAATTGTTTTACAACTTTTATTTTTTCATAAAATTCTTCGTTCAGAAAATCATTTTAAATTTACAAAATACTTGAATAAAATGTATTGTTTAAATTTCTACTCGACTGTTAAAATTTAATTTTTGATTTTATTATTTTATAACAATAAATTTTGTATTGACATTATTTCTTTCAGCAAGTAAACTGAATAAAAGTTGTTGTTCAATTAGTTACTTAATTATTTTTGCAAATTTAATTGTAATTTGTTGTAAAAAAGTAATAATTTTGAATAATTTATTATAAGAATAAACTGTGATTAAATTATTGTTCATAAATCTTAAATTAAAAATTAAAAATTTGGAAACACCATTAAAATTTTTGTAACTCTAGCTTTTAAAAAGCCCGCCTCAATGTGTTTGACATAGGAGAAAATTGTTCCCTTTGACGGCTGGCTGGTCCAACCTGTCATTTCAGACACGTTGTTATGATATGTGGAAGATTTAACATTTACATTTTAATTTTTTTTAATTATAGCTACGCTCGATAATTATTTCGATCGAATAGTAAAGCAATTGATTTTTACTCATCGTGAAATAGTTCTGTTAACTTATTGTTATAGTTTTGTCAATTATAGCATAACCTACAATCGCTGCACTAGCGGACCGATGCTATTTATTTTAATGATGAAAGCACGAATATTCGACAATATATCACTGAACATATATTTAATATCGAAAGAATCATTACCTTTATCGCCGCAATTATCGTTGCTATAAACAATTGACACCACATGCACTTTTCACTGCACTTCATACTTGACGAAAACATGTACATGTATTGTTGTATAGCAGCTGTCCACGCGGACGCATCGCTCATGGCCTCTGCACACTGCGCGCGATGGGCGACAAGCGATGAGCGATATCCAATGAGAACTCGAGTATGACGGAAATGCTCTATGAGAGTGACGTTGCCATTGGATATCGCTCATCGCTCGTCGCTCGTCGCTCGTCGCTCGCAGTGTGCAGAGGCCATCACTCAAGTAGGAGAGAGACAGATGTCGAACGCTGCCGAACGCTGCCGAACGCGGAGGCCGATTGTGCCTCTTTGTCGCTCATTCCGCGCTCTCGCTTACACTTCAAGCCTTAGATGGAACGCCTCAGAGCGAGGTAACGGCGATGAGTCATGCTTTTTCGTGCGTGCAGCCGGCTCCATCGATTTATAAGACGTTATCACGTCAAAAAATCATAAAAATCAGCTAATTTTGTCCTTCCTAAAGGTCTCTAAATCTCCCCCCTTGAAAACGAAAGTGAAACGAAGGGCTATCGTTAAAATTTCAACGTGTCCTCTCGCAAATGTACCGTACAATGTCTTTAAACATGACTAATGTCTCCAAATAAGAATTTCCGAATGTAAACGAAGCTTGTGCAACGACGAAGCAAAAAGGCGTTTTAACAAAATCTTTTTTTTTTTACCCTCACCCAGATGCAGTAGATTCGAGTCCAAAATATCGCGACTCGGTATTCTGAAACCCGTGAGAGTCTGCCAAGGTTGTTACTCCTCGTTACGTAACCAGAGTTCTACCGATAGCAACACTTAATCGACGCTCAGCTGATTGCCGTGTGAACAATCGTCCGAAGACGAGCATTTTCGCGAGCTCGAATCTCGAAGTACGAGCCGCGATACAAGCCAACTGAGAGAAAAAGCAAAACGGAAGACAAACGTGCGTACCTCGCGACAACATTTATTCTCGTCTTAGTGATAACTGCCCCCAGCCGAAGAAAGAAAAGAAACACACAAAAACTGTAACCCACGCTGTATACGAATTACGAGGGAAAACGAGGATGCGTGGCGGGATGAAACGCTCATCGGCAATTTTTTGCAAAATCATTTTTTCCTCCGATACACTTCGTTTTCTTATTTATAGAGACAAAAAACAATTAGTAGGATCGCGGAAACGCGTGGAAATCTTGCGATTCGGGGCAGGACTCGCGCTTGACTGATTCGAGTACCTTCTGTACAATAAACTATTGTACAACAAAATCGCGATGATGTCGGGGATGCTCGCGAAGGATAAATTCGTTGAGCATTTAGAGTTTTACGGACTTCGATTGTCGATATTATCATTTCGCTGTACAATACAAATCTTGCGACATAGAGAAATTGCAGTAGGCGACAAGTGACAAGGTAGCGGAAAGAGAAGACAAAATACCCGGGGACCTCGCGCGAGTCATATATGGATCGTTTAGCCTTGCTTATAAGACCCGCTAAACATTTATCTATCAAATCTGTGATCTGTTTTTACTTTACCGTATATTAATCCCATAACAATTCGTGTATATTGTATCATTATTTATTTATTTTGTTGATTTTTTTTTTTTTTTGTAATACCTGTTTTTATTTTTCGTGCAACTTTGTCGAGCTGCGGAGTCAGAGTCTTTCCAGAAGCGCTTTCTTTATTTCTTCGACATAGTTCTTCAATCGTTTCTTTTTTAAATGATTTTTACTGATTTGAGATTCATCCGTGACGGAATTGTAACCGCTAGACCAGCCAAATGTCATCGTACGATAATGTATTTCGTGCTGTGCGTATTATACAATTTTTTTCTCTTTTGGAAAAAAAATCGCGAATGTTATGTTTTCCGGGGGTTTTTGCAGTTCTACGGATACGAAGAACAATTGATACTCGGTTGTCGAACAAACGTGATGAGTGTGGGATTAATTTGTTTATTTTGACTTTCCATCGAAGCGTCTTTCAGGGCGCTTCGATGGTATAGTCATGTCAATCATCGAAGAGTTACTGGCCATACGCATTTTGCAATAATGGATTATGAAAAAAATGTCACGACTTTTTGCAAACAGAGTTATGTTATTTGTTGTTTCTTCCGTCTGATGCGTGGACTTTCGCCATGGGAAGAGACGGGTGACCGATAATTGGAGATGACTATTAAGGCCATGTGTCACACGTCCGGTCGCTAAAAATCCTAGTGCCAAGTTTCCTCCTAGACGGATCATATTTCGGGCAAAAGAAGAGAAAGCGGTTGTTCGTTGTTCAACAGAGCGGAAAGTGTTTCTTTTCTTTTTTCCCAAAAATCAACCGTTTCAGAAATCATTGGGAATCTGCAAATCAGCTATCTCCCTCGCACTCATGGCCGCTCGGTCGGTGTGACACTTGGCCTTAACTCAGTTCATTGCTTGGTTTGTTGGAAATTTTCGAGAGGCGTACTTCCATTTGGTTCTTTTACGTTTAATTGCAACTCATTTTGCATATAAATTAACTTTTTGCTACATTTGATTTATCTTTAATATTAAATGAAGAAAAAACAATTCGTGTATATTCTATCATTATTTATTTATTTTGTTGATTTGACTTTTTTTGAACATTTGATTTTATTTTGTTGAGTTGACTTGTTTTTAAACATTTTATTTATCTTAACTATTAAATGAACATATTCAACTTAAAAACTGGCACAAAGTAAACAAGTTCCCTACGATTGTGGAACAATATATACGCTTCAACCTCTATTTCGGTAAAATCATTCAAAAATTATTTCCGAATGAATTGTATAAAATACAAATCCAACAATTACGAATATCCCGACGAAATCGGAATATTCGCCTCCGAAAATTGCAATAAATTAGGTATATCCAATGTCAACGAAAAACCCTTATCTTTTCCCGTGTACTCTGAAGACTTATTGGACTAGCGAAACGTTAAATAATGAAATCTGTCTGTTGAAACTTCGAAACAAATCATATTGTCACTCGGTACTTTTTTCGGACGTGACTACAAGACCTTAGAGGGAGTGTATCATTGAGCTTAGAGGGAAAAAAGCATTTCTACAATTTTTCTAAGGGAATCTAAATGAAGATGAGAACCAGATCATGTCAATACAGAGAGGGAATTTTAACGATCAATTTCCAAAGAACAAAAAACATCTTGTGCCAATAAACCGCGAAAATTGATGTTACGTTTTTTCAATTATCTAAATTTTCAATATTGCTATGATCGTTCGTGCACGATGTCCTAGTGAGATGTTCGTGACGTCAATTGTTCAAAGGACAAAGTTGTTTCTTTTCGAAACGATACGAATGTCGAAATTAACTACACTTATCGGGTAACTCCGGACTCAATAGAAATAGTAACTCGACAAACTCATACGATGCAAGAAAACAAAGATAAGCCAGCTGTTCTCACCGCAATTATTTTACATTCGACTCGAACGAAGCAAAGCTGCATGAAAAAGTGTTTTCAGTAATTTTAAAGAAATGGGACTCTAGCTAGCTATATTATATAGGTGATTATATTTTTTTTGTATTAATTGGAAATACTTTTACCCAGCGCCAGAATTGTTACAACCATGATTCATTTTTAAATCATACAACGCGATTTTTTAAAACAATTCGTTTGGATTTTATTTTCAAACGTGACTACGGATGAAGCTTATTTAATTTTTTCATTCGAGCCTCGTCGAATTCAAATGAAAAACTTCCGTCATTTCATCGTCACTATCATATTTTTGTTCGAGCGTACGGTCGTTTTTTTTTGGTCTAGAAAAGACTATCGATTACTTAGAGGGTAGTTCTGTATTGTTGAAACGGGTCGAGGGTCAAGCGTTGCTCGTCGTCGTTCTATCGCAATGTTGGCCTAAACTCTCTCGTTTTATTATTAGCTTATCGATGTTTGTACCACACTACAGCGCTGTAAAAACGTAGAGACAATATAGCGTAATCTACGTGACCGGAAGTATAAATAAACAAAAAACCACGTAGACTCACAATAGTCTGATCAATAGAAGAAAATAATGATGTTGAAAGACAGAAAAACTAAATACAACCACATCTGCCAAGGAAGTTCGTTTTGGCAAAATCAGAGATGGCCACGTTCGATTATTCGACAAAATAATTAATTATTTTTCCAATTGTTTTCCACAATGATTTCTAGTATCAAAGTTGTTTTTTTTTTAATCCGCAGATCCACTTTGCATACACTTTCTCCAAAGTCCGAAGGCAATTAATAAAGTACAAACGAAAATCGTGAATATTCGAGTTATTATGAATAACGTTTGTCGTCTTCTTTTGGCTTTTTAATGATATTTCTTTCCATTAACATGAAAAAGGGACGCGGCGGATTTGGATTACAGGCAATTACGACCGAAATAAATCATTAAATGAGACGAAACGTTAATAAAAGTTCAAAAACAATAACAATGTGTCCATCTCTGAGCAAAATGCAACGTGTCAATGATTTCCTTCGTCGTTCGGACTATAAGAAGACAAAAAAAAAACGTATGGATATGTGCGTGCCTGTATGTATGTATTATAAAGCTAAGGACAAAAAATAGTATTACAAAAATGTCAAATACATTTTTTTTCGTGCTCTATTTTGAATCGTTCAAACAGTACTGAGCTCTTATCCGTTGGAATTGTAATGTTGCGAAAAAGTAATCAAAGCGTAACGCAATCTTTAGGACCGTTCATTCGCCTGTAATTTATTCGGTTAGAGCTCGTTGCAAGCGCTGCTTGTGTCTAGTGAGTAGTAAAGAAATTGGCTATAAAGTATATACCTACATCCAATGCATCTCCAACGAAAAGTTTGATCCGAGTAAATTGATTTTGAGAAATCGCCGCGTTTAATCGATGCTCTAAAAAAATGGTCTGAAAACGCGTTTGATAAATCATGCGTGTCGGGAGAAATTATAAAGCTTATTTTACACGCAAAAAAAAAAGTTTATCAATTTTATTCATGATTTATAAACGAATATATCAGCGTTGCTGTTTTCATCGTTCGAGCCGACCAAGGTCTCAAAATTCTCATCGGATTCGGAGTTTTCGTTGGGGCTGCACGGATGACAAATGTTCGCAAGGGAGAGAGAGACACAAAGAGAGAAAGAAATTAAAAGCCGGATAAATGTTGTATAAAACTTGTACGAAACAATATTATCGCATAGTCTATGTAGAATAAAGTTTTAAAAATGTAACGTTAGAAATAGAACAAAAACAATATTAACTTAAAACGATACTATAAGAAATATAGCAGAGTTTTTATTTCGCAATCGCTCGAACAGTGCGAAATAAGATCACGACTCGTTAATTCGTTTGCCGATTGAAATTTCGTTGGGCCGCAGACACTTTGCATTTTTCGAATCGAGGATAAAGCGCGCGAGTTATTGGAAAAGATATCCGTCAAAACTTCGTTATTTGTTGCATTGAAAAACGGTATTTCTTTCGTTTATTATCAAAATACTGTTTTCATCGTCACTTCGCAGTATTCGAATTGATAGTCAAAGTTTCACTTGTAAACAGATTTATGTCGAAAATTGAACGGTTAGAGATTGAAAAACTTGTCATTGCAGTTTTTCAAAGCAATCAATGAAAAAAAAACATCTCGTCATATCCCCCTATTCTAAGCGATTATATTTATAACTTTATTTAAGTCAATGATTCTGCGGTGTCACATTGAATGAATAATTATTTCAACACAAATAGTGAAGTCTCGAAAAATTAGCCGAATTTACTTCTTTTTGACAACCCATCCACAATTTATATTCTCCCAAGTCGCAGATTATCAAACGGATAAAGCGATGAAAAAAAAAACGATTTAAGTACTGCGCTCAAGTGAAGAGCAAAGCAGGAAACATTCGCACCACAACTTTTTTTTTTAGTTTCTAGTCAAGATACTCGTGTATTTGGTGCCAGTTCATTGGGAAATTGATTAGTACAATTTTATACTTCATCGACAACCATTTTTTTGCAATTTTTTTTTACCAGTATTAGAATTATTTGAACGTACTGATATTGGAATTGTATATAATATTCGAACGAGTACACGTGACTTTCGTAGAGACACACACACACACATATATGTATATACAGGGTGTCCCTCTTATCTCTGCCAACCGAAATAACTCGGTAATTATCGACGTCACAAAAAAATGTTCCAGACAAAAGTCGTACGGTGTGAAGGAGGCCATCAAATGCGACCAATATTTTTTATCTCGGCGGAGGCGCTGACGCACAGTGAAGGTCACCTCCACTTTTTTTGAATGGAATGGTACATGTTTCTTTCAACCATCTTGTGGAGCACTTCAAGCCGCATAAAAAACATTAGGGATCAAAGTCGTTCAAGGTCGATTTGTATCGATGATACAAATCTGAATTACAAATACAAATCTAAAGTCAAATAAATACAAATACAAATCTAGAGTCAAATAAAGACAAATACAAATCTAAAGTCAAATAAAACACAAATCTAAAAGTCGTTCAAGGTCGATTTGTATCGATGATACAAATCTAAATATTTACAAGGCGGCTCCGGCCCTAATCGGCTCCAAATTTTTTTTCACGTGTACGAGCCTATTCTGCAGTATGAAAATATGTTTTTTTTCCGATGGGGGAGGGGTATTTTATAAAGAAAAAAATCCGGAAAATATTCGATTTTTGAAATACGTTTTCTGTATGCTTACTCTAATTTGTCTGGGTTCGTTTGGGTCAAACCCATGTCATTCGACCCACTTGATGTCACCAAACCGGTTTCCTCCATACCTTTAAAAAAGTTTTAAAAAGCATTTGGGGGTTGAAATAAGGGTTGAAATTGTCTTCCCCCGACTTAAATATTATAAACAAAGTGCCCTGAAATACATAGATTCGGTACAACATTTCTAAACCCCTTTTCTAGCTGGAGCCCCACTTGTAAATATTCACCTCAATTTGTATTTCATTTCAATGGGTGACCTTGAATGACCTTGAACGACTCTGACCCCCGAATGTTTTTTATGCGGCTTCTGGTGCTCCACAAGATGGTTGAAAAAAACATGTACCATTCCATTTAAAAAAGTGGAAGTGACCTTCACTGTGCGTCAGCGCCTTCACCGAAATAAAAAAAAATTGGTCGCATTTGATCGCCCCCTTCACACCGTACAACTTTTGTCTGGAACATTTGTTTGTGACGTCGATAATTACCGAGTTATTTCGTGTGGCAGAGATGAGAGGGACACTGTATATATATAAATATTATATATATATATATATATATATATATATATATATGCACAACAGAAATCATTGTATATTCTGTCGTCGGAATAACCGCAAATTTTGCTAAAAGACAGAAATTAGTTGCCGAGGCAAACATGAATGGAGCAAGAGGGTTCGATCGTCGATGTGCGAAAAAAAAAATGATATGTCGTGTGTATGAGAACCAAACCTGAAAACGCTGTAACGCCACAAACTTTACGTTCTATTGTGAACTTTTTTTTTTTTCGTCGATGCGATCCCGAAAATTCCCAAAGAAAATTTGGTGACGATGCGAAAGAGGAGTAAGCGAGACAAGGGAAATGAACAAGTGTGTTAGTCCCTAATACAATCACCGATACGATAATAATCTCGAACGCCTACGCAAGTTTACGGAAGGGCATAACGTTTTCACGAGACGATGATCACTTTACTGTAGCTGCTTGTAAGACGACAATATGTATTCCGTCTACCAATGGCGTTGATTGACAAAAACCCGATATGTTATTCTATCCAGCACACCGATTGTCACATTGAAAACCGAATTTATTGTAAAATGCAGACCGGAAAGGACATTAAAAAAAAGGATAATAAAACAAGAAATAAAGTGAAGCACGCGAGATTTCGAAGTACTGGAAACGGTCCGACCTTAAATTGTATATATTGTAGTACGAGAGAACGGGAACGGTAAGAAAGAGTATTTGAAATTAGCAGCCGGAGCTTTCATCGTCTAAAGATGCGAGCAGGATAATCTTGGATAAATGTAAACGTAGAAATTATCCGGAAAATATGTAGAGCCATCCATGTCTACAAAAACGAAGAACCTTTAGTCGCTGGATATGTGCGAAAAGACGAAAACTACGGGTGTCATGTGTGAGTGATCGAGTAAGGTCCTTTAGAAGTCGCGCGTTAACATGATTACTATACAGACAGTGCAAGAGAGAGAGAGAGAGAGAGAGTGATTAATCTGTGCATTATATGATATACACGAAGAATTGAGTCATTATTTATATCTTACATAGATAGAGGCGTGGTATTGTTAGTTCGTACATGAAACAAAACAAAAAACAAATGTATATTAGGTCATGATCGATATAATATTCTATTGAATGGGTATGAATGTTTTATTTTGTATATCCTTGTCCAAAATTACACCGTCGCTCATCTCAGAAAAATCACGACTCGTCGTACCCAATCTCGAACGTTGAAACATCATAGGAAAGGTGCAGGACGGTATCAAATGATAACGACAAAGTTTTGAGGCTTGAAAAATATGAAAAGACGGAGAAAAAAGGACGTTGTGTATGTAAAGAAGAAACAAGCAACATTCTGGTTTTGCACATCTATATTTTCCGGCAAGACGTCTCGTGCTCATTAGTACGATAGGGATGAAAACCGCGGGTACTTGAGATAAAAGCCCGCTCTGACTGATGCTTTTCCCATTTACGGCACCCTCGTTGGGCTCTGGAAATTCCAATATAACTGAGCGATGGAAAGAAAATAAAAGTGGTTAACACGTGAAGAGGAGGCTTTGCAGCTCGTTAGGCCTGCAAATTTGAAGAAAAAAAAGATTGCCAACTCACCTATCATTTATAGACCAATCACTTTTTCCGAACACTCGTAGTTTTCTCATTTTTTCTCTCTGAATGACATTACTTCTTTTAGCACTGCTTCCTAACATCTGCTTACTTTTGAAAATATTATCGGAACCTATTTACCACAATGGCAATCATTTTACTTGAAAGTTATATTCGAATGCTGTTTACCGTAATTGCAATCATTTTACTGAAAAGTAATAATCGCTATTTTCATGAACTATGTCAGATTTGTACACCAAAGGATTACTAGAATAGAGAGAAAGACACTTCGCTGTGGCATTCGGAAAAATGAAGATAAAAATGAATCGAGGGGCCATTCACTACTGAAATCATCTAATCACCTCAAATGAAATCACGAGCGAAATCATAAGAAATCACTCGAAATCATCCGTCATAGTCGATTTCAAGATATCCTGAAGAATGTTTGAAATCTTCTTGAAATTATATGAAATCACATGAAATCATGTGCATTCATGAATTCTTTATTTTACCAATAATATTCATAATAGGCACACGTTCTCAAGCGCGATTGAGATCTCCACTCTCGCTACAATGTTGTGCATGGTTTCCTGACCGTTATGTTTTTTCGTTCAAGCGCTTTGTCCGACACTTTGTCCGATGCTTTGCCGCTTGTTGAACGTGTCTCAACAAGCGAATCTCGGGCGAACCAGTGGATATGGTAAAAAAAAAACATCTCTATAGTTTAATGCGAACTCCACCAACAGTGCTATAAGCAAGTGGCTACAGTGAGTGGTGGTGCCTCGGGTGGTTGGTGAAAATTCAGTTCCACGCATAAATTCGTGAAGAGAAGTCGCTCATCATTTTTCGCTCGGTTTCTGGATTTTTGCTGGTAAGTACAAACGGTACATTATTGATATGACTAGGTATGTACATATGGGCTCGCATACCTGCTATAGGAGTGCCACTTGGTAACAAGTATAAGAGCTGGCAAAAAATAAGCATGCCAAATAGAACATGCGTCGAACGATAAATACTTTGTAATTGATTAAACCTTTGCATTAAAGAAAATTTCTGAGGTTGCATCGAGATTCTGTTCGATTTCACGCAGAATCAATGGAGGAGAACGAAGAGAGAAAAAAAGCATTCATAAAAAAGTGCAATGAGACTTGTATCGGCGATTGGTGCCTATTCAAAAAATCTAATAGCTCCAAGTGTTTCGTGGGCCTAGTATTAAGTTTTGCTTACGTGCAAGGAAATACTCTTCGAAGTCACGAGTATTCCAGTGAGTATGCACGTATAAGCGGTAATACCAAAGAGATTGGAGTCTTATGTAATTGGTATGAATCCTCCAAAAACAATACTGATTTAATTTCCGTGCCAATGGATGTACACGGCTATTTAAACATAAAACAATACCACGTTACCATTTCTCCACCGATTATAACGGATAAAGGTTTAAAAATTGATGACGCTGTGTATAAAAAAATAAAGAATTTATTGTAAACTGTATGTATCTTTTTTATCGTGGACCTAGCCTTCTTTCCTATTTCTTTACGCTAATTGATATTTTGAAATCATGATTCGAATCATATGGTTTTTAACGAAATCACTAAAAATCGGAAACGATTCTTTGAAATCATGTACAGATTAAATTATAGAAATCATACACGAAATCACATGAAATGAACTACTCATTGAAATCATTGGTGCACATAAATAAAGAGTGAATGGCCCCTCGACAGATGGTGTCTTGGATTCTTCCGATTAATACCTCGCCTTCCCTGTCACATGGAGATAAGTGTTATTTCTTGAGTATATTGAGGATAATTTAGGTATAGAGTTTTATTGAGACGTTCAAATCAACACAATGTTGGGTAAGCAGATTTTGTTTCTTGGATAGACAAGATTTACGTTATGTAGCCACAGAGTAGAACTAAAAAGTGCAATTATTTCTGGGTAGAAAATCGTAGGCTTTTCGGTAAGCTGATCCTTTTTGGTTGATATGGGGTTCTCTGTATGGGCTAGGAGCCATTCTGCGTGCTCCTCGGTATGATGTAATTTATTTCAGTATCCACAATCTTGGGAATACGAAGATTTTGTCGCAAAATCTAATACTTTCGACGAATAATGCCCAATGAGGAATGCTACACCATAAAGTGAGGAGAAGCCACGTTTTCCCCAAATTCCATCCCCAGAGACAGCAAGAGCTGCTTGATTTTCATTTCGACAAATGTTCATTCGACATTTTGTCTTCCACGGCATTTTTTAATTGAGAAGTTGCAAACAGCTTTTCTGGCCTGCTGAATGATCTTGATAATCCCGTCGTAAGAATGTTTGAAAATAGACTTCGGCACATCCATTATTGCGATCTTTTTTTACTACGACTCGCAGCAATTCCAAGTAATGGAACAGCGAAAAGTATTCGTCGGTTTAGATTTCACGCTTAGCCAATTTTAAGAAATGCCGCAATATTTCTAGGCTTACACTTATTACACGAATTACTAATTGAAATCTCAACCCAGCCGTGCTTCTAGGAATCAACGGGGTCATCCCATGTGGCAGCTATTCCGCTTTTTTGGGATTTTTTTTTCGTAAAACCCATTAAAACACACTATCTTTGAATTTTTACTACACATTTATTAACATTTTTACAGTCCCTCAGCATTTTATCAAACGAAAATAACGAGTTGAATCGACTTTACACCGTTCGGAAGATACTCAGATGTAAATAAAAGTTGGTTGACGGCTGCCACGATTCCGGAGGTTTTGTTCATCTGAAATAAACAAATCTGGATGGCTTATAAAAATTCAGGGTATTAGTTTGAATCTTCTAGAATGTGGAATTTTCAGTATGATATTGTAATCGACATTCACAATGGCGGAAACAAAATCAGGACGGGATCAATCCATTAAAAAGCCGTTTTTGAACTTTCACACTCATAACGCTTGCAATTTTCAATATAACAAAATTTAGGGTGGATCTCTTGAGATATGATAGTTTAAGGGGTTTACTGTGGCCTGTAACGGGTATGAAACCATGTGCGAATTTAACAATTTTTTTCTTATGAAAAAGTGATTCACTCATAAAATCAATTACACATCTATTTAGTATGAACATCAAGCCGGTAGAATTTTTTTTTTCGATGTCCAATATGGCCGGCCACTCGAAACGTCTCGAAACAGCATTTTTCCAATTGGCGTGACAAATAATTTCAACAATTTTCACTTGATTTACTTCAAATTTAAAAGTTATGTTCCTAATTGCACTTCGCAGGGAAGTACGTACGAAATTTCTGATTAATCGAAAACTTTTCATTTTATAAGCAGTTTATAAGCAGTTATAACGAAATTTTTCACTGAAAATTCATTTCTTAAGTTCAAATATCTACAACGTTTGAATAAAACAATATTTTTTAAATTCCGTACGCACTTTTCTAGATATTGATTGATTAATGTAGATTGGCGAAATTCTTTGTTTTTTGTTCTACGTAAAAAAATTGTGAATGGTAAATGTCACGCCGCGGAGCGCCTAAAAAAAAGATAACAAAAGAAAATATTAGTAGTCGGCCATTGTGTACATCGAAAAAAAAAATATTTTTTCTAACAGCTGGATATTCATACTAAATAGATGTGTAATTTAATTAATGAGTGAATCACTTTTTCATACGAAAAAAATTGTTAAATTCGCACATGATTTTATACACGTTACTGTGGCTTTAAGGAAAAAATAGCTTCATAGTGGGCGTTTCAAAAGAAGGTATTTATTTGGACATTTGAAGAAAGCCCATTTCATAGTAAAAAAAAAACAACGATAATCGTGAAAAGTGAGCTATTTATTTGCAACAGCGGCTCGAAACACGAGATCATAGTGTACACACAATATACAGGGTGGACCACTTACCGTGTCCACCCCAAATATCTTCGTTGCCTTTAGAGTGACGAAAAAAATGTCAGGAGGTAACTTGATGGATTTCGAAGGACTGATACAGTGGTGAAAAATTCGTTTTGTCAAGGTCATAGTTTTTGCGTTCTCAAGGTCATCAATGGTTTTTCAAATGGGAACATGTTTTTTTTTTATTAACACTTTCTAGCTGATATTCAGACGAATCCAACGACTTACGATAGCATGACCTTGAAATGATTTTTCACCAAAATACACGTGTAACAATAGGAAGTCGTGATGGTATTGACAATAAGAATATCCGAATAATGTAATTGACTTTTTTTGTGCAGAAAATGTATTGTAACAAATGTTAGAAGTGATGGCCATTAACCTCGACACATTTTTGAAGAGGTCGGATGAATTTCCGGAAAATGGAGCTTTAAAATGACGTGTAATATGTCCCCCACCCTCTCCATTTTGTCAATTGTTGATTTGAATAATCTGAAAAATATTTCGCGTCATAGCATTTTATTAGATTTTGAGTTAGATCAAACAGGTCAGGTGATATGGACATCCAAGTTATCGCTAGGTAACCGTTGCGGAAACCCCATAAGAGGACCACAAATAACTTTTGTATACGTTTTATTAAACCTCGCCTTAGAGTTGTTCATCACTATGGGATTCTGGGCGAGTGAAAACAACCTTGAAAGATGCAGATTGTGCAGACCACCTGTTGTTTTTCTTTAATCTGCCTGGTTGTTTCTACTGTTTAAGGTGCTCAGGGTCTTTGCGGGGCAGGCGGTAAGAGGGGAACACATGTTTAAACACGGTCGCCTGTAACGGCTGACAATCCCGAATAATCAAATTTTCGGTTACGTAAAATGAATAAATTTCAACTATTAAATATGTGGATAAACTTGTTCATAAACGTGACTGCTTAGAAATGTTATTAATCTTTTTTGTTTATTTACATGGCAAATAAGTTATTAACCAAGTTGAAATGTGGCAAACGCGCAATTTAGTTCTCAGTAACTGGTATCACTAAGCTCAGATACGACCGACACATCGTGAGCGCGTAGCTGTCAAACATCCTTCGCGAATTCCGTTTTTTTGTTCGGCGAAAATGAAAAGATGGAAGGGAAAATGCAAACCGAAAAACAGTATAATCGATGGTTGGAGAAAGTACAGCTGGGAGAACGGCAGAAAAAAGTAGTTGAGCTAGAAAATGAATACGCCCCCGAGGAACGACCGTCAATTGATTTGAAGGTTATGTCGAAACACATGCACTGCAGCTTCTGTAAAAAATGGTTCAAAATATTTAAATACTCTTTATGAAACCGCGGTAAGAAAGTTATAGCAAGGAAGCGATAGTTTGTGCGTTTCAAATTTTGGCGTCTATTCAAAATGGCCGACTTGACAGCAGCGTTGCCACGTGCCGTAGGGCCCTTCATCGTTTTACGCGAATCAGCTGAAATTTCCGATTTTATTTCACGAATATCTCGATAATGAGACAGACAAAACGCTGTACTCTTCGTTGAAAAGATTCGTACAAATCTCAATAACTTTTTCCGCCTATTTCCATTCAATTCTTACTATTTTTATTATGTTGCGACAGTCGTATTAGCGTTCTCATGAAGCTTTTGCTATGTCCCGTGCGGAAAACTGATAGGGCATCCCTAATAAAATAAGGGCCTTTCAGGGCTTCCCTAGTGCTTCCCTAGTAGGGATTTCCACAATGGGCCCAGACTTGGCCATTATCTGGATGAACTTGTAGGGATTTACACAATAGGCCCCGACTTGGCCATTATGGGGATAAACCTGTAGGGATTTCCACAATAGGACCCCACCTGGCCATTATAGGGATAAACCTGTAGGGATTTCCACAATAGGCCCAGCCTTGGCCAATATAGGGATAAACAAGTAGAGATTTCCACAATAGGCCCAGATCTGACTATTATAGCGATAAACTAGTATAAATAGCTTAGGCTACATGGTTGATGGTATTTCAATTATTCAAATCGATTATATACATCGATCGAATAATATTATCGAACGCAAATTGGGGAAAAGTGTAAGGGCATTAGCAAATAAAAAATCAACGGTGAACACAAATATTCAGACAAACATCAGACAGTTTTTATTTATCAAATTAAAGAAACCTTTTGCATAGATACAAACAATTACTCATGGTTTCACTCATACATGGAGTAATGCTGGCGCATAAGTGTGAACGGTCCCAACCGGTTTTCTCGGCATTTTTATAGCAACTAATTTCCGCTCAATACTCATCATAGGGAAAATTATTTCTTCTGAAGACTTCGCTGATATTTCCCATTCATAAACTTTATCTGATTGTGTAGGATAAGTAAATAAATTGGTCTTTGTTTTCCAGATCTTTCCCTCAATGAAAATAGATTCTAGTGATTCAGTAGACCCATATATTTTTTTCATTTCTACTACAGATCCATTCCTTAGAATGGATGTGTAGTAGAATATATTTGTTTAAATAATGCAAAAGACTGGCATGGGGGGCGCAGGATGCGTTAAGTCTCATCGAGATGACTTATCTACGTGGACCTTGCAGAAAAACAAGTGAATTCCGTGGTATATTTTTTCCCCGTGATATATTGATATTTTTCCGTGATATATTAATGATTGAGAATTACTTATTCAATTACTTAATAATTTCCTAATTAAAACTAAGATAATATTACTTTTATTGGAGTCATTAATACTTTACTTTATACAGCGGACATATAATGTCGCTCCTTCGCGTTCTGTACCCTTATAGACTCATTTCAGACTGTGACTATAACTATAATCAATGTGATAATCTTATAATTTCAAACTTAAGTGTTACAAGCTATCACAATTCTAATTAATGTTATCATAGTGGATAGTTCCTCAAAAATAAATGTTTTCAGTGAAGAGAGTTCGCCTCACATTATTTTTTGTATTAATTTTGTCATGGCAGTTTGTCATAAAGGCTCACATGCAAATACGCAATCACATTTCTACGCGCGCACACATACATACACATGTACTCACGCCCACACCTATGAACAATTACATAAAAACAAATACGGATATACCCTGACGTATTTAACATACACGTATATCCACTGATACGGATATTTTATGGCGCTGAAATGGTTTAGATGAGGCGCCGTTGAGGCATTTTCAGGGCGCTAAAATGGTTTTGATAAGGCGCTATTGAGGCAACTTATAAGGCCCCGGTCGTTGCGCCTTTAATGGCCCTTGTTGACAAAGTGTGACCGGCCGCTATAACGGCCCTCATGTGGCTTCCAGATTGGGGCCCGAATAAAGTTAGGGGAATATTATTGGGGCCCGATCACAGCCCCAACTCAATTTCCGCACGGGGTGGCCCGTGTATAAGAGCCCAATTTCAATAATTAATTGCTCAACAAACACGCAGCGAAGTACTTGAAATTTTACACGGAGTCGCAACGCCTGTTCGAAAATATCCTCAATAAATTTTAGCAAATTCTTACTATTTCACATTAGCTGTGCAACCTCCTTGAGCTCTTGCGAAAATACACTTTTTTTTCCGTCGACGATTCAAACAAAAATCA
Source organism: Ophion obscuratus (assembly GCA_964007375.1). Taxonomy (NCBI): domain Eukaryota; kingdom Metazoa; phylum Arthropoda; class Insecta; order Hymenoptera; family Ichneumonidae; genus Ophion; species Ophion obscuratus. Next base: position 36,530,195 of record OZ023312.1, on the reverse strand, counting down.
ATCCCAGTACCATTGTGATTATCGATCGTGTTACATCGATAAACGTCAGTCGATAGGATCTTGCCGACGATGAATGATAAGGATAGTTTGTGACCATAGTAATGTATGTCATCTCGTTCTCGGCGACAGCGGTGATAGATAAACGCTCTCAGTATTATCCGCGGAGGAAAAAAGCGGTAACGTTCGATAAAGATCGAGGACGTGTTTTTTCAGCCCCCAGCCCTCCCAACAACAAGGCCCCGTCAAGCATATAGCCGATTATTTTCGGCCGACATTCTTCGTTTGTTGATGCAAATGGGGTAGATTAATTTTTTTCATGTGGACCAACCGTGATTAAATTTTTATTTAGCAAAATGTATTATCGCCCCTTCATAGAGCACGTTTTTTAAAAATAACGTCGAAAGCGTATTTCCTTAACAAATAATGAAAGAACCAAACACGATGTATTCTCTTTAAAACAATATATTTCCTGGGGTATCATTTTTTAAATGTCATGTGCATTGAGAGTGAACCATTGATTGCTCAAAATTTGGTGGTGCATCCGAAAAAAAGAAATATTTGTTAACTGATATTATTTTTTACAACTGCTGAAAAAAACCTGTGAAAGTTTCAGTACTTAGAGCCAGACGCGCACACCGACCAGTATATGCTCTTTATCTAAAAATAGTTGACTTTAAAATTGTATAAATGAAAAGAGAAAAAGCTACGATAATGGTAAGTCCAACTCATGTGTAGTGTATATATAATTACACCATATTACACTATAAAGTATATAACTACACACTAAAAAAGCAATTATTGACATGGAAAAGATTGACAAACATTATAATTGTAAGCGAATTTAGCTGATGTCTGAGAACGTCTCCTTCCGTACCTTCAAACAACGTATGTCGTTGTTTGAAAGTTTCAAGCAAATTTGACCCGATTCTTTTTATTTTCCGTACAAAGCGTTTAGGGGTTGAATTTCGAAAAACGCTAAAATACCTGTTTTATTAATTGCGTTGAAGAGCTTTAATACTAAATTTCAAGTAAACCTTCTGACCAGATTTTTTATTTTACATATAAACTTTGCCACCCTCTTTCTCCCCTTAGGGGTTGAATTTCGAAAAATACTGAAATACGTGTTTCATTAATTGCGTCAAGAAGGACAAATACCAAATTTCAAGTAAATCCAACCAGATTTTTTAAATTTCCATACAAACTTTACCACGCCTTTTCTCCCCTTCAGGGTTGAATTTCGAAAAACGCTGAAATACGTGTTTCATTAATTGTGTCAAGAGGCACGAATACCAAGATTCAACTAAACCCGACCAGATTTTTTAAATTTCCATACAAACTTTGTCACTCCTTTTCTCCTCTTAAAGGTTGAATTTCGAAAAATCCCTTCTAAGTAGGTGCTTACGCCACAAAAGCAACCTACTGTCCAAATTTCATGTAATTAGCTTCAGCGGTTTTGACTTGGTGTTGATGAATCAGTCAGGACATGTTCTTTTATATGTACATGCGCACCTTTTCAAGAAAGAGAGAGAGAGTATACGAAGATCCGGACAAAGAAGAGACGCCGAGAACAGTCGCAGGGAATACGATTTTTTCCGTACGAAAGTTTATACTATATTTCACCCACTTAGGGGTTGATTTTTGAAGAATCCTTTCTTAGCGCACCTCTACACTCTCTAGGGAACATATCTTCCTAATTTCATGTTTCTATCTTCAATGGTTTAGGCTGTGCGTTGTCTGTCAGTCAGTCAGTGAAGGAACAGTTTTATATTTAAAAAAAAATCAAATTTCACCTTGTTGAATTTTAGAAAATGCTGAAATACTTATGTGTTGCATTATTTGCATTGTAGAGTATTTATGCCAAGTTTCAAGTAAAATCGACCAAACAAATATTTTTTTCTACACAAACTTTTCCACGCCCTTGTTTATCCCTTAAGAATTCTATTTTGAAAAAGGCTTAAATACGTGTTTCATTACTTGTACTGTAGAGAGTTTGTGTAATTTTTCAAGTCTATCCAACTGAAAAAATATGTTTTTGAACACAAACTTTTCTACTCCCTTGCAACCCATTAAGGGTTCAATTTTTTAGAAACGCTGAAATACGTGTTTCATTAATTGTATTGTAGAGTGTTTATGCAAAGTTTCAAGTACATCCGGCCAAACATATATTTTTTTCCCATACGAATGTTTGCATCTCATTTCACGCCCTTGAGGATCGAATTTCAAAAAATCCTTTCTTAGTGCACCTCAACACCCTCTAAGGAACATGTACCAAATTTCATATTTCTATCATCAGTAGTTTAGGCTGTGTGTTGTCAGTCGGTCAGTCACGGAACAGTTTTATATATATAAGGCATTACACGCCATTTCGCTCCACCGCGACCCTGACCGTTTTTTATTTTTTTTTTATTTTTCAAAATAAAATAGTATGCTATGCGGGGAATCTTTTCACAAATTTTTTAATTTTTATTGCATGTATTTCAGAAGTAACAATTTTTCGAAAAATGTGGATTTCAGAAAGTTCGGAAACGTTCTAACGCCGATATCTCTTAAATTAATCGATATATCGAAAAATGTCCATAGATCGATTTTTTTCATATTAGTTCACACTTTCATAAAAAAAGGAAAAAAATTTAAATCATAGTTGTCAACATTTTTTCACCGTGTAAAGTGAAAACTATTTTTTTTTAAATGATTGCCATTTTTTTTTCAAACAGTTCTCTAAAATAATATGATGAATTATACGAATTTTAACGCTAGTCCCATTGTGGGCCGATTTTTCCTTGTATTTTTTTTTAAATAAATTTAATTTTTTTTCACGAAAGTATCGAGTGTTTCGTATGAATTAGTAATAATTTTTATTACTAATAATACTCGTAAGTAATAATGATTGTACTTATTTACAATTAGTAACTGTAGTGAAAATTTTATAATTAGTAGCCCGATCTAATATGTTGAAGAATTATTTTCCCATTACTTTCCTAGATGAAATAATAAAAATGATGCATTATAGGAGAATATATGAATGAAACACTACCCGTTTGGGTATCATAACGGTTACCCAAAAATTTCACTGTGTTGTGCCTGATAATGATGGTGCCTTAAGAGTAAAAGATTTTTCAAAATCTGATCAGTTTCGATTGCGTTAACTTTTTAAAAGAGTGAGAAAATAAATATCTAACTCTCTCAAGATAAAAAATATGTACTTAGTGTTTCATTAATATATTAACAGTAAAATGAACACACTAAAACGAAACTTGAAATATGAATAAAAAAACATACGACAATCATAAATCCGCACACGCTCTAATTCAAATTTTCACTATGAAATGAGAAAAACTTAGCAGAATAAACAACATCAGATAATGAATATTTGGCAATAAACTGAGATCAAATCAACAATTTACTTATACAATGATTTTTTTTTATAGCAACCGTTGTTCTTGATAATGTGTTCTCAAAAACAATAAAGCATTTAAATTCTGCCAGATTTCGTATTCGTTTTTGTGTGCTAAGCTATGCAAATGGAGCAATCCTATTGATTGGTTTCATACACATCCTCAGCTCACATCACTAGTGGAAAGCCGGCCTTAGATTGGGCGGGTTCAGAAAAATAAATAATAAAAATATCACTCAATGTCTAAAATTTATGAATATTGGAAAAACGATATTACTCGTCTCAATTCCGGAATTGAAATATTAGACAATTTGTTCCGAAATTCCGGAGTTGCAAAATTCTGGAACATCGGAATGTGCGCCCTACTCGTAATTCTATCGTCGAAATTGTCAAATAAAGCAACTGCATGGTTTTAAAAAACGATTTTAAATTCCCTATCCTAAACCTGCGCCTACTGCGTTAACATTTTGTTTCCTCACTGTCAAAGTCCAAAGCGTCAATGGATCTCATTTGGACGAGGATTTACTCTGTTAAGTTTTCCATTGCATATACCCTTAATAAGCTACAAGTTGTCCCTCAAGGGAGGAAAACATGTAGACGACGAAAAATAGCCAATTTTGATGTATTCTTTTTGCAACAAACAAAACGTTTTAGATTTATGAAACTTGAGGTACAATTTATTGCGTAATTAAACTATTTAAATGATTTTTTTTCCTTAAAAATATTGCACAATGGCGACTTTATGGCGTGGTCTTCCAGGAAGGTTTTGGCGGCAGGTGTCCGCTTGTGCGCAAACCAACGACTTCAATAATTATATGAAATATATGAGGCAAGAATTTTTAGTATTTTAACATCGAAATGCTGAACTTATACTTGAGAAACATTTAAAAAGTTCAAAATTTAGACAATGGGACACTAGAGAAAAAAATTAAAATTTTACACAATATTTTCATTCTTTTTTGCAATGAAAAAGTACTTTTTAAAAGTGTCTTTCATAAACAAGTAGGTAAAATTTCAAAGTCATATTGTTGTTGAATTATATGTGCAATTTTAGCACGAACTTTTAGCTCGTTTTAATTAAGGTTCCCCACAAAGTGCAAAAATGTATTTTTGAGAAAACCGCCCGAGTCAAAATTTTTAGCCTCCTCTGAACCCTCGCAGGACCCATTTCTTTTGTAATACATAAACCGCCAGCCTCCGTTGAACCTACGAAACCTCATTTGTCGAGTTCAGTGCCATGCAGAGACCTCCTCTTGGCCCAGGGTAGCCTCTGCTAGACCTCCCAAACCTTCTCTCGACCCCAGTTTCAGTGAAACGTGCAGAGCACAGGCCTCCTTAACCTGCTTTCAACCTCAAACTGTTGCCTCGACCCCACCTAACCTGCTTTCGGCCCAAATTCGATATCTCCTCCATCATCATTCCATTGTGGCCTGGTCGGTAACCCGTTCGATGACGAAAATAATACGAAATTAATAAAAATACATCGTCCCCTTATCAAATTATTAGTGCAATATTAATATGCGAAAACAATCAAATTTTCTCAATATCGATTTATTATTATTTTATAGGCAATTCATAAAATAATGCTTGTATATACAGTCCTACTCCAATTCTATCGGATTAATGGGCGTTTTCCTGTCAGAAAAAATCTCACAGGAAAATTCTTCAAAAATGTCAGTCTATCCAGTATAAGCTTACGCGACGTTTTTCGTCCTTGACATTTCCTCTTAAACCCTCTAGTTCTTGAGTTACATTGCATTATCTAGAATTAGTCTTTTTTAGCAAAAAATGAAATAACATTGCGAAAAAAATCGTACAAAACTTTATAAAAACGCAAATGGAGTTCTTGCTACCCCGTTCAAGTTTATCATGGATAAACGCAACAATTTTTTTGCATAAGTCATGCGCCCAATTCTCGATGGTCGAAAAGAAGCCGAAAATCAGTAACGTATAAAAGTGCGTACCGGGTCGAAAAGAAAATTATAAAAAAATATTTCAGAAAAGCAATATAAAGCTGAATTTATTCCCGTCAAAACGCCGTTCGGTAAATTTGGTTATTTTTTTATTTACGAAGCTATGTAACTTTTCGTGCAGCAAGAAATATCGACTATGGTGTATAAAAACTTTTAAGCGACGGTATATATTATATAATACTATATACATATATTATACTCGAAATATGTGATTGCATTAATATATTCGAATATACACTACCAGTCAAAAGTATTCAGACACTTCAGATAACTGCAAAACTTAATATCACTTTGGATCATTGCAAACTTATGGTAGAATAATAATTATTTTATGAAGATAGTATAAAGCTCCGTATAATTACTTAATTATATAGATCTTTATAGTATGTTCGTGAACGAATAAATGAAATGAATTATATTACTCTAACATTATTTGGCAATTATCCAGCGCTCAAAAGTTTTGCGATTATGTGGAGTGTCCGAAAACTTTTGGCTGGCAGTGTAGATCTAAATAACATATAATGTTGATATCTATATGGAACGTTAGGGTGTTAATTATAGTCTATTTCATGTTTTACAGGATTGAAATTGTCGGTTTAGAATTCAACCTCATTCGATTTTTTCTTTATTTTTTCTTTTTGTTTTTGTTCGTTTTATTTTTTTTGTTTATTCAATAATAAGTTGATAAATGTCGACGGCCGATTACCGTCGATTTTAAATAAAATGTTTGGTTTTCTTTGTTTTCATTTTTAGCACGTCGAAAATTTAATATTAACTAACCGCGTCTATTTGATTCTTTTTTATTTTAGTTGACTAGATTTTTCATAGAACCAAATTTTTCCTATTGCATTCCATCATTAAAATTATTGATTTCAAAAATATTTATTTATAGAAAATGAATCTATTTAATATCGTCCAATAACTACATATTTTATTTGATCCTAATAAATATGTGATTCGGTTTCATCAGTTCAACATCTTCATCTGTTCAAAAAAACAATTTAGTTAAGTTCACTGAATGGGACTAGTTATTTTTTTTAATTTACCTTAAATAGAATTTTCTTAGAGTTAACCTTTTTTCTATTTGATTGAACTAATGATCCATCTTTATTGCAACACTCATAAAAGGAGCGTGGGGTAGAGAAGGTGGAGAGAGAGAGGAATTTTACATATATGTATATGTATATGTGTGTTTGTTTGAAAAATCTATAGCATGTTATTCGATGAAACTCTCTAATTATCACAATCATATTAACTAATTCACATAGCTTATGTGATACAACAAATAGTTAGAGGTATTCATTTGGTCTCTTATGCCATATCAGCGACCAAAATGTTACAAGCATTCGGTAGCATAGGGGCAGCGGAGCGTAGTTATAAGTAGGTAGGCTAGGTTCAAGACGCATATAGGGCAAATATTTTCTTCGAAAAAAATCATTTCTATAGGCCAGGGAATGACGAATTAGGATGAAAAATCCTTGTGGTAAAGCTCTCAATTAAGGAGTTCATTTTATTTTCGATTTATGAAATATTTTATGCATATAGTACACTTAGCTTTACAGTGTACATTGTAAGCAAATAAAGATTAATTTGAATCTCATCTTTATTAATATATATATGAATATCTTTGAAAGAAATATGATCGTAGTAGGCTGTGAGACAAGGAAAAGACCTATTTTATTTAAATAGATTCTATATAAATTCATTTTTTGTTTAGCAGTGTACAGTAGGCCGAAAGGGGGGGAAGTAGGTTCTGCGCGAGCGCTCGCAGTAGGCCGAACTGAGGTTCCGTAGGTTCAATTGTGAACCTCACTGACCTCCTTTGAGTCAAAAAGTCTACTTTCTGCCATGCCGGAGGTTCATCGGAGGCTCTAACGCATGGTACTTTCAAACATTGTACCCTCCTTTAGATACCCAATAATCCGCTCACGCCGATTTCTGCTCGCCTTCATTTTGTGGGTTGAACGCGGCTCGAAAATTTCGACTCGGGCGTGTTTGAAGTTTGTGGCGGCTCCGGCTAAGCGGTGAGATGCGTCACGCTTACAAGCAATAACGTCGGAACGGCTACGAATTTCGGTTTAAAACTTTACCACCTTATTCTTGAAATGTTAAACTAACATTTTACGTACCGAAAAATACGATTTTTTGCCGCTACATGTATTTCCCCCTTAATACAGCGCAACAACAGAATCCTGTTATAATTATAACCCCATTGGCCCCGTCGTACCTTACCATCGAAATGATTAATATTATCATTATACTGGGATTATGAATATTGATTACCTTATTACAGTTCAATCAGTAAAGGTACCCGAGTCGAAATTTTCGAGCCGCGTTCAACCCACAAAATGAAGGCGAGCAGAAATCGGCGTGAGCGGATTATTGGGTATCTAAAGGAGGGTACAATGTTTGAAAGTACCATGCGTTAGAGCCTCCGATGAACCTCCGGCATGGCAGAAAGTAGACTTTTTGACTCAAAGGAGGTCAGTGAGGTTCACAATTGAACCTACGGAACCTCAGTTCGGCCTACTGCGAGCGCTCGCGCAGAACCTACTTCCCCCCCTTTCGGCCTACTGTACACTGCTAAACAAAAAATGAATTTATATAGAATCTATTTAAATAAAATAGGTCTTTTCCTTGTCTCACAGCCTACTACGATCATATTTCTTTCAAAGATATTCATATATATATTAATAAAGATGAGATTCAAATTAATCTTTATTTGCTTACAATGTACACTGTAAAGCTAAGTGTACTATATGCATAAAATATTTCATAAATCGAAAATAAAATGAACTCCTTAATTGAGAGCTTTACCACAAGGATTTTTCATCCTAATTCGTCATTCCCTGGCCTATAGAAATGATTTTTTTCGAAGAAAATATTTGCCCTATATGCGTCTTGAACCTAGCCTACCTACTTATAACTACGCTCCGCTGCCCCTATGCTACCGAATGCTTGTAACATTTTGGTCGCTGATATGGCATAAGAGACCAAATGAATACCTCTAACTATTTGTTGTATCACATAAGCTATGTGAATTAGTTAATATGATTGTGATAATTAGAGAGTTTCATCGAATAACATGCTATAGATTTTTCAAACAAACACACATATACATATACATATATGTAAAATTCCTCTCTCTCTCCACCTTCTCTACCCCACGCTCCTTTTATGAGTGTTGCAATAAAGATGGATCATTAGTTCAATCAAATAGAAAAAAGGTTAACTCTAAGAAAATTCTATTTAAGGTAAATTAAAAAAAATAACTAGTCCCATTCAGTGAACTTAACTAAATTGTTTTTTTGAACAGATGAAGATGTTGAACTGATGAAACCGAATCACATATTTATTAGGATCAAATAAAATATGTAGTTATTGGACGATATTAAATAGATTCATTTTCTATAAATAAATATTTTTGAAATCAATAATTTTAATGATGGAATGCAATAGGAAAAATTTGGTTCTATGAAAAATCTAGTCAACTAAAATAAAAAAGAATCAAATAGACGCGGTTAGTTAATATTAAATTTTCGACGTGCTAAAAATGAAAACAAAGAAAACCAAACATTTTATTTAAAATCGACGGTAATCGGCCGTCGACATTTATCAACTTATTATTGAATAAACAAAAAAAATAAAACGAACAAAAACAAAAAGAAAAAATAAAGAAAAAATCGAATGAGGTTGAATTCTAAACCGACAATTTCAATCCTGTAAAACATGAAATAGACTATAATTAACACCCTAACGTTCCATATAGATATCAACATTATATGTTATTTAGATCTACACTGCCAGCCAAAAGTTTTCGGACACTCCACATAATCGCAAAACTTTTGAGCGCTGGATAATTGCCAAATAATGTTAGAGTAATATAATTCATTTCATTTATTCGTTCACGAACATACTATAAAGATCTATATAATTAAGTAATTATACGGAGCTTTATACTATCTTCATAAAATAATTATTATTCTACCATAAGTTTGCAATGATCCAAAGTGATATTAAGTTTTGCAGTTATCTGAAGTGTCTGAATACTTTTGACTGGTAGTGTATATTCGAATATATTAATGCAATCACATATTTCGAGTATAATATATGTATATAGTATTATATAATATATACCGTCGCTTAAAAGTTTTTATACACCATAGTCGATATTTCTTGCTGCACGAAAAGTTACATAGCTTCGTAAATAAAAAAATAACCAAATTTACCGAACGGCGTTTTGACGGGAATAAATTCAGCTTTATATTGCTTTTCTGAAATATTTTTTTATAATTTTCTTTTCGACCCGGTACGCACTTTTATACGTTACTGATTTTCGGCTTCTTTTCGACCATCGAGAATTGGGCGCATGACTTATGCAAAAAAATTGTTGCGTTTATCCATGATAAACTTGAACGGGGTAGCAAGAACTCCATTTGCGTTTTTATAAAGTTTTGTACGATTTTTTTCGCAATGTTATTTCATTTTTTGCTAAAAAAGACTAATTCTAGATAATGCAATGTAACTCAAGAACTAGAGGGTTTAAGAGGAAATGTCAAGGACGAAAAACGTCGCGTAAGCTTATACTGGATAGACTGACATTTTTGAAGAATTTTCCTGTGAGATTTTTTCTGACAGGAAAACGCCCATTAATCCGATAGAATTGGAGTAGGACTGTATATACAAGCATTATTTTATGAATTGCCTATAAAATAATAATAAATCGATATTGAGAAAATTTGATTGTTTTCGCATATTAATATTGCACTAATAATTTGATAAGGGGACGATGTATTTTTATTAATTTCGTATTATTTTCGTCATCGAACGGGTTACCGACCAGGCCACAATGGAATGATGATGGAGGAGATATCGAATTTGGGCCGAAAGCAGGTTAGGTGGGGTCGAGGCAACAGTTTGAGGTTGAAAGCAGGTTAAGGAGGCCTGTGCTCTGCACGTTTCACTGAAACTGGGGTCGAGAGAAGGTTTGGGAGGTCTAGCAGAGGCTACCCTGGGCCAAGAGGAGGTCTCTGCATGGCACTGAACTCGACAAATGAGGTTTCGTAGGTTCAACGGAGGCTGGCGGTTTATGTATTACAAAAGAAATGGGTCCTGCGAGGGTTCAGAGGAGGCTAAAAATTTTGACTCGGGTAAACTGAAAAAACATCTACTCATAAATTCTCGATATAAGGTAACGGTACCAATGCTCGGACGGGTCCCACTGTTCGGACAGTAGTTCGAATATTTCACTATATCAGCTATCTAATTGATAGGTAACGAAAAGTGGCGCTTGCATTCTATTCAGCTTTCAATTGTTAATTGATTATGGGAAAATTGTACGCTAATAATGAATTTTAGTCGTAAAATTAACGAGTTATGATAACGAGCCCGTGTTAGTCATGTCATGAATGCACTTTTCTAGATCAAAGAGCTAAGGAGTTACGATAATTTGTGATAGTAATAGAGGTCTATTTTTTATCGATTTCTAGACTAGACTTATGATCCATCGAAAGCGAATCGAACCGACTTTTCGACACCGTCGTTACGTTTTGGTTTGTATAAGGTTTTATATAATAAATTCAGCGTCTCATTCATTGGGACATCTATCCCACGCATGTACCACGGTCGAATCTCATGTCCGATTGCTGGTACGAGAGAACGTAGCCGCAGAGACTGAATCGCCGGACGCAAAGCGTTGACAGTTCGTTTCGCTGTGTACTTCGCGATAAATGATTTATTCAGCTTAGTTTGTGATTTTGATAAAAGAAGTAAAGACAAAGATGAAATCAATTGGTAAGTCCATCTGTCCTATATTTAGATAATATAATAGGTAACGTAACTAGTCGCGACGCAAACAAAGTTTGTGGTTATGTGGTTATAGGGACGTGTCCCATAATTGGGACATGATAGTGTCCGAACATAGGTACGTAACACTAACAGGTGTCCGAAAATTGGTACATTTGGTACTATTGAACATTTCAATATATACAAATAAAAACATTAAACTTTCCGGTAGTTATTGTATGTGTTTTAAAAACTAGAAATTACGAGCTTCACGTTAGTTCCGGTCATTTTTGTGTTAAACAGTCCATAAATGAATTAAAAAAACCCTGTAATCTAAGGATGCTCTTAACCGTCCGAGCATTGGTACCTTTACCTTACATTATTATCATACATCTCAATAATTATTGTTCTATCTCTTGCCCGTTGGGAACTTCTGTATGTCAACATGAATTCAACTTCTCCTCGATTCAACCCTTCATTACGGGCGTCAGTTTTCGTAAAATCAGCATTGGAACACCGGGGACCGAATTTTTCTAAAAATAAAGTATATTTTAGTACTGCTAACTGAACATCATGATTGCCCGTAAATTCTGCGACACGGATGAACAGGTAATATCTATCAAATTTATAGTAGAGTAGCCGATTTTCAACAAAAATTATTGTAGCGATGATGACGAAAATGTGGGAACTTTAGACAAACAATTGAACATGTTTCGTGTCTATACAATGTCGTACAAGTAGTTTTAAAAAGATCCCTCCACGTATAACTATATGAAGTTTCATATAGTTATTTTCCATTGGGGACGAGTGGGGAAAAGAGAAAACTACGAATCTGCAAAATCGTGGGATTTGATGACCGTGTCCGTTTCCCGCAGAATCAACAGTTTTTCCCGCGCGTCTGCTTCCCTCTTTGGCTTGCTCTCTGTTACTTTTTTCCACAGCTGAGTGTTTTCGAGTTCTTATTTCGCTCTCTCGGTCTCTGTGGCGGGCGTGAAAAGTATATATTAATGCGATTAGATAAGCGCACGTCGGGTCTTGGTTCATAGTGCGTTCAGCGGATGCAGACATCATAAGAGAGCGAGATTTCAATGGGTCTCCCTCAGTAAGCGTCGTGTGTACGTTGCAGAAAGATTTCTGTCCAGGTACAACGTGCAAATATAAAAGTATACCGATAATAAAAACGGTGTTCAGAGATTTTTAAATAAATTCACTAAGAAGCCACGTATACCAAGGTTGACCGTGTAAGCCCGTCGATCAGTGCGACGAGTGTTCGAACCGAAAGCTTTGAACAGCTACGTAGAACCGTTTTTTCTCTTCGTTCGTACAAGCAAAGCCGACACGTTACGACTGGGAATGACTTTCTTCGTCTCACCGGTGATTCTTAGTGCGAAAAATCACGTGAAATTTTGAGGAACATTCAAGGAAAAATTCCACCTCAACGGGTCTCGGAAAACTAACCGGAAGCGCGCGGGACTCAAAATGGTCAAGATATGTTTATAACGATCACGTAGCGAGATATCTCACTGGTCGTACGCGGTACACGCGCATGTGCCCCGAGTGCCTCGCTATCTTCGAATGACAAAAAACTAACCTCAAACGATCGCTGGGTAGTGGCCAAAACCGAAGAAAATCGTCGAGAAGAATAAGCAACGTGATCGAGTTCGCGAATTTCGAGATTGCATAAAAACGAGAGGCTAAGGACAAAGGAAAAATGCCGGCTTGTTCGAGTGAGGTTTTAGCAACGGGAACGAGATATCGTTCGACGAGTCCTCCGAATTCGAGGAGCAGCAGCGCATCCCCACCATTATCGTGGCCGATCGGTCCGGGCTCCTCGCCATTGTCGGTTTCGCCGTCCCGTTCGCCACCTACCGGATCTTTCGAGAGATCCACGTCGAATCTCTCGACCGAATCCTTGTCTCACGCGAAAGCGACGCTTTTCGACAATCGTGGCGAGAATACCGGTGATTCGATAAGAATCTCAAGCTCGGAGAGCCCGTTTCATCTTCGCCGAACGGTGCAGGATCAACGCGAGAGAGAAGTGCGCGCGACGAATTCGAGAAGCGACCTCTTCGGTGGCCGATCGAACGAGAAGAATGAGGTTGGAGCGACGGCAAAGCTGTCGTTTCCCAAGAGTTTATTCGCGTGGTACGCGAATCTCGTGTTTCAGGTGTTCGCACGTACGTACGAGACTCTGAGTTACGTCGTGTGGGCCCCGGTAATATGGATATCGGCGTGGATGTGTGTCTTTTGGGTGATGATGCAGTTGCCTCTGAATCTCGTCAAGTGGTTCATAAGAGTACTGTGCACGCCATCTTGGGAGCGTTCGCGCAACAAGCGTTGCGTTCTCATAACAAGCGGCAGCAGCATCCAGGCCCTCCATCTTGCTCGTAACTTTTATCGAGCGGGTGCACGGGTGGTCGTATGCGAGATCGACGGTCTCTTCGGTCTCGCGAGATTCTCGACCGCGTGCTCGAGATTTTACAGTCTGCCGAAGCCCGGTCCGGGTAGCGCGGCCGAATACGTGAACGCCCTGAAGACTATAGTCGAGCGTGAGAAGGTCGCGTACTTCGTGCCGGTAAGTTGTACGAGCGGTGCTTATTACGACGCCCTGGCAAAGTCGCATCTCGAGATAATGGGCTGCGAGTGTTTCGTGCCGGGAACCGCAGACGTAACGAGCCTCGAGGATCCTCAACGGCTGATGCAACGCTGCGCGAGCCTCGGCCTGCCGAGTCCGAATCACCGGGTCGTAAGCTCCCTCGAGGACCTGACGCGCCTCTACGAGATCGGCCATTTTGCCACGAACGATCGTTACATCATGATGGCCGCTGGTCCCGCGGGTATGACCGAACGCGCCATCTTGCAACTGCCGAATTCGCTGGAGAACGCCCCACCGCGTAACCTTGGAAGAAGACTGGAGCAGTACGAGATAAGCGAGAGAAAGCCTTGGTTGGTGATGCGCGAATCGGCGAACGGCTCCAACGGATATCAGCTGGTCACTTGCACGACCGTCAAGGACTCGCGGGTAGTCGCGAATGTGACTTGCCGATTGGACGATACCCGAGGCCTCGTACCGGAGGAACGCAACGACGTTGATCAGTGGCTGGAGAACTTCTTTAGCGCACCATTCGCCAAACGGATCAACGGACATCTGAGCTTCAAGCTTGCGTTCGATCTCGAGAACAGCCGAGGACTCGTGCCGATCTCCTGCCGCGTCGGTGTGCCGCTTCCATATCTATGCCTTACGAGCGTCCATCCACGACTCGTTTGGCGACCTTGCAGACACTTCTCTCGACAGAATTCTGTCAATCATGTCGTTGACGAGAAGTACAAAAAAGCATTCACCGCGAATCGTCGCGCTGCCAGCTCGGACGCGCTGTTCTCCCGTCAACACGCCCACGTTGCGCAAGAAGATGACCGCTTCGCGGGAAACGGCGATTGCGGCGATCAACGCCTCGGCCATTTTGCTTCACCTTCCACTCCTGTGCTCAACAAGAGGGACGCCCTGTTTGTCTACTGGGACCCGCTGCCCTATTGCGCCTATTATCATCTCCAGTTCCCCTTCAGGCGTCTCGCGGGCGCCATTCGCCGCGGACCCGCGCAACACAAACCTCCCTTGGCCCTCGTTCGATGATATGACCGCGCTTCCTTGAGATAGGAACGGCGAAATATCGATGGTCACTAAAACGACCATTGATTCACTTGCGATCTTGTAGTTCCCCTTGTAAATGGTAGATTCGTCCGCGTTGGATAACTTTGGTGCCGCAACGCTACAATAATTTACAAGAATCCTGCCGAATCCCACGTCAGATCAGTATGTGCTTGAGAGACGTAATCTTGTCCGAGGCGATTTATCGCTCACATTTCGTAAAAAATCCTGCGGTAACGTTTTCTCCCAGACGAACTACGGTTCGAAGGAACTAGGAGAACCGTTCAGATGTCTACAGAGCGGAAGATGTTTCCAGTTCTTTCTCGAAATATCAGTTTGAGAGACAAAATTTGAAATTGCGAAATCTCAAAGATCAGGGAAACGCCAACTCTGTCCGTCTTCAGTCGGTTTCGGTTTTTGGGCCGGCAAAAATGTTTCAATCATAACCTCAATATGGCGAGTAGCCTAGTCGTAGGCTCCACGAAGCAAGAAGAAACGCCAACTTCATCCATACCACTAAATGACCGCCATCTTGGTATTTCTTAGACTGCTTCACACCGTTGGGGTTACCGCCATATTGAGAGTTCACTCGATACGTTTTCCGTGCTCGAAAAACCGTTCAATCACGAAGTTGGAGGGTGTGGGCGTATCCGTCGTTTTTAGGATTCTGATGGAATGCAGCAATCTCTCTTGCACACACCTCTGGTGGCCTCATCGGTATGGGACTTTCTCTCATGAGGATACCGAGCGAAAGAACAAAAGTCGACATTCAATGTGCCAATATGTAACCTCAGAAATGCTCAGATCACTAATGTGTCAGGAAACGAGTTACTTCGTTCTCCTGATGTCGAGAGTATGAAATCTCACATCGACTCAGATGCAACTTTTAGCTATAAGTCTATTCGTAGATAAACTTACGAAGCCTTTTACTTGTAAATAATTGACCAGGTGCGGATATCTTATCGTATAGTCTGTGAATAATCGGATGTTCACTGGAGCGTAGCGGATTATTCCATGTGTATAGAAAAGACTGCAGTTAAGTAATTCGAAACATTTATATGAATGTTAAATAAAGTTTAGCGAGGATCGATAATCATCGGTCAATCTTGACACTCATCAACATTCGTCGTAATTCGCTCGAAACATAATATACATATGTACGACGAGTGTCAAAAAATCTTCAGTGTTCGGGCGAGAGAGGCAAGTGATACAATTTAATAATACGATAGTGTAAAAAAAAGAAAAATCGTTGATAATGATATGAAAGATGAACTGGACAAATACTCGATAATTCGCCTCTCATACACGATACGTACGGACCAATTATGATAATGAGTGTTTTTCCATGTGTGCGCGAACGTATAGGATGTTCGATTGGTGCGAATGGATTTGGTGCACACGCGCATTATCATCGAACTTTCTTCATAGCGCATTTTGAGCGTGCTGCACGATACTCGGCCTGCGAATGTGTGAGGAATTGATCGTTACATTTGTATTCTGCTGCAACGGATAATCGTTAACTGAAATATTTGCGAGAGGAAAAAAAAGTAAGTTCAATAGTATCCCTCATCGTTTCTTACGAATAAATTATTTTATCATATTTTTTATTGATTATTTTTTTCTTCGACGATTCAGCGAACACGGTTACCATTATATTTGGCATGATTTATTATATTCTCCACTACAAGCGAGTGATGACACGTTTACACAAAACTAATCGAATTTTATTCTGATTCTTGCAAATATGATCAAATGGTTACAAAAATAAAATAAGCATAACATAATAACAATTAAAACAATGATTATGATGATAAAAATACTAATAATAAAAACAAGCAACGTATTATAATTCAGTCAAACGGAATAATTCTATCAAAATGTTTATCGGCGTCGAGATTGTTGGTGTTTTTTTTTCTTAATTCCGGCATAAGTATCGTTTTAACGTTTCATTTTCAATCAAACTCCGAACTTGTCGGAGAGACGGTGCCGTGCTGTACCGAAAAAAAACATCGGGTTTAAAATAGAAATATTTATGGTTAGCGAGAGTGTTGATCGTTTCGTTATCAAATGGCAACGAAACATCTCGTTGGAATAAGAAACCGTTCGGCGAGCTAAATTATTTGTATGTACGTCCTGTCGAAGAGTTTTACGGATAAATTGATGATGACCCCGTGTACATAAGGCCGGGGCGACGCATTTACGGACTTTGAGAGGCCGCGGGGTCGGCTTGATGCCCGACGACCGTTAGTTATCATTCCTTCCCCACACTTTTAGCACGCGTCTTTAGCGAAGTGTTTTTCGCGATTTGAGTCGGGAAACAAGCTCTAAAATATTGCTATATTACTATATTGCTATATTGCTATAATGTTAATTATATTTTATTTTTGCAATGTTCCTTTGTATGCTCGTGCGAATATTTACGAGCCTACCCCATTAAGTTCCAGCCTACATCTGTAACTTCACTTATATGCTATCGAAGTTTGCATCGTTGTCGCGGAATGAAGTCGATTTTTTCCAATTATCCACATTTTTTTGTCGCCAGATTTAGACTTCGAAAATCATTTAAGGCCTTAGGCCACAGTAACGGGTATAAAATCATGTGCGAATTTAACATTTTTTTTCGTATTCAAAGTGATTCACTCATAAAATAAATTACACATCTATTTAGTATGAATATCAAGCTGTTAGAAAATATATATATATTTTTTTTCGATGATCAAAATGGCTGTCTACTAATATTTTCTTTTGTCATCCTTTTTTAGGCGCTCCGCGGCGTGACATTTAGCATCCACAATTTTTGACCTATAACAAAAAACAAAAATTCTCGTCAATCTACATTAGAATACCTAGGGAAGTACGTACGGGATTTAAAAATAGTGTTTTATTCAAAATTTGTAGGTATTTGAACTTGAGAAATGAATTTTCAGTGAAAAATTTCGTTATAACTGCTTATGAACTGCTTATAAAATGAAAAGTTTTCGATTAATCAGAAATTTCGTACGTACTTCTCGGAAAAATGCAATTAGGAACGTAACTTTTAAATTTGAAGTAAATCGAGTGTAAATTGTTGAAGTTATTTGTCACGTCAATTGTAAAAAAGCGTTTTCGAGAAGTTTTGAGTAGTCGGCCATTTTGTACATCGAAAAAAAATATATATATGTTTATTGTTTAAGAGCTTGATATTCATACTAAATAGACGTGTAATTAATGTTATGAGTGAGCCACTTTTTCATACGAAAAAAAATGTTAAATTCGGACATGATTTTATACCTCTTACTGTGGCCTAAGACCTTAAATGTTTTTTGGAATCCTTATTGAGTATCCAGAACCATCCACAAACAACATTCCGGATAATAAAAAAAGGAGAAATTAAAAAAGTACAAAAGAGTTTTCATTGCATTCCAACGATGCAAACTTCCACACCGCAATTTTCAGTTTTTCAGAGACCCTCCCAGAGGGTTGACCACAGCAACTCTTTCCTAATGCACTACCGCGATGAACTCGCAAGTGGGCCCAGGCAAACCGCGGGAAACCTGCGTCGATACAGGCTGGATTGTTTTGCAAAGTTGCAGTTTTGTCACTACCGGAAACTTAGTCACCTTCCATTCACTGCTCTCGGCTTATTTTATTTTATTTCTTAATCATTAGCTTTTATAATCTCGAGCTGGATACCCAGCAATCCTGCACCGCCTGGTGGAGAGGAATAATGATGTTAAAGTTTGCATCGTTGAAACGCAATGAAAATAATTTTTTTCCAATTGCCAATTTTTTTCTGGCAAACTAAAGCCACTGTGAACTTTTCCAAGATTCTTATTAGATACCTACAATTTAAATCTATCGAAAGTGATTTTGTATAACAATGAAAATGGAGAAAAACGAAAAAGAAAAAGAATTTTCGTTGTATTCCAACGATGCAAACTTCAGCAACATAAAGGAACATTAGTTTATACTTTTTGTTTATAATGGACTAATTGAATGGGCACCGGGAAGATGAATATGTGCACAATCGTGGCGATAACAACACGAGCATAATTCCGGTGGCTTTAAAAATGAAGCTGGACATACAAACATGCTTGTATAACAGTTAATGACGAATAGGTGGATGAGAGTATGAATTTCTCATGAGTTTTCATTCAGTATGGAGATTCGTGTTCGAATGGAGTAATGATAGATAGGAAAACCGGAGACAGATTGCGCGAATAAACACATGCCATACGTACACGAGTAGATTTGAGGACCGAGCGAACTTTGATCCCATTAAAACGAGTCGTTTTGTGCGTAGAAGAAATCTGCGTATATGCACGCGTTGATTCGTAATCTCATCGATTATCAAACGAAATACGGTATCGAGTAGTGATAAGTGCGCGTTTTGCAGACAGAGGTAATTCGTAAGCTTACTATCATAGACGAGTCTGCTCTTGCGATAGCCGCAAATAATCTCCGCGATCGATCGTGGCTTCGGACCTTGCCCCCCCCCCCCCCTAATGTTGCCTAATCGTTGCGGAATTTGAATCGCCAATGGAATATGTATAGCGTCGTGTTTTATATCGACTTTGCCATGGCAAAGTCGATATAAATCTCTATAATTCTGAAGATCATCTTATAAGGCCAATGCGGAAGAACCGAATTCTAGAAGAATAATAATTATCCTTAAGGGGTAAGGCCACTGTAAATTTTTTGAAAAATCGATTTTTTTTTATTGGCTTAAAAAATAGTTTAAACCCTCTAGAATAAGAAAAAAAAGGTCCTGTGCGACCCAAACAAACCCAAACAAACCCAAACAAACTATTCGCAAAACTTTAAACGCGTTTTTCTCGAAACATGGTTTTTCAAAATGGCACGCAGCATAACTCGAACAATTTTAATTTTTTTTACTTGAAATTTTAACCAGATGTGAACATTTACATTATCTTGAGAATGTCGATCGGAATTTTCAAGAACTTTATTTATTGATTTTTTATTAACAAAAAACTTGCCGTTTTTTTCGTCAAAAATCAATTTTTTTTTTCAAACGCACGCCAAATCCACAAAAATTGATACTTTTTAAAATCCGATCGACATTCTCTAGCTATAGCCCTCTAGATTAATGGTTTTTTTTTGTTGTTCTAGATTCAAAAGTGCACCAGTGGTGCTGCGTGCCGCGAAGCCATGGAAGCAAAACATGTCCCGGGAAGATAGCTGTGGAACCGCCATTTTGTTTTTTTTTTACTGTAAAAAAATTTTATAATAAAGATTAATGTATGCCCGATAACACCATTAAAAGTTTTTTTTCAAATACCTTCAATTTCGGGAGCAAAAAATTAGTGAAAAAACCTTTTTTTTTTGGGCCGTTACAGTGGCCTTACCCCTTAACACGTTCTCTGGCGTAGATTAAATGAGAAAAATTACATAAAAACTTTTTGGTGAAAATTCATGCCTTAGGTAAAACATTAAACTGTATCAGTTAGGGTTTGATGAGCAGCAGGGTTCCATAGGTTTCTGTTTCGAAATCAGGTCTGCTTTAAGGTCACCGGTGACCTACCTAGCAAATAACGTGTTAAGGGGTTATATACAGTCAGGAGGCACAAAAAGATCGATTATTCAAGAATTTTTCTTGAGAAGACCTGCAAATCTATTAACGTAAAAATTTGTACACATATTATGGTAACTTTTAACTGTATTTTAACATTCTTTATTTGTAAGAATAATTATTTTGGAAGCTGCTATAGCTGATCTCCGGAAGCACCTCCGAAAAAAGGCGTCTTGCGGTGAGCACGATATCTCTGGACTGGATCATCTAAAGTGAAAAAACCAAAAATATTTCGTTAATATAATGGATTATCTTGTAATTGATCGAAGGAATAAGCAAAATAATAATTTTCGACAAAATGGCGGCTTAAAACAAATCGATTTTTGACACAATTATAGGCCTTAAATTGTTTATAAAAAGGAAAATATTTATCGGTGAGAAAAAACCTTCGATTCATTACTAAAAAATATACTTGAAAAGATTGTGTTAAAATTTGAAACTGATCGGTTCAGCCGTTTCCGAGAAATCTTGCTTACCGACTTTAAAACCACAGTTTAGAGAAAAACGCGTTTAAAGTTTTAAAAGCACTTTCGAACGCTCTGACACGTCATTACAAATGTGCGTGTAACTCCGAGAATATTCGCCGGATTGACGAGACATTGTCTGTGTGTACTTAAATTTATGTACATTACGATTTTTTTTACATTATTTTCTCTAAAATTTCAACTTTATATAACCCCTTAAGGAATTCCCCGGTAAAAACGTGAATTTCGACATTTTTTGTGGATGCCCAGTTGATACAATGGAAATTTTGTTTAGTGTTCATTATTCTACATATCTTCAAGTAGCTTTACAATTTTTTTCACAAGATTTTATAACAACATGGTCGAAACTGGATGAAACAAGTGACCTTTGTCCCTTTAACCAGGCCCTGTCATGGAACAGACCGCACGGAAAAAAAGAAACAGCGAAAATCACAGTATAAACCGCACGAAAAACAGGGTGCCATACTTCATTTTACAGTAAAACAGAGTAATGTAAATCCTGTCCTACAAAAATGACGAATTTTCCTGTACACACTGAGATTTTTACAGTTACACTGGCTTATTTACAGTTTGGTATTGTGAATAAATCAGTGATTTCAGTAAAAATATTCAACTGTAAAATTTACATGAGATCACTGATTTTCATACTGTACGCAAACTGCAAGGGTTACAGTGTACACTGTATTGAGTACAGAGTGATTCATTAAATTGTACAGTGTGGCACGGTAGTTTTACGCTTCTTTCGACAGTTCGTGACGTTATCCGTGCACCCTGAGATTTTTACAGTTACACTGGTTTATTTGCAGTTTCATATTGTGAATACATCAGTGATTTCAGTAAAAATAGTCAGCTGTAAAATTTAAATGCGATCACTGTTTTTTATACTGCCTGCGCATGAGGCACGAGGCCAGGGCACAAAGGATTGCCAGTTAGTAGTGCGTGGTTGATGGGACGCGGACATCGAAATTTGTGCGACAGAATTCAAGAAATTATGAAGAAAGAGAGAATTTTTTTAAAAAGATACGTTCTTGTCTAATTAGGACTTGTCTCGCGCGTGGGGTGAGGCACGTGGCCAAGACACAAAGGATTGCCAGTTAGTGGTGCGTGGTCGATAGGATGCGAACGTTGAAATTTGTGCGACATAATTCAAGAAATTATAAAAAAAGAGAGAATTATTTACAAAAAGGTACGTTCCTGTGTATGTGACTGATTTTGTAATATTTTCTACACATTTTTCTCAAACTTCTTTTATGGATAAACT
This sequence comes from Ophion obscuratus, assembly GCA_964007375.1. Taxonomy (NCBI): domain Eukaryota; kingdom Metazoa; phylum Arthropoda; class Insecta; order Hymenoptera; family Ichneumonidae; genus Ophion; species Ophion obscuratus. The sequence continues at coordinate 36,508,083 of OZ023312.1, read as the reverse complement.
TTTTTGTGTGCTCATTCACTTTATTATATTCTTGATATATATATATTACATTGCTTACAATATACATTGTAAGCAAAGGTTTCGCCGAATTTTTTTACTTCATTTTTATAATCAAATTTACAGTGTGCGTTGTGAGCGGTATTCACTGGTTAGGACTTGTCTCGAGCGTGGCGCGACCAGGACACAAAGGACTGGCAGTTCTTTCAGCGCTTCGATTGTTCTTTCAACGCTATCTAATGTTATTTTTACCCCTAATTTTGTATAATATACGAGTTGTGGCACTATTAAATTACGGGGTTCATCAAGTTTGAATTACAGGATTAAAACAAGAACGTTTCCCGTGTTCACACTGTAAAAAGCAACGGTTCAAAACTGAAACTATATCTGTTTCTAACCAGTTTCTAGAACAGACGACTTCACTGTTAAAACACATACATAAACTCTGTCGACATAACTGGCGCTTTCAGTGTACATAATACAGATTAACCAACTGTCAAATTACAAATTTTGTTAAATTTATATTACAGTGTTGAACTGTCAAAATTTACTTTTGACTACACTGTATTTTGGACTGTGTGTTCTAGTAAAAGATACAGTAGAGCGGTTCGAGTCCAAAGAGGACAGTATAGGAGCTGTAATAATTTACTTTGAGCACACTGTATTTTGAGCACTGTGTTTCAGGTAATATCGCTGTGCAATCGCTCGAGTCCAATGCGAACTGTGAAGCCCCTGTATTTTGTACTATTTCTTTTTTTCCGTGCGGGAAGATCACAAAATCGTTTTTTTTACGGCACCAAAAGGCCTTAAGGTATTCCTTTCACGAACCCAAATATTTTACACTTAACTGATTTTCGTCTATAATGAAGTAAAAATACATCCCAGTATACTGTTAAAATTTCAAGCCAAGTTACCGAACCTTTAACGAAAAATGAAGGCCCTAAAAATCATCTCATTTATACGGCGCTTTATGGACATGTCACGCTGGCCACATTTCTATTTAATAATTTATACACTAAATAACTCTACTTGCCTGATATAAACTGCTCACAAGTGTAAAAAAGTCTAAAGATTCCGTAACGACAATAAAAACAGAGGATCACCGAACGTTTAAAGAAAATATTAATGTTAAAACTTGGAAAAATGTGACTAGCAGAAGAATTTTCGCAGCCGTGACGTTTCAAATAAATGTAAAAATGTCTCAATTTACTAAATATGCGCGAAATTTTTTATTCTAGTTTATCGTTGTGTATAGAAATCCGTTGTAACTCATTTTTAATCAAGCCTAATTGTAATTTACCGACGATTCAGAAGGCCCTGTTTACGCCCTCACAAAATACGGCCCTCCGCGAAAGGAAAACCTTAAATCCTGGAGTCACCACACCACTGAAATTCTCTCGAGTCGCAAGACCTGTATCTGCGAGCATGTCCACAGTGGTGCAGATCGGGGCGCCGCCGATTGCTGATGGTAGACCTTAACCGTTCATCGCGAATCCGAGGATCGGGGAGCCTCGGCGCTCATTTATTTCGCGGACTCAGCCGATGTAAGTGCAAAATAGCGAAGGTGCCGCGTTCCAAACAAAATATGTATTTAGTTTTCTACAATTTAATAAACAAAAATAAAACATCCTAACTTGCGGAGGCTCGTATGCATTGGGCTACCTCAACACACCTATGACCAAATTTCTCCTTCTCAATGTAACAGGAAAATGAACGCTTAATGGGAAAAAAATAAACGTAAAGAAACTATTTTAAAACAAGTTTTATTGAAAAGGTACTGTACTAAAAAGTAAAAAATAATATTCAGTAAATTTGGAAATTAAACAGTTAAATTACGAAAAAGTCCCTTCCTTGGTCACTCATCATGGATCGTCTTCCACTCGGTGTACAGCTTACTTCGGTGTTTTGGATCGTTGTCCTCCTGCAGGATCCAGTCTTCGTTATTCTGTATGGACCAATGTTCTGCACTCGGCAATAAACATTTTTTGTCAATCTCAAGCATTTTTGAGCATTCAAATGGTCAGTAAATAGGTACAGGCCAATGAAACCGAGTTTTGAAAGACATCCCCAAACGTGAACCTTCACTGGATGTTTTACGGTCCGCTGTACCAACCTTTTAGTGCATGATGACCAGGCCCGTGGGATAATAGAACATTACCAACAAGAAGCTTCGTCCGTAACAACAACATTGCTCCAATCGCGATCAACGTTGTCCTTCGCCCAAGCGAGTCGCTTCTCGTCACGTGTATTTCACTCACCAATGGTTTTTTCAATGTACTGCGCTATTGAATGTGATGATCATGGAGATATTTTCGAATCGTTTCGTGCGATACATCTTAACCGTTATTATTCAGTTTTGTTGTCCTTGACGCAAGGTTAAGCCAAGATTCAGCGAAAACAAATTCACGATAATTTCGTTTCGGTCTTAGGGGTCCACTTTACTCATGGAGCCACTCTATACTAAAGAATGCCAATAATTTTATTCATGGGGTTGAAGATTGCATCTCTGCAATGCAACAAGAATTCTTTTTCACCGGACTTTTGCCGCCTATTTACGCTGTGAAAATAACTCACACGTTTTTACATATTCTCATTAGAGTGTTACGACCGGAATTTGCAAAAAAAAAGGCTTCTGATGATGATTTTGCAAACAACATTTTTTTAGTCGTGCCAATAAACTTTAATTTTATTGATTTGATTGATTACCTTTCGATGATGATAAAAATAACACAATGGAAAGGGAAGAAAAAAAGCGTTGCATTCCCACGGCGCAAACTTCAAATTTATTTTTATTCGTTCTTTGTATCTTGATTTGACGATGACGGCGTCCGCATGGACACCGTATTACTTTTATTAGAATCTTGCCGAAATTACGCACGCAGCAACTCAGTTGTTTACTTTGATGGCCCCGAATAAGGTTATCCGGTAGACGTGCGGCGCAAATCAGACGTACACTTCGAAGTGCATGGCGGATCGGCACCGGATGTCTACTGGATTGGCCAACCTCGGAGCACGAATGGGAAAAGGAAAATCGATCGGGCCTTGGACAGGTAACCTTAACAGAGCCATGTGAGTGACGCGTTGCGGGTCGTCTAATGTGGGCCTGATTAATGTTGCCTTCTTACATCGGTATCTGGGTACTACTGATCCGGCAGACATACGGCGCCGATCAGGCACGGACTTCGGCGCCCTGACAAGGTCCTCGCAATATTACCCGATTCAGGACTGATCAGTTTGTCTTTATTACACCCGTTCTCCGGATTCACTGATCCAGTAAATATCCAGCACAGATCAGACGGGCGCTTCTACGGCATTCCGGACCGTATCTTCAAACCTGCCTGATCAGTAATCCGGCTGCATTTCCAGTCGGGGTATGCCGTATCCAGCTCTAGTCTGCCCCGTAGCAACATTTTTAGTCGTGTTACAAATTCTTAAATATGCCGTACACGCTCTTACTTGACGGACTGTACATAGGTATGCCAAATTCCAGCTCGATCGGATGCCAGCAAGTGCCTGAAAATGGATCACAAACTTCGAACCGGAAAGGCTCGATAATACGAACGAAGCAAGTTAACGGCGGGGTAAAGTTAATTCGGCGAAAAAAAGGCATGTTTTTAAGATTTTTTTTTTGGCGTAACGAATAGTGTTCGTCTATTGACAAATTTACATATAATAAAGTAACATTTGAACAACATTCTCCTAAATTTGCATTGCAAAATATTCAAAATTGAGCGAGTGAAAATTAAACCCTGGAGGCGCCTCGAAAAAAAGTTGGTTTGCGGTGTGCACCATAACTCGCAACAGAATCATTTGAAACAAAAAAATCAAAATGCATTTGTTAAAGGAGATGTTTCTCGAGGTAATGACGGGAGGATTTTTTTTTTTTCGATTTTTCGATTTTTCGTAGCACTTGGGAGCCAAAAACCCGATTTTTGCTAAAAAAAAATCGGCTAATTTGTTGTTGAAAAATTAGTAATTATTAAAAAAAAACAAAAAAGCTCTCGACAATACCTGGTGAATTATGTGAAGAAGTACTGTGCAAAATTTCAAAGCGATTAGTCCAGTAGATTTTGAGTTATCGTGCACACGGACTTCAAATATGACAAGTCTCAGAAAAACGGTTTGAAAAACGCAGAAGAGAAGAGAACGGCATGGAGCAATAGACGCTCAAATACTCATAACTTCGTCAATTTTACTCCGATCGACTTGAAATTTTAACACAATATTCTTGATATATTATGCATTCGTTTAAAAAATTAAAAAAAAATTAATTACTTTACCCCGCCTTTAAATAACAGCTTGTAAAGAATAAAGATAAGAGGCTCTAAAACGCTATCTAGGTAGCCACAGTTCGAAAAAGGCGACACGCCAACCCCAAATGATTGCAATGTAATCGTGTTCTCTTTCACTTTCTTATAAGGGGACAGTACGGCAGTCGGATTTTTGTAATTTTTCGTACTCATGGTACGCGAAGTTCAGAGCTCGAATATTAATATCCCAAAGCAGTTCGACGCCATATTCAGAAATTTTCGAGAAAATTGACTTTGAAGTTTTCGAGCGCACTCTTATCCCACAAAGATGCAACGATATTCGAACCGGGCTCGTGGCGTACCCGGTAGCGCTCGAGTCTAGTAATCGCGGGGTCGCTGGTTCGAGTCTCACTTCGAAATTTTTTTTTTGTTCATTTGTTTTTAATTCGCATACTTCCGTCATTTAAATATCCCGATAAATTTTTGTTGTATATAATCACATATTATTATATATAATTAATATAATATATCTATATATGTTTATATATGGACAAAATCCATATATAGTTATTTATGTACAAAATTCATTATAGTTATACATAATTATATATTTTCTCATATATGATTATATATTATTTATATATAACAATAGGTGATTATTTATAAAAAAATAAATAAATAATCCCGGGATAAAAATCATAAAATCTATGCTAATTCACATATATGTAATTATAATTGTCAATGATAAATGCAAGTCTTATTTTTGATTATCTCTTGCTTGAAATTGCGAATAGGCGACGTAAAAATATCCAGTAATAATATTTACATAAACTCCCTTGTAGATTAATAGGAATATAAATAGAAGAATAAATGTTGAAATATGTGAATATAACGCTTGCTTTGGCAACCGTCGATATTGTGAATAACAGTTCTGCGTACATCGTTTGCCTTTGTCCTGATCACTACCTGCGAAGCGTATTCAAAAGTATTCAATTCCTACCTGATCAATTACCTGCGAAGCGTATTCGAAGTATTCAATTCCTTACCCGACGTTTTTCATTTTCATCCTAAAAATGTTGTTGGTTATAAATATTGATACTTGAAAATGTATGTTTATAATCAAGAGATAATTAAAAATATGACTTGCGTTTTTTTCATTTAAAAAAAATGAAAAAAAAAAAATTTCGACGTGAGACTCGAACCAGCGACCCCGCGATTACTAGACTCGAGCGCTACCGGGTACGCCACGAGCCCGGTTCGAGTATCGTTGCATCTTTGTGGGATAAGAGTACGCTCGAAAACTTCAAAGTCAATTGTCTCGAAAATTTCTGAATATGGCGTCGAACTGCTTTGGGATATTAATATTCGAGCTCTGAACTTCGCGTACCATGAGTACGAAAAATTACAAAAATCCGACTGCCGTACTGTCCCCTTGTTAGTAGTGCCCGTGCAAACACCTGTTTTTCCGGTGGCAAAGTCTCACCTGATGAACATCCACTGTATGCCGATGTAGGTTAGGAGGCTCTTTCCGCAGGCTTTAAGCCCATCACACACGCTTTTGCATAGCATGGCATAACGTAGCATAACATATTTCGACCAATCACGTAGCACTCTATACGCGCACAGAGATACGTGATTGGTCGAAATATCGGCCATGCCAAAGCGTGTGTGATCAGCTTTATACCGCGGTTTCATCATAATTCCTTTCAGGACATTTACGAAGCGTGCGCGGGTTTTTGTGACAATCGTGAGCACCGGCGAGCTCGGTAGATATAGTTTTGTAAATCGCGCTTAGGGTTCGTGCCGTTCCTGCGTTCCCGCTCAGATAAAACACTAATCGTACATTGGGAAGCCAATTTATCGAAGAGGAAAAAAGCAATGCTTGACGAGATATTTAGGTATATTGACGCGACGTCGCGGCCGTCGTTGTGTACATAGTAAAATCGTCCTATGCCACCCCCCCCCCCTCCCCCGACCTGCTGAACCCACTTCTCTTCACAACGGTATATATCTTTTTCCGCAACTTTTTATTTTTATAGACATAACCCGAGTGAGGTTCCTTGGCGACCAAGTGAAATAAATCGATAGAAGACGGAGAGAGAGCGTATGCTTAACAAGAAGCATCATTTTTCTTTTCTCCCGGGAGAGAGGTCGTTCATCCTGAATCTTGCCGTACTGCCATAACATCACGCGATCCGAAAACAATATATACGTGATCGTCTCTTCACCGGTTTCTCTCTCTGCCTCTCGTCCCGTCTTTGATACCCCTTAATGCCCTCGCCGCCCTCCACGCAAGTCTCCATCACCAACATTATTCTTCTCACTCAGCCGACTCTTCTGGCTCATCGCAATGAAAAAAAATAAACGATGATTGACTGGAATGAAGAATCCACTTTTTTTTCTTTTTTACTTGCAAGAACTTCACTCGTTTCAATTATATCGCATGGTTATCGTCGCACAAAGCGCGAATTATGTTTATTCAATTGTACATTTACTTAATGTTCTCTGTTAGAAAAAAAAAATACGTGTCCCTTCGATGAAACGCAGAAGCTGTTCCGAATGCATTTTTCCTTTTCATATTTGAATGGACCACTGAATTCTCGCTTAACGAAGGTTTTTTTAATCAATTTGAACGATGATCGTTTTCGTGAAATTGACCTTTCATGGTTTGTTTAGGCGGGGTTGTTTTGAGCTTATTTTAACGGGTCATCACAGTGTAACGGGTTAAAAAATAGCTGATTTTCTGCGATTTTTTTTTGATGGTCAAAATACGCTAACCAGCCTGATTTTTTTTATGTTAAATCAAAGCACTCATGACGAACGGAAAATAAATTTTTAAACGTCTTGTTTATTTTTTTACATTTTTTTCTTCTACTTTTTCAACAGTTTTTCGTTAAACAAAACTATGAAGATTTGAAAAAAGCTTTCATAGCAAGATCAAGATTGGGGTGAAGAATGTTGTGTCAAAATTTGAAACGGATAGCTCGAAAACTCTTCGTTTGAGAGTGTACACCGATTTTCATATAAATTTTCTACTTACGATCGATCGGCGATGCCAGATCCAAGTTTATAACCTATACAATTCGTTAATGCAAAAAAATCGATTTTTTGAGAATTTTACACTGTGATGAGCCCTGATATACGTGAGAAAATATAATTTTTATTGTTTTGTTTTCGATATCATTTTAGCTTGAACTTTCAAGAATATTTTAAGCTGTTCAGAATGAAAAGTTTCAACCAAATATTGAATTTACAGCATTTGGAGTGTGCAAACTTTAATTTTCTTCTAAGTAGGCAAATGACCGGTGCACGTTATGCCGAATTTCATTATTTCCCTCCAGCATGGTTCCCTGGAAGCATGCTGGAAACGTTTGAGGTGCCGAGGCAGGAACCACATAAGGCGCAGGCTGCTATTGAGGTAGTCCTATCACCAGGCTTCAATCCATAGGATTTTCATAATTTTTGTTTTCAGCTTCACTAAATATATTAATAATCGTCACTATGAAATTTCAGGGTCGTTTATCGACTCAATAACAGAGAAAAAATATATTAAAGTTGCGTATTTTTGCGCAGGACTTCCGAGACGACATACAAAAACCCAATTTCCGGTCGCTACAAAAGTGTATATAATAGTGGGAATCCGTCAGATTCTTAAAAATAATCAGATTTACGTACCCAACACTTGGTGGCAGATGAAGAGGAGGGACTGGGGGCGATGTTAAGATCACTGGAAAAGTATGTTAAAAGAAATAGGCTAACTGTTAACATAAAAAAGACTAAAATAGTTAGATTCAAGAGGGGGGGCAGAAGCAAGGAGAAGCAGAAATGGAAATACGGGAAGGAAGAACTGGAAATAGTTAAAGAATACCGGTACCTAGGGGTAGTTTTCTCGACGGGTAATACCTTTGAAAAACACCTGAAAAGCATAACAGGAAAAATAAGAGGAGCAACAAACGCGACATGGGGAACCTTTGAAAGGGCAGGGATAAACAGTCTGAAGAGGAGAATGTATCTAATGGAGGCCATAGTTAAAAGTGGGATGCTATACGGAAGCGAAGTTTGGGGGTGGAAAAGACGGGAGGTAGTTGAGAGGCTACAAGCGGGGTATATTAAAATGGCAATGGGCCTCAATAGGAACACGCCGGGGTATATTTGGCGGATGGAAGCGGGGTGCAGGAGCATAACGGTAGAAATGTGGAAAAGAGCGGCAAACTATTTATTAGAAATTATGAAGATGGGAGACGAAAGATGGCCGAAAAAATGTCTAAAAGAGGAAGCGAGAGGAATACTAAATGGGAAACCAACGAAATGGGGAAAGGAGGTTAAGGAAGCATTGGAAGAAGTGGGAGAAGGAGGGCTGTGGAAAGCCATCGCAAATAACGACGTAAGAGAAATGAAAAGAATATTCGAAAGGGGAAAGAAAACAAAAATAGACCAGGAAATTCAGCAGGACTGGATTAAGATCGAAAAATCAACATACTGTAAACAGTACAAAAATAGGAAACACACAATAGAAGCGGAAAAATACTGGGAAGAAAGAAACATATCAATGGATATGAAGGAAACATGGGCGAGGTTAAGATGCGGAAACGTGGGAAAAGATGGTAAGAAGGGATACAACGATAACAGATGCAGAGCGTGCGAAAAGGAGGAGGAAAACTTAGGACACATTTGCACGTGTCCTAAAATCAGAGAAAAAATCAAAAAAGAAATCGTAGAAGACCTAGACCGGTGGTTGGGAGACGAGAAGGGAGAACGGATAGAGGAGAAAATAGAGGCGGAATTAAAAAAGAAGCCGACGACACAACTGTGTACTTATGTTAAAGAATTCGAAAGGTTGGTTAGGAAAATAACAAATAATGAAAGCGAAAAGAGACAAAGAGAGCTATGAAAAGAAATAGAATAAGGAATAGAATATAAGTAGATATAAGAGAACGTATGTAAAGACGAATGGACATGGCGGAGGGGGTCAATTATGTAAACACCCGGAGAGGGTATACTTGAAATAAACTGTACTACTACGTACCCAACACTTGTAGTAATCCAGTGTTCTCAGAAAAAAATACGTTTATTAACCTGATTTTTATGTAATATCAAGTTTAATTTGAACTTCCGGTATTGGATTTATTACCACTTGCTACGATAAGGAGACGTGACAGCAAGGTAACAGCTGACTGTAGTCCTAACCTCATCTCACTCATTCGAATTTCCACACATTTGTTTCCACACAACATTTGTTTCATTTTTAACATTTCGCTGACAGAAGTTTTCCACGCTTTTTACCAGTCGTGGCCCGAATACAATACTTTATGTTTCCGGCACCTGACATTGTTTTGGGAGATCGACGATGAAAAGCATGGAGGTTAAACTCGCCTGGTTGAGTAAAAGAGACGGAAATAGAACCAATGTTGCCAAATACCAAACCTAGAAATACTGCGCGAATCGTTGGAATAATTATTATTTAATTTTCCTAAATAAATGTAAACTTTTATTAGACAGTTTACACATGGAAAATTAAGTTATTACAATTTTTTTTGCACATGTTAAAAATATCAATTGTACGAGTCTCAAGTATGATCAGTGGTGTGAAGCGATAGTACTACCTTAAATGAGGGAATATAATATTTATTGGCTCCGTGCGCAACACTAGTGCCACCTAGCGTTCGTATTTTTGCCGCCTCCGTCAAAGGCTCTGTGATTGTGGTTATATAGTCACAAAATATAAAAATAATAATCGCGCCTCAATTGCATTTAATTTGTTTGCATTGCATAAATTTGTCTAGCCAAAGGCGGCAAGAAGCGTTTATTTTCATTAAAGTGAAAAAAGAAAATAAAATGTTCTAAAAAGTATATTTTTGGTTACTTGTAATATTGTTATAAGACGATAAAAATGAAGCTATATAATTGCTTTCATTAAAATTTAACAAACATATATTGTTGCTGCAGGACTTGATAATATCGTAAACAAAATTTCGTTTTCAGACCAAAATGAGCATAATTCTAAAGACCGGCTCGGAGCATGACGCACAATATTAATTTCCAACCTCAAAGTCAGTCTAAGAAAAAGCTGTTGGTATCGGCTGAGCACGTCAGAGATGTACAAGACTTAAGGACAAAACATGACATAAGTTTAATAGTTCAAGCTCGTGTCATAAGGCAAACCTCTATTTGTTTATTTTTAATAAAACAATATTTTACATTAGATTAAAAAGATCTCGTATTACGCTCATATGCAGATCTGACAGATAAATAGCCGAGTCTGTTGCAATTTTTGTCCACTGCGAGCGCTGCGGTCGATTTCATTACCCCCACCCTATACTCTGCACGGAGCCAATACCAGATACCGCGCGGCGATTCGTATTACTACCTTCAAAGACCTTTTTCCATGAATCGCTTTTTAGAACCTCGTAATAGTTCACACTCACCAACCGAGGTTTCGCTCGCTTTCAAACTTTTGCAGCGTACTCTATCAATATTGATTGAACATCGAATAGTCAAAAAATGATTGCCCTATTTTGTTTAAATAATTAATTTGTTAGTAGAAAATTGAGTGAAAAACTTGACGTATTACTCCTATTTCAATATGCTTTTTTGAATAATATTTTTGTTGGTTCACACGGAAGAGACATTTATTGTGTAGTTATAAATATTGTGAACTTTTTTTAAACACTCAGACGTCGAGTACTATTACCATCAACGCGCGCGTCAAGGAAAACCATTTACTTACCAGCTTAAAACTCCGCCATTTTTTAATATTTACGTAATTGCTTTTTTTTGTTGTGCATTTAAGAGATTGAATAAATAGTATAGAAAAAAAATTGGTGATATATACGTCACTTTTTTTCACGGCTTCTGTTGACGTATGAAAGACAAGGAAATCGTGTATATAAGGCCTTAAGAGGCGTTACAAAGATACATTCAGAGGCTACGGATTCTTTATTTGCACATAACATCACTTGACTGTCCGCTTTCGATTTTGTTGAAACTCATATATGTGATAAAGCATTGAAACCTATGAGATACGTATTTTTTTATCGCCGGAAAAACGGTTTTAAGGGGTGAACCAGCCTTCAAAGAAATACGTGTCAAGGGGTGATTTTGCGGTTTCACCCCTAAGCAGTCCACCGGTCTGAATGAAATAAAAACTGAAATTCTTGTAATGTAAAGCGATGAAAAATCTAATATAGAAGGATTTTTTTTCAATCAAGGGGTTATATACACGCTTTTCTTTAAAGGGTAGTTTCCCCTTACAATCGTTTTTACGCTGACAAAAAAGGGATACGTGTCTAATAGCTTCCAATGCTTTATCACATATATGAGGTTCAACCAAATCGAAGGTGGACACTCACGAGATGTTCCTTGTTAAGGGGTTAGGCCACAGTAACGGGTATAAAATCATGTGCGAATTTAACAATTTTTTTCGTACGGAAAAGTGATTCACTCATAAAATTAATTACACATCTATTTAGTATGAATATCAAGCTGTTAGAAAATATATATATTTTTTTTTCGATGTACAAAATGGCCGACTACTAATATTTTCTGTTATCATCTTTTTTTAGGCGCTCCGTGGCGTGACATTTAGTATCCACAATTTTATACCTAGAACAAAAAACAATTCTTGTCAATCTACATTAGAATACCTAGAGAAGTACGTACGGAATTTAAAAAATATTGTTTTATTCAAAAGTTGTAGGTATTTGAATGAATTTTCAATGAAAAATTTCGTATAAAACTGCTCATAAAATGAAAAGTTTTCGATTAATCAGAAATTCCGTACGTACTTCTCTACGAAATGCAATTAGGAACATAACTTTCAAATTTGAAGCAAATCGAGTGAAAATTGTTGAAGTTATTTGTCACGCTAATTGGAAAAAAGCTGTTTCGAGAAAAACGCCTTTAAAGTTTTAGGTACTCTATGGCCGTGCCAGAGGTGGGCTTAGGGGCGGTCCATAAATTACGTCATTTTAAAATAGAGGGGGGGTCTGATCGTTGGATGACGGTAACGATAATTGGATTATGACGATAGGAAGGATAGGATGATTTGGGGGGGGGGGGGGTAAATCAGCCAAAATCGATGACGTAATATATGGACGGCCCCTTACGTTATACGCACAAAGTCGGTGAAAAAAATGCCTTGCTATAAATCGAATAGTATTTCTTATGATGATAAAGCATAAAGCATAAAAGTTCAACTTCAAAGTTCTATGAGTCCCGGTATATCGTTGTGAAGCAGAGAAAAATATTTTAGATTTATGGCAACTGGGCACACGTTCTTGTGAAAATGGTGAATTTTATCCGCAGTCACTATTACCTTAAAATTCCAATGCCATTTACAATATGACACGATTTCAATTATTCTCATTGAAGTTGCACCTATATGAATATCAGATGTGTAAAAAACGATTAATATATTCAAAAGCGCCATGCTGGGTTTTTTTGCATGTTCTTCTTAGGGTGTCTTTTCTCGCGAGTATGCACGGTTATGGACGAGAAGATATAGTCGTTTGGAATTTTTATCCGCACCTGGGAGTCCTAAGCTGCAGGTGGCAAAGTTCCCAACATTCTCGCACAAGTGGATCTCTCGCCACAGTTTACATGCACGTATCTCCTCTGTGGTGCCTGGTGCGCATAATGGTGCCGCTATCATACACAGTTCAACATATCGCTTGTTATCGATATTTTTATGTGTAAGTGAACACTTCGTACTCACTTGAAAAGTTTCATTCGATGGAATACAACCAATGAAGAAAAGTGATAAATAAAATTTTTAAATATCGTTCAACGTAATATTACCATAAGTGAATATAATGTAGCGAGCAGTGAATAATAAATAAATATAAATGAAAAAGGATCATTGTTGGTTCAGGATAACTACCAATCTAGAGCCCGGAAAAATGTGACTTTCGACCATTGTCTTTTTGGATACTCAGTTTGTATTTTTATTCTACAAACTAAGTATCCGAAAAAACAATGGTCGAAATTCACATTTTTCCGGGCTCTAGATTGGTAGTTTTACTGAACCAACAATCATGCTTTTTCAATTATATTTATTTATTATTCACTGTTCACTACATTATATTCACTTATGAAATATTATATTGAACCATATTTTTTAATTTTATTTGTCACTTTTCTTCATTGGTTGTTTTCCATCGGATCAAAATTTTCAAGTGAATTCTGGCCGATCGCAGGATATATATATATATATATATATATATATATATATATATATATATATATATATATATATATAAAATAAAAAACAACAAAATGAAATTTTTATTCAGCGAGTGCAGCGAGTTACCTTTGCCTGATAGTGCCCTGCGACCGGCAAGAATTCTCCTCCAGTTTTTTACCTGGAACGAAAATTCAAAATAATTTTAGTTCTACAGAAAACATTTCTTCGAAGTACGCAGAGAATCCGAAAAATATCGATCTTTCAGAAAATGGTGCATATTTGAAAAAATTGTTTTCGGTAACAAAAAATCGCCGAAAATAATTGATTCGGATAAGGTTCTCAACATATCAAAAATCCCCTACGTACTCCGATGTAAAATGCTGTAATCAAGTTAAAAAAGATTCAAGTCAATCAAAATTCACCAGTCATCAAAATTGAAATTTAATTTTATCCACTGGGTATACATAAAAAATTGTCAAAAGCCACCTTTCTTTTTAACGCAGTTAAATTAAAATATTTTTCACTACATTTCGACAACTTTCAATTTACGTACCAACTAACGGGGTTGCCCATAGTTGTTAATGTCCCCTGTAACAACTATTTTTTTTCGCTTTTTTGGCGATTTTTTTAATGAACCATTGAAACACACTATCTTTAACGAGTTAAATCGATTTTACACCGTTCGGTAGACACTCATGAGTAAAAAACGTTGGTTGGCGGCTGCCATGGTTCCGGAGGTTTTGCGTATCTGAAATAAAAACATCAAACCGCATTTTAATTTGTAGACCTGAAGCTACCGTCTCGACTAGAGTAAAGTAAAAATATCGAAAATTGCATTTTTGGCACGGTTTTAAAAGTTAAGTTCCAAGTTTCGTCATTTTTTCGACTTTTTCAGCTTAAAAAAAAACGATGGCAGGTATCAGAAATATTGTAGTTCGGGTCAGAAGTATAGATGTGCTGACTATACCATAAAAATTTGAGCGTAATCCCTTCAATAGTTTTTGAGATATCATGGAATCCAATTGTGAAAAAAAAACAGTTTTAAGAAAAACGCGTTTAAGAGTACAAGTATCATGTGCACAAAGAAAATGTTGACTCACCATTAGTCTGCTACGCCGGGTCCATATAACACGCACACATTTTTTGAAATGTGTGCAAAAAATTTGTTTGCGATTTTTTGGACCTCTGACATGGATGACCGCTTTAAACCGAAAACATTCGAGTTTCTGTTGCATATATTCCTGTTTCTCTTTTTTTCCTACCGCGCGTGATAAGGAAAGAGACGAATAGTCTATAACGTGTACGTATTATGACGGAAATAAAGATGTCGCCGGAAGTGTTGGGGCACGACATTCCAAGTCGTGCAACTCGCTCGAGCACAGGGTCAAGGTTTCTTTCCAATACACTTCCTTGGCAAACGTGATTTTCCGCCAACGAATTTACGACGTAATATTATAACTTCATAACTTCATCAGAATTAGATACAGTGTATCAGATGGCAATTCTCCATCTGATACACTATCTAATTCTTATCTATGAACTTTCCTTCGTCGCAATTATTCAACTGTCATCCGGATTTCCGAAATCCTTGCGATAGTCTAATGAAACTTCGCCGATGAACGTCGAAGGATACTGATTTTTTTGTACGCAAATTTGCCTAATGAAAGTTCATATTCGAAGTATCCGGAAGTTCCAGTACGGAAGTTCCAGTTACTAAAAATCGGTATCCTATAACAGTCGTCGGTAAAAAGGCTCGTCGCTCGCCTCACATGTGTCAGTGTCGCTTTTACGAATGAACTATTAAACGATTTGCGTGAACTTTGCGACATTTCTTCCCAAAGTTACTATTACTGATCCTTCTCAACTGGACAAAAATCAAGCAAAAAAAACAGGCCACGAATGTAATTATTTTTATATTACATTAAGGAGTTTCGGGAAAATTGAAGAAATGTTACATTTTTTCAAATTTACATAGTAAATCCTTTGTCATATACTGAAAGCACTCTTCAAATTCTAAATCGATCGTCTACACCGTTTCTATTTAATTTGAAATTGAAAAAACACGTTTTAACATAGGGAGATGCCTATGATGAGATAACATAGGGAGTACATTATGACAGTGATGACGAAATGGTCATAATGTACTGAGTAATTTGACAGGTTTTCATAACATCCCAGTAGGAATTGTGCTAGCCTCTCTGAGTTACGACCAAGTAACTGGCTCGCCCAATTGAGCTTATGCGAACTGACCAATTGTTGGCTCGCTATGAGCTAGTACTATTGTGAATGTTTTGTTATCCAGCCCTTGTCTAGTCACTGTCCAGCCGATCTTAGTCACAAATGACAAAGTGAGGTTATGTGACTACGTGTAATTCCATCGATGGCTCATGGCTGGCTGAGCAACTTGAGTTACAGATGGCGTTGCGAATGCAAAAAATTCTCAAGTAGGTTATGTTCTACATTTTTCCACACTATTTCATGAGAACAACTGCCATTCAGCAATGAGTATAGGCTCTCCCTATGTTGAAAAATGTTTTTTTCAATTGGAAATTTTATTGAAAGGGTGTGGAAGATCAATTTCAAATTTGGAGGGTGCATTCAGTATATGACAACGATTTTACTGTATACATTTTAATCAAATGGTAACATTTCGTCAATTGTCTCGAAACTCCTTAACGGGAGAGTAGGGGTTTCAGCGTGAAAAAAAACACTTTTTTGCGAATTTTGTTCATCTATATGGATAGAGTAAACTTATTGAAACCTTTTGTACATTGTTAAGTGTCATTTCAAGAACACTCCGTGAAATTTGTACGCGAAAATATCCACAAACAAGCCGGTGACAAAGCTTTTCCATGCACGCCTTTGGAAAAACACGATTTGCGGTGTTCATTGTACCTCAGCTAGAAATTATCTGAAATCAAGTGCCATTCAAATTTTATTTTATTTTATTTCTAAATTTTTGGTGGTCGTGTAAAGTGAAAAGTGTTATTTTTCACGAAAAATTCCGCCGTTTTGGGGGTGGAAAACCCCCTCAATGTAAAAAAAATATCTCAGACTGACCGTTGGGGGAAGGTATTTTATATGTAGAAAGTGTGTACCAAGTTTGGAATAAATCGGTCATGTAGTTTTCAAATGGCAGTGAAACGGACTTTAAAAAAGTCGTTTCGAGAAAAACGTGTTTGAAAGAGAAGTCAGAGCTAAAGTGTTAGAGGAGCGGGACTAAATAGTCAATAACTTCGAGAGTTTTTCCCTGATTGACTTGAAATTTTGGGATTATATTCTTGAAATGTTTAACTATAAGAAAAGGCAACAAAAAAATCGATTTTTCAAAAGTGCTAACCTCTACCCTCCCCTTAAGGTATTCCTTTCACGAACCCAAATATTTTACACTTAACTGATTTTCGTCTATAATGAAGTAAAAATACATCCCAGTATACTGGTCAAATTTCAAGCCAAGTTACCGAACCTTTAACGAAAAATTACGGCCCTAAAAATCGTCTCATTTATACGGCGCTTTATGGACATGTCACGCTGGCCACATTTCTATATAATAATTTATACTCTAAATAACTCTAGATGCCTAATATAAACTGCTCACAGGTGTAAAAAAGTCTGAAGATTCCGTAAAGACAATAAAAACAGAGGGTCACCGAACGTTTAAAGAAAATATTAATGTTGAAACTTGGAAGAATGTGACTAGCAGAAGAATTTTTGTAGCCGTGACGTTTCAAATAAATGTAAAAATGTCTCGATCTACTAAATTTGCGCGAAATTTTTTATTCTAGGTGATCGTTGTGTATAATAATCCATTGTAACTTATTTTTTTATTAAGCGCAATTGTAATTTACCGACGATTCGGAAGGCCCTGCTTATGCCCCCACAAAATACGGCCCTCCGCGACAGGAATACCTTAACTTCGTTTCCTTTGTCAACTATATGAAAACATCAATGCGCAAAATTTTATTTCATTTAAGCATTATCGCTGCCTATAAAATAATCGACTTTTGCCATTGTGATAAATTTAATTCATATATCATAAAATGAATAATTCAATATTATCCCGAGTCGAAATTTTCGAGCCGCGTTCAACCCACAAAATGAAGGCGAGCAGAAATCGGCGTGAGCGGATTATTGGGTATCTAAAGGAGGGTACAATGTTTGAAAGTACCATGCGTTAGAGCCTCCGATGAACCTAGGGCATGGCAGAAAGTAGACGTTTTGACTCAAAGGAGGTCAGTGAGGTTCACAATTGAACCTACGGAACCTCAGGTCGGCCTACTTCGAGCGCTCGCGCAGAACCTACTTCCCCCCCTTTCGGCCTACTGTACACTGCTAAACACCAAAATTAATTTATATAGAATCTATTTAAATAAAATAGGTTTTTTCCTTGTCTCACAGCCTACTACGATCATATTTCTTTCAAAGATATTTATATATATTAATAAAGATGAGATTCAAATTAATCTTTATTTGCTTACAATGTACACTTTAAAGCTAAGTGTATATTACTATATGTATAAAATATTTCATAAATCGAAAATAAAATAAACACCTTAATTGAGAGCTTTACCACAAAGATTTTTCATCGTAATTCATCATTCCCTGGCCTATAGAAATGATTTTTTTCGAAGAGAATATTCGCCCTACATGCGCCTTGAACCTAGTCCTACCTACTCATAGCTACGCTCCGCTGCCTCTATGCTACCGAGTGCTTACAACATTTTGGTCGCTGATATGGTATAAGAGACCAAATGAATACCTCTAACTATTTGTTGTATCACATAAGCTATATGAATTAGTTAATATGATTGTGATAATTAGAGAGTTTCATCGAATAACATGCTATAGATTTTTCAAACAAACACACATGTACATATACATATATATAAAATTCCTCTCTCTCCACCTTCTCTGCCCCTCCCCACTTTTATATGAGTGTTGCAATAAAGATGGACCATTAGTTTAATCAAATAGAAAAATCGTTAACTCTAAGAAAATTCTATTTAAGGTAAATTAAAAAAAAATAACTAGATCCATTCAGTGAACTTAACTAAATTGTTTTTTTGAACAGATGATGTTGAACTGATGAAACCGAATCACAGATTTATTAGGACCAAATAAAATATGTAGTTATTGGAAGATATTAAATAGATTCATTTTCTATAAATAAACATTTTTGAAATCAATAATTTTAATAATGGAATGCAATAGGTTAAATTTGGTTCTACGAAAAATGTAGTTAATTAAAATAAAAAAGAATCAAATAGACGCGGTTAGTTAATATCATAATTATTTAGCGGAAAAAAATAAAAATATGCTTCATACATACACGTGGAAATATTTTTTCAATTTTCGACGTGCTAAAAATGAAAACAAGCGACGTCACTCGCGCGTGACGTCGCCCGACGGCACGCGCGAGGCTTTTAGATGATGTCAATGCTTATTTAGCTCTTGATTCTCTGCGTTATTAATGTATACAAAAAAAAATGTATCGCGCACTCTGATCGCTTATTTTTTTAGTTTATACGTTAATTTAAATATAATAATAAATCTAAATTACAACTTATTCATCTTATATAAAATTGTTTACGCTTTACTTAACATCGACGGTAATCGGCCGTCGCCATTTATCAACTCATTATTGAATAAACAAAAAAAAAACAAAACGAACAAAAACAAAAAGAAAAAATAAAGAAAAAATCGAATGAGGTTGAATTCTAAACCGACAATTTCAGTCCTTTAAAACATGAAATATACTATAATTAACACCCTAACGTTCCATATACATATCAACATTATATGTTATTTAGATCTACACTGCCAGCCAAAAGTTTTCGGACACTCCACATAATCGCAAAACTTTGGAGCGCTGGATAATTGCCAAATAATGTTAGAGTAATATAATTCATTTCATTTATTATTTCACGAACATACTATAAAGATCTATATAATTAAGTAATTATACAGAGCTTTATAGTATCTTCGTAAAATACTTATTATTCTACCATAAGTTTGCAATGATCCAAAGTGATATTAAGTTTTGCAGTTATCTGAAGTGTCTGAATACTTTTGACCGGTAGTGTATATTCGAATATATTAATGCAACCACATATTTCGAGTATGATATATATATATATATATATAGTATTATATAATATATACCGTTGCTTAAGGGGTAAGGCCACTGTAACGGCCCAAAAAAAAGGTTTTTTCACTAATTTTTTGCTCCCGAAATTGAAGGTATTTGAAAAAAAAACTTTTAATGGTGTTATCGGGCATACATTAAACTTTATTATAAAATTTTTTTACAGTAAAAAAAAAACAAAATGGCGGTTCCACAGCTATCTTCCCGGGACATGTTTTGCTTCCAGGGCTCCGCGGCCCGCAGCACCACTGGTGCACTTTTGAATCTAGAACAAAAAAAAAAACCATTAATCTAGAGGGCTATAGCTAGAGAATGTCGATCGAATTTTAAAAAGTATCAATTTTTGTGGATTTGGCGTGCGTTTGAAAAAAAAAATTGATTTTTGACGAAAAAAACGGCAAGTTTTTTGTTAATAAAAAATCAATAAATAAAGTTCTTGAAAATTCCGATCGACATTCTCAAGATAATGTAAATGTTCACATCTGGTTAAAATTTCAAGTAAAAAAAGTGAAAATTTCAAGTGAAAATTGTTCGAGTTATGCTGCGTGCCATTTTGAAAAACCATGTTTCGAGAAAAACGCGTTTAAAGTTTTGCGAATAGTTTTTTATTGGAAAAAATTAAAAAAAGAAGAAGCACAGGACCTTTTTTTTCTTATTCTAGAGGGTTTAAACTATTTTTTAAGCCAATAAAAAAAAATCGATTTTTCAAAAAATTTACAGTGGCGATTACCCCTTAAAAGTTTGAATACACCAGTCGATATTTCTTGCTGCACGAAAAGTTACACATAGCTTCGTAAAAAAAAAGATAACCAAATTTACCGAACGGCGTTTTGACGGGAATAAATTCAGCTTTATATTGCTTTTCTGAAATATTTTTTTATAATTTTCTTTTCGACCCGGTACGCACTTTTATACGTGACTGATTTTCGGCTTTTTTTCGACCATCGAGAATTGGCGCATGACTTATGCAAAAAAAATTTGTTACGTTTATCCATGATAAACTTGAACGGGGTAGCAAGAACTCCATTTGCGTTTTTATAAAGTTTTGTACGATTTTTTTCGCAATGTTATTTCATTTTTTGCTAAAAACGACTAATTCTAGATAAGGCAATGTAACTCAAGAATTAGAGGGTTTAAGAAGAAATGTCAAGGACAAAGAACGTCGCATAAGCTTATACTGGATAGACTGGCATTTTTTAAGAATTTTCCTGTGAGATTTTTTCTGACAGGAAAACGCCCATTAATCCGATAGAATTGGAGTAAGACTGTATATACAAGCATTCTTTTATGAATTGCCTATAAAATAATAATAAATCGATATTGAGAAAATTTGATTGTTTTCGCATATTAATATTGCACTAATAATTTGATAAGGGGACGATGTATTTTTAATAATTTCGTATTATTTTCGTCGTCGAACGGGTTACCGATCAGGCCACAATGGAATGATGATGGAGGAGATATCGAATTTGGGCCGAAAGCAGGTTAGGTGGGGTCGAGGCAACAGTTTGAGATTGAAAGCAGGTTAAGGAGGCCTGTGCTCTGCACGTTTCACTGAAACTGGGGTCGAGAGAAGGTTTGGGAGGTCTAGCAGAGGCTACCCTGGACCAAGAGGAGGTCTCTTCATGGCACTGAACTCGACAAATGAGGTTTCGTAGGTTCAACGGAGGCTGGCGGCTTATGTATTACAAAAGAAATGGGTCCTGCGAGGGTTCAGAGGAGGCTAAAAATTTGTACTCGGGTATACATTGATACATACATGTATACGTAGACGTTTGTATCGTTTCCACTGCGGAATTATTCACTATTTCTTTGATTTTATCGACACGAACCGACGCATAGTAGGAGAAAAGCCCAAAAACCTGGCCAAAACCCCAAAAAATAAATTTTCGAAATAGGGTCAGTTGAGTAGTCATTCAGGTAGAGGACTAGTAACTGCATTCTATTGTGGAAGGGAAAGCCCTTTAAGTGTATACCTGCGCCGCAGCGTCGCGACGCACTTATTCGCCCACTTTGCCAGCGGTAAAGATTGACGTATGAGAATGACAGTCGAGTTCTTCGTTCCCTTTGAACACTCGCGTGCCAATGGCAAAAATAAAAAGGAGGGATGGCGCCCCGCATCATGAACGTGTCGCATGTGATCGCGTTCGTGATCGATGTGGAAAAGCGTATATGTCGTACGCCTGTTGAGAGTCGGCTGGTACAATGAAATACCATCGTTCCTTAAGAAAATCGTGTCTCTCCTACCCTTACGGAAACCATTTCGTCTAACGAGACCAATGGAAAAAATTCCAACATTCTTCTTCTCTCCTTTACGTTGTTCTCATTCTTTTACTTGACGATATTTCGTCATTCGGAAAATTAATCGTCCATCTTTCTTAAATAATAATCTAAGAAAAAAAAGTTATTTGTGTTTTTTGTGATCTCATGCCCGACAGAGTTGTTTTCCGTTTTCTTCACAGAATACATTTCACGTCGGCCAAGCTTGCCGAACAATTTATTAAAAAATGTAGATTTTTCAGTTTCATCTATTTTGATGTTCAAAATATAATAACAATCCTTTGGCTTTTTCCTCTCCTTTCCTTTCCTCTTATCTTTCTTCTCTATTTATTTTTACAAACTTGTACAAAAACAGATTTTTTATTGCCCCGCAAATGTTGATATACTCATTCTCCACCGTTGCACGTTTTTCCCTTCTCGTTCGCGAACGAATATAATTAGTTTGGTAAATTTGAGGATCCATTGGGAATACTTCCTCAGCGATGTTTTTTTTTCTTGTTCCTCAAGATCACTGATTTAACGAGATCGTTACGTACGTCGTGGTTAAATGGAAACTACCAGAGTCATTGTACCGAGTCACGATGGGGGTTTCGTTTACCCTACCGGCACGTATATGCATATATACAGATGTGTACATGATATAGATATGTACACAGCATGGACATTGACTTATCGTTCCTAGCAGGCTGATCGAAATCCAACCCCAGACGTGGGTCGTTATCGAGCCCATCTTTGTTGAAAATTGCAATTAACGCATTACCTTTCTCAATTATTTTTGCAGTAAATGTTTGTTTACGGTTTGTTTTTAATATATTAATAGTATGAATTGAATCATTTTGTATTTAGAAAGAAACTCATGTATTGGGGGGGGGGGAGGGGTAAGTGCTCGCAAGAGCATGTCAGAAAATACATGAATAAACAATTTATAAATCAACATATTTGTATTCGAATTTTATTATAATTATTTCCGAAATATTATCTAAAAAATACCGATTTTTTTTCTAAAAGTACTCGAATTTACATATGTATAATTTTAATAGTAGTAGTACTTTTATTTCCAAGTATCCTTGGGAATTTTTCACCTCCCCCCCCTTTGTTGCATTATTCCCATCTTACATGTATTTTCCCCTTTAGGAACATTTCTCGGTTCTTCGCATTCAATTTTGGTCCTTCCCTCCTTTTTCTTCTTTATGTTTTCTATTTAAAGATTGGATCAAACATTTTCACGTATCCTTTTAGTGGTTTTTCCTCCATTCTTCAGGTGATTTTGCAATTACTGGTTCCCCCGTACTATCTTTCCACCATTTTTTCAAACCACCTACCACTTCCTTATTGAATTGTTATTTGATTTTTTCACACTCGACTGTGTTCAAAACTTTCTTACTTCCGTCTGCGAATCCGGTCAGTCTGGTATCGTCGCATTCCCGGTATTTTCTGTTTCAATTTAAAAATCCGCCCATTATCATCGCAATGATTTCATCTTCATGTGCCGTTTGATGTATTCAGCTACGATATTTTTTTCATTTTTTACCCCGCATTTTCAAAGTCGAAGTATCGATTTTCGCAAATTTTACGATGCCCTTTGCTCCCAAACTTTTCAATTACACTTTCCGTGAGGTAGTACAGTCGTGCTGTCGCTGAAAACCCCGTAATCGGGAAAAATCAGAAGATGGCCAGTTTTTTGACAGGTGATTCTGTAGGTGCCGCGGGTGCTAAATCCAAGTTTGCCTAAAAATCGGGATGCAGAGTTTTTTTAGGGGATGAACGGGTATGGGGGTGGATTGATGCCAAACTACAACGCCTTTGAGATCGGTGCCGTGAGACGAAATGTTCAGAAAAATCAGGGTATTAGTTTTGTCCACAGCGCCGAAATCGTGGACATTCATTGTGGGAGTAACAAAGGGGTGAAATTTTGAAAAATCAGTTTTAATTTAAAAAACTTTTAGGCAAAATTCGTACACTCTTTGTTCAAATAGGAACGTTGTAGCCCTTGAAAAGACGCGTCGATCGAGTATTAAATCATCACTCTCCGATAATATCTTCACTCCAAAAAAATTGTTGAAATACTAAAAAAATGGTTTATTGAATAACTAAAAAACAATCGATTTTTCGTGTATCGTTTGAAGGTACGAAATGTAGAGAATGATTTTGTCTATATTTTCGTTTCTATGGACCACCCTTGAATTTTTATTTTTCAACCCCTCTCGGGGGTTGAAAATAAAAAAACGAAATTCTGGGAAAACTATTGACCGCACGAATTTTCCGCCGTGGAACAATTTGTAGCTTGAACCCTCAGCTACATTGTTGTCCACAGCGCCAAACTCGTATCTCTTTATTTTCGGTCAATGATTTTCTCAGAATTATGTTTTGAATTTTCAATCCCTGAGAGGGATTGGAAAAAGCAAAATTCAGGGGTGATCCATAGAACCGAAAATATAGAGAAAATTATTCTCTACATTTCGCACCTTTAAGCCTTCCTCGAAAAAAACTATTGTTTTTGAGTTAGTCAATAAACAATTTTTCTTTGATACTTCAACAATTTTTTTTTCGGGGGTGCAGATATTATCGGAGAGGGATGATCGAATACTCGATCGATGCGTCTTCTCAAGGGTTATAACGTTCCCATTTGAACAAAAATTGTATGAATTTTTCCTTTTTTGGTCGTAAATTCAAAATGGCGACGTTAAGATAGCCGATATGTTTTTTTTCTAAATGGGATTATGAATTTTTTTCAACCAAAACATTTGTCAAGTCAGACCTAACGTTCGTAGGAAAAGTTTTTTGATAACGTTCACAATTTTTAGGTTAGAATACCATTTTTCACTATTTTAACGCTATCCAGCATGCACCACGAGGAGGTAATGCTCTTCGTGGAGGGTTCGTTTGACTTTGTTCGATAATCCAAACAAACGTAAATAAGGATTAACCCAAGCACACCCACACGCACACTTACAGTTGGGTTTGTTTGATAATGGAAGCGACGAGCCGCAGATATCTCAGACGCATATTTACACTAGGGATGTTGAAGACTTACCTCCTCGTGGTACATTTCTGAATAGCGCTAAAATAGTAAAAAATAGTATTCTAACCTATAAACTATGAACATCATAAAAAAACGCTTCCCACAAAACTTGTTAGTTTTGGCCTGATAAATGATTTGGTTAAAAACAATTGATAATCTCATTTAGAAAAAAAAACATATCGGTCATCTTCACGTCGTCATTTTGAATTTGGGACCAAAAAAGATTGTTTTTAACGTCCTAGTACAGTCGTGCTGTCGTCGAAAAACACCGGAATCGGAGAAAATTAGAAGAAGGCTGGTTTTTTGACAGGTGATTTTGTGAGTGCCAGGGGTGCTAATGCCAAGGTTGCGTAAAAATCGGGGTGTAGGGTTTATTTCTAGGGGATGAAGGGGGATAGGGGTGGATTGATGCCAAACTACATCCCCCACGAGGTCGGCGCCATAAGACAAAATGTTCAGAAAAATCCGGGATTTATTTTTGTCCACAGCGTCGAAGTCGGGGAAGTGCATTTTGGGGGTGAAAAAGTGGGGTGAAATTTTGAAAAATCAGTTCTAATTCAATAACTCTTTAGGAAAAACTCAGAAAATTTTTATTCAAATAGGAAAGTTGTAGCCCTTGAAAAGACGCATCGATTGAGTATTTGATCATCCCTCTCCGATAATATCTTCAGCCCCATAAAAATGATGGATATATCAAAAAAAAAATTGTTCATTGAATAACTCAAAAACAATCAATTTTTCGAGTATGGTTTAAATGTACGAAATGTAGAAAATAACTTTCTCTACATTTTTGTTTCTATGGACCACCCTTGAATTCCGCTTTTTCCAACCCCTCTCGGGGGTTGAAAATTCAAAATGAAATTCTGGGGAAACTATTAACCGTACGAATTCGCCGCCATGGAAAGATTTGTAGCTTGAACACTCAGCTTCATTCTTATCCATAGCGTTAAAGACGTATCTCTTCATTTTCGATTTAAAAAAGTGGGGAGAACGTACCAAAAATCAGTTTTTTGAGAATAACTCCTCGGGAATTTTTTTTTCGAACTCTATTTAAATGAAACAGTTGTAGCTCTCAAAAATACGCGTCGATTGGGTATAAAGTAATTCCTCAACTCCAAAAGTAACCCCCCCATAAAAAATGACGAAATACTGTGAAAATTTTGTTTTCGTGATTATTCAAAAATGGTCGATTTTACGGGTGCAGTTTGAATGTACGCAATGTAGGGATTAATGTTCCCTACATTTTCGTTCATACAAACAACCCTCGAATTTTACCATGTTTTCATCCCGTAACGAGAATAAAAATATTTTTATTTTTTGCCGGATAAGTTTTGAGTGTACGAAATTTGTCATTGGGGATAATTTAATTTATTATTATCGGAATTATCGAAATTATCAATATAACTGTATTATATCGATAATTGTATCGATATAACTGTATTATGTCGATAATTATATCGATATAACTGTATTATATCGATATTCCGTTATATCGAAATTATCGATATAACGGAATTATCGAAATAACTGTACCAAAGATTGTTTATCCTGATTGTTCACCCCCCAAGGATCAACCTCGCGGGTTTGAGTCTATGAATAAAATTGGAGCTGAATGTTCAATGTACAAATTATCCCCAATGACAAATTTCGTACACTCAAAACTTATCCGGCAAAAAATAAAAATATTTTTATTTTCGTTACGGGATGAAAACATGGTAAAATTCGTACATTCAAACTGCACCCGTAAAATCGACCATTTTTGAATAATCACGAAAACAAAATTTTCAGAGTATTTCGTCATTTTTTATGGGGGGGTTTCTTTTGGAGTTGAGGGATAACTTTATACCCAATCGACGCGTATATTTGAGAGCTACAACTGTTTCATTTAAATAGAGTTCGAAAAAAAAATTCCCGAAGAGTTATTCTCAAAAAAACTGATTTTTGGTACGTTCTTCCCACTTTTTAAAATCGAAAATGAAGAGATACGTCTTTAATGCTATGGACAAGAATGTAGCTGAGAGTTCAAGCTACAAATCTTTCCACGGCGGCGAATTCGTACGGTCAATAGTTTCCCCAGAATTTCATTTTGAATTTTCAACCCCCGAGAGGGGTTGGAAAAAGCAAAATTCAAGGGTGGTCCATAGAAA